>JAUNZO010000125.1:0-310516 GCA_031894775.1 Chloris gayana | reverse complement strand
TCACTACGGGAAAATCAATATTTTGCCGTGTGTTTTTTTCTCGGACACACAACAAAAATTTTATTTACCGTGTGCATATGAAAAAACACACGGCAAAAACTTTGCCGTGTGCGAAAAAAAGTTTGGCACACGATAAAGATGTGTTTACCATGTGTCCAATAACAACACCCACGGCAAACACGGTGTCCCACGCCTGTAATTCTGATTTTTTCTCCAAAACACGCGGTCAAACCGAAAAGTGTTGGACTTATCCTCCAAAGTGGTCGTGCTCCTCTCAGCCTTATCCCCCCTCCCTCTCGATGTCGTCCCCTCCCTCCCGGCCTCTTCCTTCTCGATTCCCTCCGCTCGAAGCCGGCCCCTCCCTCCCCGGCCTCCCCTCTCCTTCCCCCTCCGTTCGCCCCTCACCTGCTAAGACGAGGAGCGACGACGGGGAGAGGTGTGGCGGCGGCCACCGGGGCAAGGAGGCGTGGCGGCGGCCGCCGGGGCATGGAGGCGCAGCTGCAGGGACGAGCTGAGGTGAGGCGCGGCGGGGGAACTGCTGTGGCGACCAGAACTCGGGCAGACAGGAGCGGCAACAGCGAGGAGTGGCGGGGCGAGCCGAGGTGAGGCGTGGCGGTAGTGGCCCGAGGCACGGCGAACGAGCTGCGTGGGATCTCCGACAGCGGCGAACAAGTCTCTCTCTCTGTGTGTGTGTTGGGGGAACGGGCAGATCCAGATTACGGGGGAGTGACGGCAGCGGGGAGCGGCGCCTCGGCCATGCCGATGTTGCTTCTAACTGATAACACCGACGAGGGAGCGACCGGCGGCGGCACGCGAGATCTCGGTGGTAGATGTGGTGGGGTGATTTTTTTTTACTTTTTCCGAAAATCCTTTGCCAAGTGCTTGTTTAGCACACGTCAACGCGTTTGCTGTGTGTTCGACACAAAACACACGGCAAAGACCTCTTGGCCGACGAGGTTTTTGCCATGCGGTGTTTGCCGAGTGTTGCCATTGGCAAACACCTTTGTCGTGTGTTTCTAGACATTTGCCGAGTGCAACCAGCACTCGGCGAAGTCTCCCGTTGTGAATGGAAAAGGCTCATATGGTACTTGACTTATGTAAGTAACCAATAGTTTCATCCCAATTAAAAGAGTTGATATGAAAATTGTGTTCAGCAAATGGAAATAAATTTTAGACCAGTTCATGATCAGAGAGATAGGCCTATAGATTTTGAAATAATAATATTACATTTCGATTTTCCTCCTTAAACAGGAGATAGACTCCATCACCACATCTCACCACCACTAAACACTACCACAGAAGCGGCCTTTTGCGACGGGTGAAAATGCAACGTCCCTAAGAACTAGGTAGCGACGATGAAATAGAATACCGTCACCGCTAATGGTGGCAGTAGTAGCGACGGTTTTTCTGGAAGCCGTCTAAATCAAAATATATAGTGATGGTTCACTAAAAACCGTTCCTAAAATATGAGTCTATAGCGACGGGACTTATCTTATCGTGACGGTTGTTTGGTCACCGTCCTTATAAAGCCAGGATATAGTGATGATTTTAGGTTATAGTGACGGGTTTTATATATGTCACCATCCCTATAAAGCGAGGATATAGGAACGACTCCAAGCCACCCGTCCCTGTATATCAAGGATATAGGGAATTAGATCAAAATCGGGTGGTCTACAAAAAAATATTTTTTTATAGTCTAAACATTAGTAGATTTGTTTCCCTGTATCTATAATTTTACATGCTTCATAAAAATTAGAAACTAGGTTATCCTGAGAACAGATCTATATGCAAATTGGAGTAACGCTTCAACAGGGTTACCGAATACGATCCGTGGACAGCCGCCATCAACTTTTATCTCCGTCTTGACTGAACGGCACCCAACCACAGAAACACGCTGAGCTCGGCAGAATTTCAAGGGCCAGCGAAATCATGAGATCTACTATGTAGCAGTCGCAACGCTAATGACCGTTGTCTTCGCGGCGCAATTGCAAGTCTGTGCACGTATCGATCGGACACAGACACGGAGGCGGAGCCAGGAAAATCGATCGTTGTCGTACGTGGAAAAGAGCTCTAGCAGAGGTACACCAATCGCAGCTCCCGTGGATCTACAGTAAAAACTAAGTCTTGTCTGTCTTGTTCGCTACCTCCCTCTCTCCTGACAGAAACAAAAATGTCGAACATGGACGAAGAAGCTTCAATTGGAGGAACTATCGGCAAAAACGATCAAGGACGGATAGTAGGCAGATGGAAAGAAGCAATGATGAAGCAAACGTTGTTGACGAAAGCTCAAGTGGTGCTCGGTGTGGCTTGCGTGGTTTCCATGTTTTCGTTAGCGATAGTTGCCACATTTGCTATTGACCCAGCTGGAGAGACCGAGTTCTCCATAGAGCTCGCCGGATTCAAGGGACTGAATGCCACTGTTGCAGGCCCGACCGTCTCGCCGGTCTTCACTCTCATGGTACATGCCGATAACCCTCGTGTCCTGAAACAGTTGTGCTACAGCGGCGGCGAGGCAACTGTCTCTTACTCCGGCGTTGCTCTTGCGTGGGGCCATGTGCCACGCTTCTGCGTTAAGAGAGGGTCACCGGCAGAGTTTTTGGTGGTGCCATGTGGGGGAGGGGGTTGGCTTGTCGGAGGATCTACGCCCACGTCTGGCAACGGATTGGTACCTGGGCACAACTGAAATAACGGTACAGATGAAGATGCTGTGTAACGAAAGTGGGTTGCGTCCACGGAAGTACGACAGACGTTCAAGTCCATCGTTGCATTTATACCCCGTTATGCTACGAGGTGACGAGCACTGAGCCACTGACTCAATTAGTGAATGGTTTTATATATCTTGCTGGAGTAAAAAAATTACGAGATAGAGGATATAAGGTCAGTCTCAATGTAAAGTTTCATCTCACTGTTTCTAAGAGTGCCACGTCAGATTTGAAGATTTAGTTTGATGTATGAAACGGTCTCTCTCAATACATATTCATCTCACGGTTTCATAGGCAACTTATAGCATTAATTTAATATCTATTTGTTGCATTGAGACTGGTCAAAACGTGTTAGGATGAAACTCTATGCTCTTAATGGAAGTTTCAATGCAGTTTCATACCTATGAAATAGTGCCAAATGAGTTTCATCCCTATGAAACCCATTTACCCAGTTTCATATTAATTGCTATGTCACATCACCTCTTTTGCTTATGTGCCACCTTATTTAATGCTAATGAAACTCCCACTGAGACTAGCCTAAGTGACAACTTTTTGCTTGGAGCCCAGTGGACCTATTATTGGACTTCTTGCTTTTCTTTTACACAAGTACTTGGGTTGAACATATATATATATATATTTATAAGGAGCGGTTAATTCTCGGAAAATGGCCTGAAAATCTATCTTTCATTCAATCAATGATTTTGGTCCTTGGATCCTAATTGGACCATCCATGTGCTTCTTCTTCCTCTCCCCTCCTTCCTTCTCCGCCGCTCGCGTCATCACCGCCTCCGCCAACACCCTAAATTCTTCTACCGCCTCCGCCAACACCCTAAATTCTTCGATCCACTGCCACCCTAACTCATAGCTCCCACGCTCCACCCCGGCCCAACCACCATCTCTTGCCACCCACTCGGTGGCACCCCCGCCGCCTCCACCTGTATTGTCTCTCCCGCCACTACCGCCGGGCCGGCCTCGCCACTTGCGAACCCTCCTTCTAATGCAGGAGGTAATGGAGCTCGTCGGAGAACCCTCCAACCCTAATTCCGGCAAGATTTAAACGTCTAAAATTGCGTCGGATTTCAGTCGATTGAAAGGAAGGATTTCTGTGCATGTCTATTGATACGATATTGATCTAACGTCGTCCATAATAATAGAATATGTATTGAGAAACCACGGTTTTTAAAACTACATGTAGTTAATACCATAGTATTTACAAACTGGAGTTTTTTTTTTGCGATTTTGAGAGAAATCATGACTTGTATGGGTACTACGAGTATTTTGTAGTATTTTGGTCAAAATATTAGCTGCTAGAGTCACTACTAGGATTCGACCCTGCAATAGCGGACGTTTTAGCCCTACAAAATCGGGCATTCCGGCGCTATTACGCACACGTTATTGCAGGGTCGGACCAACAATAGCGCTCATGACCGCCCGCTATTGCAGGAAACCCTTCAATATCGGGCAATGTGATGTCGGGCAGATGACATCATCCCGCCCGATATTTAAGGGTCACCCTACAATAGCGGTCAACCGACATCACGTTGTCCGATATTGCTGTATGACCCTTCAATAACGGGCGAGATGACATCACTATGCTCGATTTTGCTGTGGTTTTGCCGAGTATCTTGCACGATGATGTCATGTGCCCGATATTGCTGGCCTAGACAGCAATATCTCGCTAGTGACATCATCGTGCCCGATATTACTGGCATTTTCCGAACTGATATAATTATTGCTATTTATTTTATTTTCCAGGTGACAAATTCAAATTTTTTAGAGAACTGAAAATACATTCACACTATATATACGCAAGACCATAGAAATAATCATTAAAGCATTTATATATACATACGACATAGTTTTCATCCATTTTACAATATCCACATACATATACATGATGTTTCCAATACATCCATTAAAACACAACTAAATTACAACTTATCCGGCCACTTCGGTTCTAGTGCCTTCAATCTCTGTTCCTCTGTCGTGATATTTTGCACAATTACATCTTGGTGGCCCTTTTGACCGTTGTAGCTATACAACTCTTCATGCATTGCAACATCACTTAGAGGATCAAAATACTTGCCTCTTTCACTACAGAACTCACGAATCATGAAGTGAAGGAGTTTGGCTGCAGATGAGCTCGAGTGTGCTTTCTTCCAAGTAGGAACCTGTTTTTGGCTTTTCATAGCATTGCTGCCACAAATAAATTATAAATTTAATACATATTTGTTAAGTAATATAAAACTAATATACTAATGCAAAAAACACACACTAAATACTTACATCTTTCCATGGGGCCCGTTCTTCCGTAGAGAATGTATTATATTCTCCTTTTCCGACGCTTATGTATTTGCACACATAGTAGCCACAGGTCACGATCCCAGGTCGCTGTTTTGAACACTTTACAAAACAAGGAAATTGTTAAGTTACTTTACATATATATACATTAATTAATTGAATAAAAGAAATAACCATGATATGAGATAATAGTATCGGATAATGCGTTTTGTATCCAAGGTTGGTCCGTTTGGAATGAGGGTCACCACCAAGCTCGAGATGGTATTTATAGGCACTAATATAAAAAAAGCAAATGAGCAACGAGCATAATGCAATCTTTAAAAAATGATAGTTCATTGAATACCTGAAATTACCTATTCAGGGTGTCCATGAAATCCTTGTACCTCTTAGGATCATAATCCAAAGAGTCAAACACCCAAACGCCCGCGAGTTTCGGATGTATCATGAAAGCAATCCAATGGTTACTATAAAATATGTCATTATGTTATTATCTAAGTGAAATAATGATTTGTACAAGAAGTAGCGAGGTTACGAAAACTTACTCAAAGTTATATGGAGCCATAATGCATCGTCTCTCTCTCCATTCGTACATGCGTCTCCCAATGTAGGTTGCTATACATCTCCTTGCATCCTTAACCGCTTGGACATGTACTTGTTGCCTTCGGCCTTGGTCACCTTCTTTCCAACCAATAGGGGATGATTATCGGTAATCTTTGGATTCATCGCGCTTTGGCTAATGGCGGTTGGGTTTAGATATCCGACTTCATTTGAGGCACCGGAGTGATGACACATCCTAAGCGACGAAAAAGGGTAGTCGGTTGAATTCATGTGCCATTCGCTTAGAAATATAATAACGGTCGAAAACACGTACGGGCACCGGACGGTAACGAGGGTGGCATCCATGCGTTGGAGACGGTACGGAGCATGGATCTCCTCAAAAGGCACATTTAAGTCAAAATATCCCTCTTGTCCAAAACCTCTCCAGGGATCCTTGCCGCGATAACTTGGACACCCTTGCTACATGTATTAGGTCCGGAGAATACCCAAGCATCCAACCATGTCGACCTAAGGTCATACGAGTTGCGATGGGTCCCGCATATTATTGTACCAACCTTCCTAATAAAAGACATCCTACATTCTATATTCTTCACCACATCTACCTCGTCCGCTATTAAAAGTCATCATCTGCGGAAAGATGCTCTCGGTGCGGGTTGCTTGAATCAACGGCCATCCAACGCTATCATTAAGGTCATCGACTCATATGGCAACTTGTTTCCAACATCCGAGGATGCGGTCTATGCTGCCACACTCATCTCACTTTGCCCGCTTTCATCATCGAGCATGGCTAGACCAAGGAGAGAGAGAGAGAGAGAGAGAGAGAGAGAGAGAGAGAGAGAGAGAGAGATAGATAGAGAGAGAGAGAGAGAGAACAATGCTAGAACCCTTTTTTCATTCCGTAATATTCAACATAGCTAATTGATCGATCAATTCATCATCCGGATAACTCATATGCATCACGTAACAAATTATTCAACAATTCATCATCATCACGGAACTAATTGATCGATCAACAATTCATCGTCATAACGAGAGCGAGCAAAGCAGAGCCGGCGAGGAGCAGGGCCGGCGAGCGAGAGGAGGGAAAGGGGAGGGGGAAGGGCCGTACCGGGGAGGTCCGACGAGCGGGGCCGGCGAGCGAAAAGGGAAAGGGGGAGGGGGAGGGCCGTATCGGGAGCGGGGCCGGTGAGCTCGAGGAGGGAGGCAGCCGGCGAGCTCACGGAAGCGAGCGCCGCCGGCGGCGGCCGACGAGCTCGAGGAGGCGGAGGCGGCCGGTCGGCTCGAGGAGAGAGGCGGAGTTGGGGAGGGCCGGCGAGCTCGAGGAGGCGGCGGCGGCCGGTCGGCTCGAGGAGGGAGGCGACGTCGGGGAGGGCCGGCGTGCTCGAGGAGAGGGAGCCGGGGTCCGGGGAGGCGGTCGGCGAGCTCGAGGAGGCGGCGGCGCCGCCGGACGGGACTCACGAGAGGCGGCGCGGCGGGGCACGACGACGCGCGTTAGGGTTCGGAGGGCGGACGGACGCGCGTGAAAATGGCTAAGTCCCGGGAGGGATGACCCGATATTTATAGGCGGAGCCTGTAATATCGGGCATTGGTGACATCACCCGAGGTCGATATTACGAGGCTACCCTATAATATCGGTCATGCTCGACGTCATCGAAGCTCGTAATATCGCTGCGATGATGTCGGCACGAGTGTATGTTATTTTTTTTAGTTTCATACATTTTTATTTTCTACACTCTATTGATTTTTTATCCGAAATTTGGCATGACATTGTTTCAAATGTATTCAAACCTAAATATATTATTTATTTATTTTTTACCTTATTATTTCACTATTATATTTAAACTAGGAGATGAACTTGTATGAGTTTCACATGTATTAAATATTTTAAATAATTCTACCAAAATTGCAGTCGTTTGTAATTGTCATATAAGTTGTGTATGCCAAATATTAGTTCAAAACTAATAAGAAAACTACACATAGAAAGAAACTTCAATTTTGCAATTAATTTGACCATTTTATTTTTCCAAAGTACTAGTTATTTTGACCTCATTTTTGGCATGACACTATTTCAACACCATTCCAACCCAAATATACTTTTTATATTTGTTAAAGATTTGTATGAAAAACATATTCAAATGGGACATGTAGTCCTAAGTGAAATGAGTTTCAGACGTAAATTCTTGTTGGTTAGACTCCAAACATTTTTCTACTTTTCAAAAAAATAAACCAAAAATAACATGTGTGTATTGGAACAAGTTAGGCATTCAAACATAAAAGTGCTATAAAATTCACTACGGTTTTCAGAATACAAATGTTTAAATAAATGTTAAACTTGGACCATGATTTCGTACATAGGTACTTAAAGAAATAATATTAACTTTGGCAAACTAACTCTCCTAAGTGATAGGTATGAATTCTAGAAAATTTTACAAAAAAATCGCTCAATTTGGACAATATTTGACTAATATAAACTAGTTTGAAAATTTAAATACGAATCAAAAGAAGAAAAGAGACTTATCCTGACGAACCGAGTGCATCAACTAGGGGCCAACATGTGGGGACCACGTGTCCTTGAACTAGGGGCCGATGGTTTTGGAATTATTTCGAATTCATTTGAGTTATTATGAATCAAAATATCTAAAAATTTTAAATTATTTTTAAATTTTATATTTTAAGATCTTTATTTTTTTAGTTTTTTAATTTTTAAAATTATTTCGAATTCATTTGAGTTATTATGAATAATTTCGACTTATTGTAAATTAAGTAGAATTATTATGAATTATTGTGAATTATTTTGAATTATTTCAAAATTATTGTGAATTATTTTGATTTACTTTGGTTATTTTAGGTCAAAATTATTTTAATTATTTTATTAATTTTTGGGCCTTCTGAATTATATTAGTTTATTTTTATTTATTTTGAACTATTTTGAATTATTTTCATTTTTTAAAATTATTCTGATTTTTTAAATATATTGATTTATTTTTATTATTCTCACTTGTTTTCATTTATTTTGAATTATTTTTTAATTATTCTGAGTTTTTTGATTTATTTTAAATAAATCCGAATTAATTTAATTAAGTTAAGTCGGTCCAACGTGTAATAGCGAGTTGCTGACGTCATCCGTCCGCTATTACAAGTTGGACCCGCCAGCTGGACCAACCACACAAGGGCGCGTCGTCCTGTTTATAAATCGCGTCGCGCCAGATCCAATCGAATTATTCCTCCGAAACTTGGTGGGCTGCTTGTTTGTGACCTGTTTGACGGGCTTTGTTGGTCAATGGGTCCGTGAAGTTGGGCCACTTATGAATCGGTTTGAGCGCGATTGATGAATATTTTTTTAATTTGTGAATAATGAGTAGATTAAATAAAATATATAAATAATAAGAAAATAAATAAGGGACACATAATAAGAAAATAAATTAAAAAACAGTAAAATTGTGGTTATATGTATATCAATATAATGAGAAGATTAAATAAAATATATAAATAATAAGAAAATTAATAAGAAACACATAGTAAGAAAATAAATTAAGTAAGTAAAAGTAACAAGGAAATTAAGTAAGAAAATAAATTAAAAAAGATTAAGAATGTGGTTATATGTATATCATTATAACGAGATGATTAAATAAAATATATAAATAATAATAAAATTAATAAGGAACACATAGTAAGAAAATAAATTAGAAAACAACAAATATGTGGTTATATGTATATCAATATAATGAGAAGATTAAATAAAATATATAAATAATAAGAAAATTAATAAGGAACACATAGTAAGAAGATAAATTAAGTAAGTAAAAGTAATAAGGAAATTAACTTGGAAAATGAATTAAAAAAAACAATAAAAATGTGGTTATATGTATATCAATATAATGAGAAGATTAAATAAAATATATAAATAATAAGAAAATTAATAAGGAACACATAGTAAGAAAATAAATTAAGTAAGTAAAAGTAATAAGGAAATTAAGTAAGAAAATAAATTAAAAAAGATTAAGAAGGTGGTTATATGTATATCAATATAATGAGAAGATTAAATAAAATATATAAATAATAAGAAAATTAATAAGGAACACATAGTAAGAAAATAAATTACGTAAGTAAATGAAGTAAGAAAATAAATTAAAAAACAATAAAAATATTGTTATATGTATATCAATATAATGAGTAGATTAAATAAAATATATAAATAATAAGAAAATAAATAAGGAACACATAGTAAGAAAATAAATTAAAAAACAACAAATATGTGGTTATATGTATATCAATATAATGAGAAGATTAAATAAAATATATAAATAATAAGAAAATTAATAAGGAACACATAGTAAGAAGATAAATTAAGTAAGTAAAAGTAATAAGGAAATTAACTTAGAAAATAAATTTAAAAAAACAATAAGAATGTGGTTATATGTATATCAATATAATGAGAAGATTAAATAAAATATATAAATAATAAGAAAGTTAATAAGGAACATATAGTAAGAAAATAAATTAAGTAAGTAAAAGTAATAAGGAAATTAAGTAAGAAAAGAAATTAAAAAACAATAAAAATGAGGTTATATGTATATCAATAAAAGTGGATAAGAAAGAACAATACAAATTTATTCCTGATCCAAATATTACATTAATATATTATTAAAAGTGCATAATAAAATTCAAATTGCATTAGAAATTTTGCATATATTATATTAATATGAATAAAAGTGGATAAAAAAATTTGAACTACATAATAATTTTTGAATTAGAATAACCAACAATCTTAATTAAGTCATGGCCCACATATATTATCTGAATATATCAATAAAGTGGATAATAAAATACAAATACATTTAATTAAAATTTCATGATATGTCACAAATACTAATTAGGCATTACACAACAATACTCGTATATCGACCATTAACCAACTTTTCGTTGCGCTCATCGTCATCGGCACGCATGTATGGTGCCGGTGATGTATGAGCGAGCTATGTTTGAATGAGTTTTAACTTTTTCATGTCCGCAAAGAGGGAGACCTCGTTAAACCGGTTGTGCTCTTCCTTTTGATCTGCCCATTGAGATCCGAGCGTGCCGGGTTGTCACCGACGGTACAAAGAAAGATGGCGTGCGGGGTGAACTCTTCCTGTCCGTACGCATCATAAACCTTCACCCCTTGGTCCCATAATAGTTTCATGTCTTCCATCGGTGGTTCAAGAAAGACATCAATATCAATTCCGGTTTGTTTCGGACTCGAAATCTGTGTAGTTAGTAGAAGGTACTTCCTCTTGTGGCACAACCACAAAGGAATATTGTAGAAACAACTAATCATCGGCCAAGTACTGTGCGGGTTTGTCATCCCTCCTTGGTTTCATTCCATCCGTGCTTAAGGCCATTCTTAGATTCCTCTTTTCGACGCAAAATCGGGATGGTTAATGTCGAAGTTCTTCCATCGTCGAGCGTCGGCGAGGTGACGAATCATCCCATCCTTCTTGCGCCCGTCAATATCATCATGCCATGTCATGAGTTTAGCGTCTCTACTGCTGGTAAAAAGACACTTCAAGCGATCGATTATCGGAAGGTACCACATCACAAGGGCTGACACTTTTCTTTCATCAACCACATCTTCTTGCACATCATGAGGAACACGATCGGTATTGGTTTTCTTTCTCTTACGCCAGCTTTCTTTCTACTTCGGACTTATCCATGATGTCCGTATCATCAGTTCCATCATTAGTTTTGTATCGATCGGCGTTGCACGTTGGACATCTATTCTTATTGGCATGCTCTTTATGATACAATATGCGAGTGGTTTGGACAAGCATGTATTTTACGTACGCCTAGGGTCAACGGTGCCAATACTTTCTTTGCATTGTATGTGTTGGTGGGCAAAGAGTTTGGTTTTGGTAAAATTTTGGCTAATAGCTCTAAAAGTTGGTTGAAGCTTGTGTCCGACCACCCATTCTTAGCCTTAAATGTGACAAGCTCTAGCACTGTCCGCAAGACCGTGCAATCCTTATGACACCCCTTGGATTCCTCGTATAGAAACTCCTTTGACGCCTTCTCCAATGCATCAAAGTTATCCAAAGCTCGCCTTTTCTTTTGGACTAGGTTCTCGTTGTTAATGTGGATCAACAATTCCTCCACATCGAGACCGCCATCAAAGTCCTCCCTTTCATTGACAAGTTCTGGACCATCCGTGTGACCTGATGTCGTTGCATATTCTGTGCTACTTTCAGCCCTCATCCTACGCTCATCATGGTCAACTCTTGCTCTTATCACCTCTTCGACGTGGTCACCTTGTGCATGAGGTCCTATTTCGCTGTGTTTTATCCGGATATAGTAGTCCTTGATAAATCCATTCTCCAACAAGTGCTCACGGATAGTCTCGGGTGTCTCAAACATAGACATGTTCTTGTAACGGGTACAAGGACAATAGATATATTGTGTACCCTTTCTTCTTGCGTGTCGCTTCGCTTCTTTAACGAAACCCGTGACCTTGTGGAAATATACAACAGCATCACCACCCCCACCGAGTGTACATCCAAGATCGATCTTCCATCTTTCTATACACATGTATCATAAATAAAGAAATGAATAATAATTAAAATCTAAGTCAAAAAAGAATTATATGCTAAAAAGCAAAAGTAAAGGCTATATTACAGGTTCATAATAAAATCTAGACACAAGAATATTACATACTATAGTGTGATTAAAAAGTTAATAATAAAATCTCTACATAAATTACTGTTAAAAAAAGATTTATGAATAAAACCTAGATCCAAAACTAGGTCTAGATCCAAAACTAGATCCCAACATATAAAAGACTACATATATGTATGGAGAGGATAAGTTTAAGTACTAAACAACCTATGATATGCATGAGGAGCACTAACCATGCCATTTATAGGTAAAAAAGTGGATCCAAACCCTAGAAAAAGTAACCATAATAAAAGAGACTTAAACTATGGTTAAACACCAAAAAAATACATGGAACGGTATGGATTTACCTCCTAGAACAATATCCTTAAAAAGAAACAGGTTCAACCCCCTCCCCTTTTTTTTTTTTGGCTTTTTCTGCCCTTCGTACGGACAACTCGTCCATGAGCTCGCGAGCGAGCTCCTGTCGAGAGGAAGGGGACGAATTTATACACTCGTTGCCTTCAGGAACCCTGTTTGTAATAACGGACCAGGTGACATCACAGGTGGCTGCTATTGCAGGCTGCCCCATTAATATCGGCCGCTAGTGACGTCATCGTGCGGCCGATATTACAGATCCAGCCGAGTAATAGCGGACGACAGGTGACGTCACCGGTGGCCGCTATTACTGGGTGACCCCATCCGTAATAGCGTTGCCTCCGATAACGTCATCTACGCCGTGCTATTGCAGGGGTCACTGCAATAGCGTTACACTCCGATGACGTCAACAATGACACCCAGCAATAGCGTTTTTTTGTATGCCCGCTATTGCTGGCTATTTTTGTAGTAGTGAGTGTTTGTGCTGATAGTTACACATACACATAGACACATGTACAGACATTGACTTGGCTCTTGACCTGTATCTGACCAGCTAGCTTATCAGATCTTCTAAATTCTTGCTATGTCCTCTTCATCTCGTACCTTCAGCCAAGCAAATCATAGCCGAATCAGTAATAGTTTATTTCAATCCTCGTCCCTTTCCTTGTGGCAAAAGCGAGGGTCGCCATGGATCATAAGAGGCAGAAGATGTCAGGGTGGGAAACTGATTGTTAGCGAGGAGATTGATGCAATTAACCGAGCCGCAACAACCAACAGCTCTTATTATTGGGCCGAAAAAATACGGCACATAAGGAAACCAAAGAGGGGACACAAAAGCACGAGCGTGCGAGCATTCGACGGAAGCACCTCGGCTCCTCGGTTTAGAAAAGAGAGATCCCCTGTGGAGTTTTCAATACTCCAAAATAAAACTACGATTTGATGATACTACAGTTTTCAAAACCATAGAATTGGTTGTATCTAACCACCTTCTTGTTTTCTAAAACCATGGTATTTTCTAAAACTGTAGTATTAGATTAAAACTCTAAAAAAACCATCCAAAACTCTGTCTTGTGGCATCCAATATGACACAAATATACATGATAAGTATTTCCTATGAGATGTTAGCTCTGAATGCTTTTCAACAATTTTGTAACAAAAAGATTAATGCACCTCAAAAGAATACCCCATCCATTTCAATTTAATTGTTATTGTAGATTTTGCAAACAAATTTAAAATTTAATTATATAGTTCATGGAATCACAAGATGAGCGAGATTTTCATCAACCTCGTATAGCAGTGCCACACTGCCACCACGCCTGGCCTTCTGGACTGATCTATTTAATAATAAAAGGAGATGAATTTTTCACCATAGGGTCTTAGAAAAAGAGGATAATAAGCTAGAAATTCACAAAAAAAAATCAAAACATATGACTATTGTTTCCTCTTCAGATTTTTTCACTTTGATGGCCGCTGATATGTACCATGCATACCATCTCCCGTTTTACCCCTCCAACGCCAGAAACTCCGACGCCCAGATTTCGAATCCCATCAGCTACAAATCCATGTATAGATATCCTCTTCCACAAATAATCTGGAGATATCCAACCCTTTTTCTTTGGTGCGATATTCACGTGAATAATAAATTTCTACAATGTATCGTGCTATTCTTCTATCGAGGTATGAGTGATACCTACATATCCGTGACGTCTTAACAGAGCATATGGATATATAAGGCCAGTCTCATGGGGGTTTCATGGAGAATAAATAGAGTGTCATATAGGCGTTTTTGGTTAAGTGATAGTGTATTAATGAGGAGAGAGGTGAAATGAGTTTCATAGAGATGAAACCCTACGTACAGTTACCTAGACAGCTTGTGTCTTGCATATAACCTAGAAAACAACAATAGATGAAACTATGCATTAAGAGAGGGGTGTTTCATCCTAGTTTCAAATATTTTTAGATGACGTGTCACTCTAGGGAATTGTGTCCATAAAACTTCCATTGAGACTGGCCTAACATCAACAGAACCTTGAGCCTTGCTCATCGTTGCACCGAGGTGAATAAGCAGAGGCAACTTGAAACACACGGACCTATGGCTTCTTGTAAACAGATCCATCAGCAGCCATGTTCGATCACTCTTGGACTCGAGATCTGAAAGAGAGCATAGAAAAAAGAGGTTTTCAATGTCAGGTGCTTCTTCACCTGCTGGAGCACTGCAGTGTAGGACGTAGGCTCGACTAAGGCAGAAGTCTATGGTGGACAACACAGATTGATCGTGCATAATCTTCTGTTTTCTTGACTCCCAACAGCGACAACGACGGAACCACCGCTCGGCTCTCCTTTCTCGTGACCTGCAATGAAGCAAATACATATAAACACTTGGAAAAGAAGATGCTCTCTTAGCTTACTGCCTGTAGCTGTGAAGGTTATGGCAATTGAACCAAGCACAGGTATGAAGCCAGTGTTGCTACATAATAGAAATTACATGTGATTTGCACTAGCCACTTGAGCAAAGGACCATAAATAAACCAGCCTTAAATCATAAGCAAATGTATGAAGCCAGATTATGTTAACAACCATAAATAAAGCATGCTCGACACTGCTGCTTAACTACAATACAGGTTCTACTAAAAAAAACAATATCGGTCCCTTTTGTTGGTCGATGTTGCTGAAGCTCGACTGCAATATTGTTTATAATGGCCAGAAAGTCTGATATTAAAGGGTCTGATTGTAGTGCAAGCTAATGAATTCATTAACATGCAATTTCGGAACCGAGTTGGGATCTTTATCTGCTGAAAGTAGTAGCTAATTTCTTTTTGGCTTTAACTCTATCATTAATCACACAGAGTGACACAGAGAACATATTAAAGATCTTTTAATTGTCAGACTGATTAAGTGTGCTATGAGTGTATATGATTTATAGGACAAAACACGTGGAATTTAAACTCTTGCGGTATCTTTAATTTCTATATCACCTGCATTTATTCGGCTGTTTTATTTTCTTTAAAACATCCAAAATTATATCCGGCATCCATAAATAGATATACTACGAATATGAAAGGTGCCAGGTGCCACAAACATTCTTGTACCAGGCAAGCAGGCACCATTGTGAAAATTTAACAAAAGAGTAAAATGCATGAATGACCATTGTATTTGTTTGATCGTTTCAATTTGGCCATTGTACTCATAAAGTTGCAAGTTACGGTCACTAAGCTAGCTCAGATGCATCAATACGGTCATTATCTTCATAGCCCTACATACGTTGATGATGTCGCGTACGTATATTCATGACTCACCGTCCATGTAAGCCACCAATCATCTACCATGTAGTGAATGTTTTTCTTCCTTTACATTTATACACACTTATTTACCATATTTTCTTAATACATGAATTTTATTAATTCTTTATTCCCTTTGGAGAAGAGTAACATATTTAGAGGCTAAGAAAGTATCAATTGTCGAAAAGGAAAAAAAGCAGTAATAATTGCCAAGAAATTGTTGACGGTCCACGATCGGAAGCAAAGAACACCGTTTGCCATTTCAGTTTGGACTTGATTTGCTTTTTGGACATCTTATTTTTATGATGTAAAAAATCATCCTTATGTACGTTTTAAAATATTTGAACTTTATTTATCAAATTGAGCTCAATTTGATTATTCTTCATGTCGGCCAACTCAAGCCATGGTGGTCTACTATTGCTACCCGATGGACGAGTGCTCTAGGACTTTCTATTACTCTCTCCGTTGCAAAATGTAAGCATTTTTTGACATATCATAATTGCATTTGACTGGTTCTCTTATTGACATTATTTACAAAATATAAAACAAATGCATTACATTTGAAGTATATCTAACAATAAATTGAAATATAAAAATAATTAATATTTTTGTAAACTTTTTTAATAAGATGAACGGTCAATCGTAATTCTGGAAAGTCAATAAATGCTTACATTTTGAAATTAAGGTAGTAGGTGATTCCAGTTGTGTTATTTTTGTTCGTAGTAAATAGAAGTCACCAAATCGTCCTCGCCGTTGCGCACCGTGACCCGATCAGTCTCTCACATTCTTCATCATTGCTCATGACTAGTTAATTTCACAATTGGCATGCGTATTTGTCACTTTCCAAAATGAATAGATAATAGATGGAATTTATCATGCATTAAAAAATGTGTTAAAGAGGGGAGATCCACTAGCGTGTAAATGATTGGGCGCTTATGTGAATGGTGAGTCACGATTATACGCATGCCACATCATCAAAATACATAGGGATATGATGATAATGACCGTATTGATACGTATGGGCTAGCTTAGTGGCCGTAACTTGCAACTTCATGAGTACAATGGCCAAATTGAAACGATCGAACAAGTACAATGGCTATTCATGTATTTTACTCTTAACAAAAATATTTAGTTCATGAATCGTGAATGGATGTCGCTTTGTATCTATGCGTCAATCAGATTTAAGTATACATAATTCTCAAAAAATGCTCTCTACTTAGACTTACGAATATCAATGCAAATAAAGTTTTTAAATAAAATAACAATCATGTACATAATCGGTATCTAACATTCAACACAATTTGAGTAGACATGTCATTTAGATTTGTACTAAGTACGGTTCATTTTTTTCTTGTCCGAATGACTTCACTTTTACGATGGATAGGTATACATTTGTTCAAAGAAATAGATGCATAATACAACACCACCTATCCCTACTTTATTTTTCATTATTGAATTTTCCAGAATCCTCTTATATTATAGGATTGTTTCCGTCATATATTACAGGATAATATTATTTAAATATTGCAACATCACTTACATTGTAGCCCGTGCAGTTATGCGGCGTGATAAAATAATGAAATTAAAACCATAATGATATTAAATTTAGAACGAATGGATTATAAAAAAGTATCTACTCCCTAGTCCCCCATTGAAAGCGTCATTTTATACTTTTTCAAATCATCTTTGATCATTTTTCATATTAAAATGTGTTCGTATAATATTAGAACAAACAGATTATCATTAAAGTATCTACAATGACGAAATAAATTACAAAATAAAACAAATATTTACATAATTTTTTAAATAAGAAGAATGATCAAAGTTGATTTCTAAAAGTAAAAAAATGATAGTTTGAATAGAACTGAGGTAGTATCATTTTCCAGCTCATAGAACTCCATCACATGTCCAGTGAAGAAAATTAAATTAAATTTACAGTGCTTTAAAGACCAACAGGATGTCATGATATCACGGAACCCTGAAGTATTTCTACTAGGATTATGAACAATAATCCTTAGTTGCGATCTACCTTAACTAAGACCTTGGAAGGAAAATAAAGAAACTGATGCGAACAACGGTGTCCGATCTTTTGAAAGGTTTAGGTAAACGACGATTGGTGGAGACTTGACACAACTCAATCCGGCTTCTAAACAACATGATCCGAAACCTCGCAATCACAGCACCATGTCTCCTGTGGTTATCAACTGTGCAAGCACGATTGACCTCGTCCGGAAGGCTAATCATCGCCTGTGAATCGAAGAACGAAGGAAGAACGAAACAAAATGAAACACATTTGCACTCGATGAATGATTAAACTCACAAGTTGGAGTCTCACAAAGCTGTTAAAGCAAAATAATCTAAGCAAAACCTAACCCTAACTTGGGCGGAGGCTGCTGCTAGTAAAGACTTGGGGACGTGCAAGATCCCTTGGACGCACCCCTAATGTGCTCACACGAAATACACGGCCCAAAGACCACTTGATGTGAACAAGGGTGTCCAATCTTTCGAAAGGTTCAGTTAAACGACTATTTAGTGGAGACTTGACACAACTCGATCCACCTTCTGAACAACACGATCTGAAACCCCTCAATCGTAACACCATGTCTCTTATGGTTATCAACCGTGCAAGCACCATTGACCTCACCCGAAGGCTAATCCTTGCCTGTTAATCGAAGAACACAAGCAATAGCGAAAGAGCATGCAACACAATTTGCACTCGATGAATGGTTAAGCTCACAAGTTGGGGTCTCACAAACCGATATACGACGAAACTGTTAAAGCAGAATAATCTAAGCAAAACCCAACCCTAACTTGAGTGGTAGCTGCTGCTAATAAAGACTTGGGGATGTGGAGGACCCCTGGACACACCCCTAATAGGCCAAAAACGGTGGCGCAGGACCGAGATAGTTTCTAGACGTCATAATGTTTCGAGGATCCCCGCTAACTCATCTTCTTAGCTTACCATGCATATGTAGAACGTCCTAAACGGAGCCTCGTGTGCGACTTGGGCGTCCGTTTTAGTGCGGCCTGCTCCCGGACTCCGAATCGGACTTGACGCTCGGGCCTCCAATTAGATTCGGACGCCTCTGCTGGTCTCCTCCGCCTCTAAGCCTCTCTCCATCTCCTTCCTGGTCCTCTCCTTTGTTCCTAAGCAAAATATAATCATTTGGTAGCATAGTATTCTCAAGATTTACATATAATGATTTACTTAGGAACGAGTTCACCTTAAAATTTAATTGTCGGACGCGAGCTTTAGTGATTGGTACTTGAATGACCAGCGGAGGAGTGTTATTTGTATTCAAAGGAGTGATGTCCTTATCAGAAACAACAGTTGCAGGATAGAGCATTCATTCTTTTGAATATGAGGGAAAACAAAGAATTAGCCTCGAGTTTTGCATATAGTATCATACTTTTCTTTCCTCAACCGATGTCGGCAAATAAACTCATCATTGGCTAAAACCATGAGCAAATAGTGAATGAAAAGAGACATGGCACAACAAATATTTGTTTAAGGGACAACTAAACTGTGATACATGGATTAAACGGAATAAAAATATCCATAAATTGGGAATATTATTTAAATGAAATTTACCCAGTGCAGATAATGCAAATAAAAAATATATGACACTTTTTAAAAATGCACGCGATGACAAAAGGTAAAGGTGTTTTCAAACAATGAGTTGTAGCATCCACTACAATGAACGCTTAGCAAGTGAAAACTGAAGAGGTAACACCGAAATGGACGCTGGCTGGAAACTTGTTGTTGTTAGCTATTCGTATTTACTATTGAGAAAAGTTTGAAGAAAGATAATCGGGACAATCGGGAGTTACACATTACCAGTTCGGCGTAACAGATTTATTTTCCTGTGATAGATTTGTATCATGACTCCTTGTACGTACCCTCCCATCCTTGGCGATGATGAACTCCTCATATAGTTTTGTTGCCTCTGCAGTTGGCACTGGAGTAGCGCCCAAGGTTCTCCCTTCTGGAAGTTCCGAATTTCCATGGACTGACAGAAAAGTTCCGTTTACGTTTCTACGCTCAGTTCATGCCGTGTCCTATGTACTTTCATGATTTCTCCATGTTTTTCATGCATTCCAGTCACATGAGCCTTACTAAATTTTTTATTGTAACATAGCTTCTAAGGAACATCATATTATTGCCCAATATGTTTCCTTTCACTAGTCAAAGTTTGTAGCTTTTTATCAATTAATAAAAAAGAGTCCACTTAGAGTTCACCCACAGCACTTACGAAGACACATAAGTACTAGTTAGTTACTGAAAATGAGTCCAAAGGTGGACCTCATCTTAGGCTCCAGGGCAACATATTGTGTCCACCAAATAATGGAATCAAGTTAAAGCCAAGCCGAGCAGGTGCATTGCCTCACAGGCAATTTTTATTTTGTGTGAAGAAACTGGAGGGATGGCCATCCCAACAGAGCTTTATTTATAATAAAAAAGAGTACAATAAGGAAAAAAAAGGTCAAAAAGAAGTACAGATTAGGAATTTGAATCTATTCATTGTTTTCACTCGTGCTTGTGTCTTCCTTTGATCTTATGGATGACCAGATTAAGTTATAGATGAACTTTCCTTTTGTCAGCTCAACTGTTGGAGCAACACTTTGAAGGATCCAGTTATACTTGATGTCCATATGCTCCAGGCTATAACGATAATGAGGTCTATATAGAATGGCAGTTGCAATTTTCTTTTCTGCTATTCAATTAGCTGCTTGGCATAAAGGTGTCATGGAATGGTAAGGCCAATCGAGATCCCAGTGAAAGTTGAGGGAAAAGTTTTAGCGATATATTGTGTGTTGAAATGTCAAATACCCACTGCTTTTGTAAAAATGTCAGTATAAACAGTCTGTGTAGCAGTGCTTGCAACAAATAGTTGAATAGTGAGGCAGAAATTAAAAACCAGAGCGATCGAGTTTTGGTGCACCATTTTATATCAGTAATAACGGGTCGCGCTCGGCCAGGTGTAGTCTTGAGTCGTCACCTTGGTCGTTTAGTCATTTTGCGTATGTTTGGTGTTCGTCTGTCCTTGAATCTTAAATGCAATGCGATGACAAGACAAAGTTTCTCTTGTGCAGTCACCATTATTTCTCTCCGGAGAAGATGCATTAAATTAAAGAGCTAGTAAAATCAAACTTGTTGTCTTGATCCTCCCCGCAGCTTTCCCTGAGTTGTTTAACGAAAGTCGAAGTGTTTTGTCTTGGACGGGACGTCACTCGGAACACTCGTGGAATGTGCGAGAAACTTGAGCGGCACTCAACTGAAGGGCAAATAATAGGCCGTCACTCGGACTGAGCCGCATAGCGCATAGCAAGGTTGGATCGCCATGGCCGGCGGCGGACGCACGCACGTGCTGCTGCTGCCGTTCCCGGGTATGCAGGGCCACGCGAACCCGATGCTGCAGCTGGGCCACCGCCTGGCCCACCACGGCCTCAGCCCGACCCTCGTGGTCTCCCGCTACGTGCTGTCCACCACCGCCGCGGCGGCCTCCGGCTCGTGCCCCTTCCCGGTGGCCGCCATCTCGGACGGCTTCGACGCCGGCGGCATCGCGTCGTGCCCGGACACGGCGGAGTACGTGCGCCGGATGGAGGCGGCCGGGTCGGACACGCTGGCGCGGCTGCTCGCCGCCGAGGCGCGCGCGGGGCGGCCCGTCCGCGCGCTGGTGTACGACTCGCACCTGCCCTGGGCGCGCCGCGTGGCGCTGGGCGCCGGCGCGGCCGCCGCCGCGTTCATGACGCAGCTGGGCGCCGTCGGCCTCGTCTACGGCGAGGTGTGGGCGGGGCGGGCGGCGCTGCCGCTGGTGGACGGGAGCGCGCTCCGCGGGAAGCTCTCCGTGGAGCTGGGGCCGGACGACGTGCCGCCGTTCGTGGCGGCGCCGCAGTGGTACCCGGCGTTCACGGCGTCCGCGTTGAGCCAGTTTGAGGGCCTGGAGCACGCCGATGACGTGCTCGTCAACTCGTTTCGTGACCTCGAGCCACAGGTTTTTGCTCTGTTTCCAGCCTGAAATGTTGCCAATTAGCATTGGGAAAACAACAGAGTACTGGTTGTTGCTCTGTTTCCAGCTTCAGCAATGTAATGCAAGTAATTAAGGCACTAACTATGTTCTTGGTCTTGTTGACCAGGAAGCAGATTACCTGGAATCGACATGGCGCGCGAGGACGGTGGGCCCGACGTTGCCGTCCTTTTACCTCGACGACAGCCGGCAGCCATCGAACAAGCAGTACGGTTTCAACCTGCTGGCGTCTTCACATGGCGCTGCTCCGTGCATGGCGTGGCTTGACAAGCAGGCGCCTTCCTCTGTCGTGCTGGCGTCCTACGGCACCGTCGCCAACCTGGACGCCGCGCAGCTGGAGGAGCTCGGCAACGGGTTGTGCAACTCCGGCAAGCCTTTCCTCTGGGTGCTGCGCTCCAGCGAGGCCGACAAGTTATCCGCGGAGCTCCGCGGCAGGTGCCAGGCCCGGAGCCTCATCGTTCCCTTCTGCCCTCAGCTCGATGTACTGGCTCACGAGGCCACAGGTACCAAACTCACAACTCATCTCCAACATGGAAAAAAAATCCGTGCATCATGTGGCTCGAATTAATGGAGTCAAGCGTCGTGCTCCTCCGAGATGCAGGTTGTTTCTTGACGCACTGCGGGTGGAACTCGACGATGGAAGCAATTGTCGCCGGGGTGCCAATGGTGGCCATGCCACAGTGGGCAGACCAGCCGACCACGGCCAGGTACGTTGAGAGCGCGTGGGGGATTGGCCTGCGCATGCGGAAAGGATTGATTACGAGGGAGGAGGTCGAGCGGTGCGTAAGGGATGTGTTGGACGGGGAGAGGAAGGAGGATTATCAGAGGAATGCTGCTAAGTGGATGCAGAAAGCCAAGGAGGCTATGCAGCAAAGAGGGAGCTCGGATAAGAATATCGCCCAATTTGCAGCAAAATACATGGCATCATAGATGTCGTCTACTCATGTTCTTGGCCCTTATTATGTAATTAATTTTTTTTCTGTATATTCCATATATAGTTCAAAGCATGAAAACTAATTATACAACACAGACTTACAAGGTGGACACAAATACTTATGACCAGGGGCGAATCTAAGGGGCCATGGCCCACCTCCAGATTTAGCTCAGACGCCCTTTTTAACATTGTATCAATATATTTTTTCTTTTTTTTTCTTTGCGTTTTTCACTTTTCTAAACCACCCTCGAGGCCCAATTTGCTTTCGGCCCACCCTCAGTTCTTGGGCTGGCCTCGCTACTGTGTATGACGGACAGCACAAACATCAAAACTTGATATGCTATGCCTAGCATCTTGACTAACCAAGGTACGCTAGTGTGGTGGCCAACCATGAAGTGATCGATGGAGATTAGTTTTTACGGTTTTCAAAAGCCCAAGGCCGTGTTCATTTTGGCCTGGCAAGGCATGGAGTGCTGTCCTAATTAACTACTAATCATGTTCCCGGCCTGCAATTTCTTTTCTGTATATTCCATATATAGTTCAAAGCATGAAAAGGTAATTATGCGACGCATACTTACAAGGTTGACACAAATGCGTAAGACCAGTGGTGAGTCTGGGCCACGCTCACCCCCAGATTTAGCTCAGACGCCTTTTTTTAGCATTGTATCAATTTATTTTTTTTGTTTTTTCTTTATATTTTTCGCTTTTTGGACCCACACTCGAGGCCCAATTTGGCTTTCAGCCCACCCTAAGCTCTTGGGCTGGCCTCGCCACTGCGTATGACAAACGACACAAACATCAAAACTTCATATATGCTATGCCTAGCAGCTTGACTAACCAAGGTACGCTGGTGTGGTGGCCAACCATGAAGTGATCGATGGAGATTAGTTTTTGCGGTTTTCAAAAGCTTAAGGCCTTGTTCATTTTGGCCTGGAAAGGCATGGAGTGCTGCCTTAATTAACTACTCGGAAACGGCTAGATGTGGAGCCGGTCCAAATCTAGCTGGAAGAGGTTGTTTTGTTGGGCCACGTCTGGTATTTCTAACACATTACTGTTCGTAAGTATCATGAACAGTACAATCATGTACTATAGCATGTCGTTATATAGTCCGTGAGAGAAGAAGATAGTTAATTTAAGACTATTCTTTATGGTCCTTTTCCCTAAATTAACTAGGTCCCTAATTAGTAATTCCCTATTCTGAGATATAGATCCATTGCTTTTTGCTTGCATTGTTTTTGTTAATTGATCAAAAGAGATGCGAATTATCTATAGATGTAACTGGATCATATTGTAGTAACATTATAAAGTGCTATACATTCTAACGTTGTAGTAAAGACTAAGCTTGTTATTGATTTGCTGCTAAGCCTCTATTACTTCTAATCACATTAGAACAGATTAGAGGTATTTTTTATTTTTCAAGAATGGACAGCATGCTGCCATCAGCATGATGGCAACATTATCTATCACGTTGATGGCATTGGCCGACACTGATGACATCAGCAAGTCTGATGTTATTGTTTTCCTACAGTATTGGTCGCTTCCGACCTATGTTAGTTGTCTGTAATATCATTTGCTTAACATTGGCCATTTTGGACGACATTGTAGGCTCAGTTTGTCCGATATTGCCAAGTCTTTTTTGTAGTAGTGGGAAATTGGCAATATTCAGATCGAAATCAACATATGGTGAACTCAAATGCTTATATACAGTCCTTAGAATAACTATCTTAAACATAGAATTCGTGCATTATGTGGCTCAGATGGAGTTATGCATTGTGCTCCGAGATGCAGGATGTTTCATGACGCATTGTGGGTGTAACTCGACCATCAAGCAATTGTCGCTGGGGTGTCAATTGCCATGCCACAGTGGGCAGACCAACCGACCACAGCCAAGTATGTTGAGACCACATGCGGGATTGGCCTGTGCATGCGGAAAGGATTGATTACAAGGCAGGAATTCCAGCGGTGCGTAAGGCCAGTCTCGGTAGAGGTTTTATGCGTAATAAATAGAGTGCTATGTAGGTATTTTTTTTGTGATGTGGCAGTGTATTAATGAGAAGAGAAGTGAAATGAGCTTCATGAGGATGAAACTCTGCATACACAGTTACCTAGACAGCTTGTGTCCTGCATGTAACCTAGAAAATAATAATTGATGAAATTATGCATTGAGAGAGGGGTGTTTCATCCTAATTTCAAGCATTTTTAGATTACGTGTCACTCTAAGTAACTGTGTCCATGAAACTTTCATTAAGACTGGCCTAAGGGATGTGTTGGACGGGGAGAGAGGAAGGAGGATTATAAGAGGAATGGTGCTAAGTGGATGCAAAAAGCCAAGGAAGCTATGCAGCCAAGTACATGGAAACATAGTTGTCTAATCATGTTGCCGGCCCTTATGTAATTTTTTTTCTGTATATTCCCATATATAGTTCAAAGCATGAAAACTTAATTATGCAACGCAGACTTACTAGGTGGACACAAATACGTATGACGGACGTCACAAACATCAACTTTTGATATGTGATGCCTAGCAGCTCAAGTAACCTAGGTAGGTTGGTGCGGTGGCCAACCATGAAGTGATCGATGGGGCTTAGTTTTTGCGGTTTTAAAAAAGACGTCCTGTTTACCTCCTCAATTATCATCACGGTTCGGTTTTCATCACCCAATTACAAAACCGAGTAAGACGCCTCCGTAACTTCCAAATCCATTCGTTTTTTCCTCCGTAACTCGTCCACCGTGGCTACTACACTTGTTTGTACGCAAATAGCTTCTCCAGTTATATGTATGCCATTGTTGAAGAGAGTGACAACCAGGTGCGTTTTGTTGAGTTTATCACATTCTATTGCTTTTAACTACAATTGCAATCTCTAATTGCAGAGAACCAAAACGGACAAACAGATATTACAATAATTTAAGAACAAAGGGTTCCCGCAAGGACCAAACATCTGACTTCAGAACAAATGTTAATGATTGTGGAGCGGATGTGTCGGTTCTTGCTCGTAGAGGTTATCTCTCCTCGCTGGCAGTGTTCTTCGACGAAGAAAATGAGAGCACTAGAGACTATTGTTCTCTCTATGAGTGGTGTGGTTCGACACGACCATTCATGAACGATGGTAGTGAAGACAATGATGAGTGGATTAGGAAAGTAGTTTGATAGACTTATAATTTCTCATGTAAAGACAATGTATATGTTCGTGATCATAATCCAGCTGATCCAAACCTTATATATATAAAGAATCACCGTTCCAAATTTACAAAAACAATTCTGTGGTGTAGTGGATCGTAGCCTTTAGCCTCGGCAAGAGGTTGGAGGTTCGAATCTTGAATTCTACACTTTTGCTCATATTTTTGCACAATTTTACTAGAAAGGTGGCAGGCTGGGCGTTCGCGGGCTTGCACAATTTAACTAGCTACATGGCAGACTGGGCCGGCTCGTGGGCCTGGGGAAGAAAGCAGCCAGAAGGGAAGAAGCCGGGCTGGCGAAAAAAAATTTCAGCCTGGAGAGAGAACAATGAAGGTGTTCTTCGGTCAAGGTGGAGATTTGAATATTTTTTTGGTTTCGAGAATTTGAACAAATTAGAATTTAAGTGGAAAAATTTACAAAGAGAAAGCACTAATTCGAGAATTTATTGAAAAGCATGAATTCGTATTAAATTCTAGAAAATTTAAATTCAAAGTGATTTTTTATTTGTTTTACTTATTTTTAAATTTGGGATGTTACATGTTCGATGCTGCTATTCTTTTTTTTTTACCCGTGGTAGGAGTTGGATGTTTTATTTTTCTAGTACGTTTTTCCTAGATAATTTCCGGTTGGAACTTTGATTTTTAATGATGAAATCTTGATCTTTATTGCCACGTGTGCATGGTTGTTGCATTGCTTTAATTTTTTAAATAAAAAATGACATGTGGGTCCCACGTGACTCATGGTTGTTACAAATTCAATATTTTTAATGACAATTCATTCTGGTCATAGATTTTGTGACGTTTATTATTTATAAACTATGACATTTTCATTGATCATAATGTATATGTGTGTTTATTTATGACGATTTTCTGGCTACATTAGTGACGAATCATTATTTTTGTCATAAAACAATATATTTCTTAAAGAACGTCATAAAACGTTTGGAGTTTATGACAAATCATAAGGTTATCATGAGAATTTCGTCATAGAAGACCACATTTGTTGTAGTGATTGAATCCTATGTCCAAACGGATGCACAAACTTAAATAAGTTCCTAAATGTCACTCTAATATTCCTCAAGTAATAACATTCAAAATTTTGAATTTACTCTTAAGTTTCTATACCTATAATTGTCAATTTTTTTCCCACGTAATACACATCCTGCCGTTTTTTCCGTCCAAGTTTCCTCCCTCGGCGCCATATTTTCGTCCCGAAATTTCCAAAACACATCACGTCACTACCCACAAAAAACACGGGATATTTTCCTGGGCGCCATATTTTCCTCCCGAAGGTTCCCCTAATATGGGATCTAAACCACGCACGATCACGGCCTGTATGGGAGGACGGAGCCATCGGGTAGCTCCGTCTTCTCTTCCTTTTCCCAGAAACATATGACGCCGTCGCAGCCTCCTGAAACTGATCGAGTCCCTTGTCGTCGCCGCCGCAGACTGCCACTGCACATCCTCCCACAACTTCACTGCTACAGGCCAGCGATCTTCTTCCTGTCGTGACGTCGCCGACGCCTGCCTCCGACATTCGTTCCAGGACGTCGTCGCGACAATGGGCTACGATGGATGCTAGACAGTTACACGACCATGGTGACCAGGATGAGAACAACCACGATGAAGAGGAGATCAACAATTTCTTTCTAGATAATGTGACAACCGACAGGTTCATAATCCTCAACGCCTAGGGTTCTAGTTATATCCTTCATGTTTACTGGCCGTATGTGTTAACTTCATCTTGGGTAGTGATGTGTTCTTGCAACATGCTAGTCCATGTAATGATACCTTAGGGAGGCTAGCTTATGCTTATGCTCTCATATAGTTAGGCAATCATTTGTCTACCTCTCCATGGACCTGACGTATACACTTGTAACCTTGTAACCAGGGACGCTAGTTTATGTTTATGCTCTCATATAATTAGGCAATATTTTGGTTAAGTCCTTACCTCACGTACCCTTGTTACCATGGAGCTGCATAGCGCCCCTATAGGTTATACCCATGTCTACTAATTGTTTTCTTATGTATCTAAAAGAATGCAAAAGTTGATTCAGAGAAATATCTTTATGGACATGCCCAATTTCATCCAAACTAAAATAAAACAAACCATCTGTTTGCACCGGGTATTTGTCACTTTTTATTTATTTGTTTGCATGAGTGTCATTTTATTCTGTAAGGCTGCCTGCTAGCTCTGAAAATATGGACACCTGTAGTTTCTTAATTATGGCTCGGAGTTCCTTAACAAAGACAATAGATTATAAACAACTTCTACTTGCACTACAGCAAAAACTCACTGTAGCCACGGTTGGGAGGCTCTACAGCCACGATCAGCCCCAACCGTGGCTATGTTTTCGAGACTACAGAAAATCATCTATAGCCTCGGAAAATAGGTCACCCGTGGCTATAGTATGCCACTATAGCCACGGTTCACTATGTCAACCGGCTATAGTAGTTTACTATAGCCACGGTTCACTATGTCAACCGTGGCTATAGTGGCATACTATAGCTACGGTTCGCTATGTCAACCGTGGCTATAGTGGCATACTATAGCCACGGTTCGCTAACCCAACCGTGACTATAGTGGCATATTATAGCCACAGTTCACTAACCTAACCGTGGTTATAGGACACGACTATAGCCACGGTTGCCAAAGCGAACCGTGGCTATTTACTTTTTTAACAATAAAAAAATAAATACGCATTAGAAATAATAAATTACAATTATATAATATTAACCATAATTACATCACATTAACATTAAAGCATTACATCATATTAATATTTACAAAATTCATCAAAGGTTTAATAATGTGAACATGACAATGTTTTTTCAAACTAAGTCTACACTATAAGAATCTTCAACAACATCGGACTCGTATGGTCGTTTCGAGCCGCACCACTTGAAAAGTGCCCGATGCTCCTTCGTCACTTCACTTTGCTCGTCAAAGAACCGACCACGAGGATCGATGACCTCCCTAAGCAAGAAACGACACATCCTAGCGACAATGTAGTATATGTCGTTTGTACTTAGATGCTTTCGCACCGTCGAGAATCCTTTCTTGGAGATTTCATTCAATATCTTTCTGTCCGTTATCAATGCCTTTTCTAGACTTTTTGTTTCTGTCAATAAATACATAAAAGTTAGTACATGATAGACAAAAAAACAGAAAGAATGCAAATTAAACAGATGCAATCTTAGCGTACCTGCTCGGTGGTCTCATGGGCGATGACATTCAAGTAGGATGCAGCGGAGCTCGAATACGCACATGCGTAGTATCCACGAGTGCACACTACCTTTTACTTGCTTAATGCACTCGTTAAATAGAGTGAAGTAAAAAATATCACTTTATTTCAATGATAGCAGGATAAAAAAATTAGATGTGACGCATGTCTTACCGGAATTGTGTGATGAAAGTATATTTGTTTCCGAATTCTATAATGCGCCACCTTCGGGTTCTTTACGTAGTTCAAATAAGCACTACGAGTATTGAGGAAAGGGTATTATTGCATGAAATTATAGCTATTTAATTGTACGTCCGTACTTACCAATTTATAACGCTCACGATATCTACGTAGCGATTGGAGTCGTAGTCAAGGCTATCCAAGACTAATAGATATCAAATTTTTGGCATGATTAGGAAACAAATCCAATGACCACTGCAACCAAAGATCGTATTAGTTAGTATGTCATGTATCTTTACGATCGACGAGAGGAAGGTAGTGGTCGAACTTACTCGAAGTGGTAAGACGCGTAAATGGCGTGACAATCCTGCCATTCCCCGAAGCACCGGTAAATATAACCTGCAACTCGACCCCTAGCTTTTGTCCTCGTGGTGTCCTTCGGTTCTTGTAACTCGGTGGTGTCTTGTCCTTATATATATTGTCTTTCTCATTTATCCGGAGGTTGATCGCACTTTGATTGATCAAGCTCGGATTGAGGTACCCAACCTTCCAATCGGGTCTGTCGTATCTCTTCTTTTGAAATACTGAATTCAAGCTACATTAAAAGCAAAAGACACTATGTAACATGTACTACAAAAAGTAGGAAATAACAAAAAGATGGATGGAGGCACTTACATGCACCACAAGGTTACGAAGGTCGTGTCCATCTCGCCGAGGTGAAACATAGTGTGGATATCATTGAAATATAGGCCAAGGGTCGAGTCACCGGTATCGTTCAACATGTCCTTCGGAAGCTTACAGGTGATCACATCCACTCATTCTTTCACCGCCGCTACGCACCAGTCATGCAGCTTTCGCATCTCCCACGGTAGGTTTGACAACATGTTTTTAGATACAAGGCGTTTGCCAAAGATGAAATTTGGAAAGTCCTCATTCTAGTTACGACCCTCAAATATGTCATCATCGTAATGTACCAATTGACGAGGTTCCGTGATTGGTTGCACGGGTCCCTTCCTCATTCACTCCAAGTATTTCGTGACATCCACCCCCGCAAGCGTAATCATCCTAGGGATTAGAGGAGTAAACTCTTTCCGAAGAGGCTCGATAAACCGAGGCTCTTCATCCAAGGCAAGGGTTTCACCTTCCGGCTCGACGGAGGGGATACATTGCCCTTCGAGGCTCGACAAGGGGGACTATTTGTTGCTAAGGCTCCTCATAGCCGTGTACTCGTGGCGGTTTCTTGCTGCGGGCTGTCTACGAGTGTAGGACACATAACCGCTTCCTGTCCTTGGTCATCTTGTTCCTTAGCGGCTGAAGCAGCACCCGACAAAGGAGACGGTTCTCCTGCTCCAGCCTTCATCCCCCGTGAATTGTTGACTCTCATGAACCGATCCGTGTCCGGACAAGGGGGAGGGGAAACTCGTGGTTCCGAGAGCACAACCTCACGCCGTTTCCACATGATGAACGAACCGATAGCATCATGTAGAGTTACAATCCCCGCGTCGGGTATGGGGCACTCAATCTCGTGCTCCTCACATCCTTGGTTGACCTCCTCGACGGTGACACGGACGTACCCGGGTAGAATATCCATGTTGTGGATTGTTCGTCCTGAAAGTGCTCTACCGGTTGCAACCTTCATGGTCATTCTCTTGTAACCAAACGACACATGCAGCTCACAAGGACATTCTTGCGTTATCACTTCCCCTTCTAACGGGGAGGTAAAGCTAGGTGAAGTGGTTGGGATTGTATGAGTCATACTGGGGATACTTCCACTTCGCATGTCGGCTTGGTACATCTCCATCTGTCTCCTCCACTCTTCCTTGTCCCTCTCCTCCTTATCTTTCTTGTGAAATTTATATTTTTTGTACAACGAGGCGGAAGATCTAGAGGAGAAACCCTCTTTCCAAGTTGCCTAGGAGGACACTGCTCGCACCCGCCCGCCATGCTCTTTGGTCCCCACAGCAAGAGAGAGTTGGTCTCTCGTGATATTCGGATCGAATAACACCGGACTACATCCGTGACTTGATGTCACCCGTCAATTGCTGGATAACTTGCGCCGATTCCGCGTCCATCGGAATAATCTCCCCATTTTCATCCATCTTAGAGTGCGCACGAACCCAATTTTTGGCACGCGGCTCGAGGCCCTCTAGTGGATCGGGCTTCCCTTCCGCACGGAGCTTTTCTTCCATCGCCTTCCACTCCGGAATCTTTTCTCGTAGCCGCCGGGGCCCAAGTCCGGCTTGTACTGATTTTTCCTGTTCAGCTCTAACATCTTTGCACTAAGGTCCTTGGCAGGTCCAGCTATCTTCTCGCTGAACAAATAGTTCCTAGTCCTGTGGACTTATTTGACCATAATCATCAAAGGGTGTTATGCCACGTTTCACATAATGGCAGTTTAGTCGGGACCTCCATCCTCGAAAGATATGTGACATTGCGGTCAGCGTTGCCTTCTTGGCTTTCTCGAGGTCCGCTGGTGGGAAGAGGATGTGTGATCTAACGGCATTCCACATTTCCTCTTTGCGCTCTTGAGGAACCACCTTCCATTTGGTACATGTTATTTTGCATTTCTCCCCGACAACAACACCACAACGGTTCCGCCATTTTGTATGGACACCCATTGGTTCAACAGGCTCCCGATCGGCGGGGTCCAGTGTTGTCACCTCATATGTGCCCTCGGCCTTGTTCGCGGACCGTTTACCCCCACACTTGCGCTTTTGGGGGACTCATGGCCCGCTATGTTTTCCGTTTGCTCCTCATGAAGTGTGTCTTCGCAAGCCATGGAATGTGTCGCTTGTGCGGCCAAGGCACGACGAACACTTGGTCAAGGAACCTACCATATAAAGAATCATTGAAACTCACTAATATGCTAATACGAGAAACTTGAAATATTTAAAGAAAGAATCACATTTGACGTGATACCTCTTCCGAGGGCACGTAATCTGGGTCCTCATTAATACCCCCGGGTTCACGACGCCGGGAGGGGGGGTGAGGATCCTCTGGTTCTTCCTATTCTCCACTTGATGTGAAGCTTTCATGGTTCATTTTCACAACATCCTCTTGTCTATACTTGGATCGGGGTGTGTCTTCCGGATTATCTTGTAATGGTATCTTGTCCGCCATTATAGGATTTGATACCTTTAGCGTAACAATGAAAAGATTTAGTAGCAAATAATTAGAGGAAAGAGTTAAAATAGAGAAAAGATGATAGAAAAGGATTATTTAACATTGGCATCAGAACATGGATAGCATCGAATCAAATAGAAGAAGAGGAAGACGAGATAGAAGGACATATAATGTAGAACACTTTCATAAGAAAGGCAGGTGCACACTATGCAATGGTTCTAGGAAGACATCTATGTCGTTCCCGGGTTCTTTCGGTCCGGATATAAGAATAGACAATAATATGTACTTCCTCTTGTGGCACAACCATGGTGGGAGGTTGAACATTGTTAGCAGCACAGAGCCAAACGCTGCGAACGTTCCTCGTCATACCAAAAGGGTTCATTCCATCCGTACTCAATGCAAACCGTATATTTCTTGGCTTGTGCGAGAAGTCGTCACGGTGGTTACGATCGAAGTTTTTTCACTGGGTTCCATCCGATGGATGACTCAGCTTATTAGGGTCCCTCTTACGTGTATGCCATGTCATCGGTTCAAGCATCTCTTGGGTTGGCAGATATCCGTCTTATGCGATCGACCACCGGTAGGTACCACAAGACCAAGGTCTGTAACCTTACTATCATCGTCGCTACCATTGACAATACTGGTTTTCTTCCTCTTCCTGTCACTCTTCCCCCTCTTATTAGTTGTGTCTACATCATACTCCTCATTCGTCTTGTAACGACTTCTCCCCCGGTATAATATACAATGATTTGGACATGCGTGGATTTTTTGCACACCCAACGACATTGGAGATATCGGTCTCTTAGCATAGTACGTGTTTTTTGGTAACAAGTTTGGCTTCGGCAGTGTATCCGAAAGAAGATCCAACAATTCGGTGAAACCGGCATCCGACCACCCATGGATGGCCTTCGGTTTCATGAGTTCGAGAACTGTACGTAACACAATATTGTCTTTAGAACATCCCTTAGACTCCTCAAACAATAAATCCTTTGATGCCTTCTCTATCGTTGCAAAGTTATTAAGCCCTCTTGTTGTCCCTGCATTGAGTAAAACTTGTGGCTCAACATGAGATAACAATTCCCTCAACATCAAAGTCAGTACATTGTTCTTCTTCGACATGAAAATCAAAAGTCTCGTCAACTTGGACAAACTGTTCTTCTTCAACTTTAGTCGGCTGCAACTCAACTTCGACCGGCTCGTCTTCTCCATGCTTTGTCCACCTCGTATAATTCTCCAGGAAACCCCTCCTCACTAAGTGAGATTTGATTACAAGTGTATCTCGTCCACAATTTTTTATTCTTGCAGTTCACGCATGGACAATATATTTCTTGTCTTCCTAGACGCTTAGCATGCTCGGCAGCCCTCTTGAGAAATACATCGACTTGACCTCGGAAATATGCACTTAATCTTGACTCTTCGTACATCCATGTTTTGTCCATCTAAACAAGCATTACGCGATTATAAATTATAACAAATTAATTACTAAATAGAATAATTACCAGTATGAATATTAAGTATTCATAGAAAATATAAGGAAACTAATATCTTGCATAACATAATGTGCTAGAATTAATAATTACTAAATAATCTATTTACCATTATGAATATTATATATTTATAGAAAATATAAGGGAACTAATATATTGCATAAGACAATGTGCTATCATATATAAAAACCCACTATACAAATTATTATTAATTGACTTGATTTTTTTAATAATTAAACTCGTGCTCTAGGGGTCTCACTCAAGAGAGCATAAAGTAGATCTTAAATTGATTGACATGAAAAAGACTTGTAAGACATGATTGTTTTGTATGCAACACAAGCACATGATATATGAGCTTATTATACACAACTCAAACCAACAACAAACCTACAAAGATGGAGGAATTTGACAAATCGAAATCAAAACCTAGGTCAAATGGTAATCCAAAATTCTCCATGATTACAACATTATAGAAACAAATAATACATGGGATGAGTTACCTTACCATGGAGAACAAATTTCTGCAAAAAAAAAAAAAAAAACGAGATCAAAACCTTTCGCCCTCGGTTTTCATTTTTTCCTCAATTTTCGAGCCGCCACACTTGGACCGAGCTCCTGTTCGGTCCGAACGCGGCCTTTTATACTCGTGCACAACAATAGCCACGGTCCACTTCTTCAACCGTGGCTATTGAAGAAACTATAGCCACGGTTGGTGACGTGGACCGTGGCTATTGGTGGAGGCCACTATAGCCACGGTTCACAAAGCCAACCGTACCGTGGCTATAGTGGCCTCTATAGCCACGATCCAAGGGCACGAGTAGCCCGCAGCCAACTATAGCCACGGTCGATTTTGCTTGCCGTGGCCATAGGGTTTTGGGCTGCGTGGCTACAGTGAGTTATTATTATAGTGTTGAATTATGTACGTTCGGTAGAAACACTAAAAGTGTTGTCGATTATTATTTTCTTATTTTAATTGTTGTAGATAATTCTTATAACAGTACATGTGTTCTGGTGCCTCTGTTTGCACTTGGGTGTTACTCACTTTTTATTTACTTCTTTGCATGGGATTTGGGTCATGTTTTTATAATGCTCCCTGCTAGCTCTCAAAATATAGCCTGATGTTGATAGACGCTATTTTTCATTTGCAAAACATAGAGCAGATTCCAATGATAAATTTTGTTTGTGCAGCTTGATTGGTGAGATGTGGACTATACTTTTTCTGTGTAAGGGAACAAACCTGCAGAAAAGAGAGTTCATCGAGGTTGAATTAGATAGAGCTGACGTAACTTATGTCAACCTTATATGTCCGAAAGGGAAACTTGGGCATTGTAGTATGGCCTACATGTACTACAAGAAGAGAAACTGCAATGATGTAGCAAGTCTGGTGTTGATTGATTTGGAGTGATGTAGACACCATATTGAAGAGCAATGAGAAAGATAGGAAAGTTAGATTGTTGTTAACTAGAGATGAACCATCAGATCTGTAGGTTAGCATAACACCCGTGAAGCGTCCAAGGGAGACAACAAGTAATAAAAACAAACGTAGAGAGGATCCAATTGATGCATACAAGGTTTGGCTTGCTGATATGGAAGCCAAAGCAAATGATCAAGATATAGATGATGGACCGAGAGGATGTGGAAGAACAGGATAAACGACCACACCTTGGTACGCTTCGATTCTTCCCTACTCCCTTGAAAGTTTCAATATGTTTCGAAATTAGCAACTCCACTAACATATATTAGTTACTCATAGAGTACAGAGATGACTATAGGATTGAAACAATCAAGACATATTATAGGGAATGGTTAAGGCTGCAGTGTCAACTTTCTCGATATTAGTAATTTGATATGCATCATACAAATATAAATTCAGCTGATTATGAGTCTTACTAATGTACTTGTTTTCCTGCAGAACAATATGTAGACAATGACATTGATGGTGAGGAAAGAACTCCACAAGACAAAGATGATGAAAGCACCAACATCTTACCGAGAAAATTGGCCATCTCATGCTCGACACCCTAAGAAGAAACGAAAGGGTAACTTATTGTTGCTTATGTATTTTAATTCAATGTTCTTCTGCAATGATACAAGTGTCTAAACATTTCATTTTCAATGACCCATTAGTTGGCAAGAATTATGAACGTGGTTCTCTGAAATGTTTTAAAGCAAGGATCATGAGAAAAAGCAAGGATCATGAGAATAAAGAAGGGAATGCCAAAGCTTCCTATTGAATTTTTAGCTACCAAGGGAGGTCCGTAGGGACAAAATGTACGTGCGTTTCTAGATGAAGTGGTATACAGTACAAGAAATAGGGCTTCCTTCATTGGAGTGACAAGCTGGAAGGATATAAAGAAGAATGTGAAAAATTCTATAGTAACTGATATACTTGGTAAGTATAATGATTTCATTCGATAAGCTAATTATTTTTCTAATGACAAATCATTTTACTATACTTGGTACATGTACCACGACAACGGAACAAGTGGACCTTTCCGGACAATGTGAATGCAAAAGATAAGATACTGGATATTGCCTCCGAGCGGTACAAAGGATGGCGAGCAACATTTAGAGCTACGCACAAGGGATACAACAATTATGAAGACATAATGAAAAACTTGCTAGAAATTGTTGATATTGTTGTGTGGCACTACTTGATGTTTTACTTTGGAACTGATGAATTCCAGTTTAGTTATAATTTTATTTCTTCTATTCTAATACACAAATAGAAAATAATCATTTCTTCAATCTTTTGGTAATGTATTTTTTATTGACACTTTTTCGAAGCTTAGCCAAACAAACTCTAGAAATCGCAAGCAACAAAAGGTTGTTCACTTGATGGGATCCAAACCAATTTCCCAGTATGGCCATGAGATGGTAATGATGGAACAAAGTGTTTTTCCTTAATTCTGAAAGTTACACCTAATCATATTGTTCATTCTATCGATCTCGGAGGGACCCAAAAACTGGTGACGAGCCATCCGATTTGGCTGTTTTTAAGGTTAGTCACTACAAGAATGGGGCATGGTCAAATGAAGCTGCTATGCAAATACATGTGAGTAGTTACACAATGTTCATTTGTCATTTATTTGCTTCCCATTGTATTGCTAAAGTTATTAATGGTCACTTGTTCTCTCTCACTTAGAATGATGCAAGCCAAAAGATGAGCCACAGGGAATTGGAGATAGATGCATTATTTCGAGAAGAAGAGGAGAACACTATTTTCCAACAAGCATACAAGGAAAACAAATCATGTAAATCCACGAGACCTCATGGTCTTGGATACATGGCCAAATATCCAACTTGAAGGCAGTTGCTGAATGCTCAATCTAAAGAAGCGTCCTGTGTTTCAGCGGCAGCTCGAGAAAGAGAAATTGAGTTGCAAGGCCGAGTTAAGGATTCAGAACAGCAACTAGCAAATGAAGTTGCTGAAAGGGAGAGAATTTTGGAGGAAAAAAACACGACAGATTCAGGAGGAAGAGAAGAAAGCAAGAGAAGAAGACTACAATATGGATGGATCTAGCTAGCTCATAGTAGTAGTTTGGATTTTATATTCTCTTTCTTTCATATTCAGATTCTACTATTACTCAGATTGGATGTTCAGTTACATGTTTTTGTTGATGACAAACAAGTTTGCTTGTGGGATGATTTGAAAACATTTTGTGCAACATATGAGAATTAGACCATTTTTATTCCATTTGGTGTAATTACCAAAATATTTATGACTAGCACCATTTTCCATTGCAACACCATTGCATTGCAACAAATTTTCTTTCCTTGCAACACTACACCATTCCATTACAACGACATGTCTTTTTTGTTGCAACACCATGGCATTGCAATGAAATTTGTGTTCGTTGCAATCACATTTATTGCCGTGATCGTCTAGCGTGGCAGCAAGTCTTATACTACATAAAAATAAGATTTGTCACAATATGGCATGTTGCAATGAAATACTACACGTGGCAACAAAGTCTAAGGCAACTAAACTATGAATATGGCAACAATTTGTACTGCACTTAATCATGAAATACTACACATGACAACCTCGATACAATGGAATACTTAATGTGACAACATTTTTTACGCAACCAAACCATGAGCGTGGGAATACGACATAATGCAACTAAGTCCCATGTCCATTGCCACCAAACAATATCCATATCAATAGTGAGGGTATTGCAACCATTGTTATTGGTAGCAAATATAATATAACGCAACATCTATGTAAGTGGCAATAGAGGCTATTGTCACTTAATCCATCGTTGCAGCAACTACTGATCGCGATGTTTTTTTTGCAGTAACCATAATTATTGCATCTATAAAAAATAGTGGTTGCCATAGCCTATTGCCACGGTACTACTTGCCACCGCCGTTCATGAAATGAATTCCGTGGGCATAACAAGTGATTGCAACCAATATAGCGCTATTGCTACCAAATATCAACGTGGCAAAAGGCTTTTTTTTCTTGTAGTGAGAGTTCTTTCAAGAATCGGGTTACAACGGCGTTTTTTGATAGACTTCACTAGAGCAATGGAAATGGAAGTAGATGAGGATGAAGAAAGGGTTGATGTCAAGGATGATGAAAGGATTGATGATGAGGACGCCGAAGATGTCGTTTCCAATGCGAAGGACTTAAAATTACTTGAGAATTTACAATTAGGGCTTCATGAGGACATTCCTCCACCGGAGCATGTGCCCGAATGTGATCTCGACATGTATGATAGTGATGATGAGACAGACGATCCAACTAATCCCGATTGGGATGATTATTTCTAATACATGTAAGATATTTTGCCTTGTTTGTTATGTCTTATATAATATATTTTCTTTATATGTATGTTCCTAATCATGTTTTGTTTATTATCATGTCATGTTTATTATGTCTTAAATAATATATTTTCTCTAAATGTGCTGATTGTTTTCTAGAATTTTTAATTGCAGGTGAATGAACAAGGATGGTGGGCGGCGGGGCGCAGCGATAGTGCACGTCTGTTTGGAGGAGACAGATGCCAAACTCGGATGTACCAATGGGGTGCACCCGAGGCCGGGGTCCGAGGCAGGGTGGCGCCAAGGGTAGCGGGAGCGGTGGCCCTATGGACCGGGGTCGAGTGACTCGATCTCGATTTGTAGCGCCGCCTTCCCCGCCGGAGCCGGTGGAGGAGGAGGAGGAGGAGGAGAAGGATGAGGATGAGGGTGAGGGTGAGGAGGGGGACGAGCAGGAGGGGAACGGGCGGGCGGGGGACGAGCAAGAGTGTTGGGAAGGGGGACACATTCTCTCGTCTACATGGAGTACCGAAGACCATCATCTCGGATCAAGGAGCTCGGCTTGTATCCAGATTACGGGAGCGAGTATATGAGTCATTGCGAACGAGGGTGATTCGAAGCTTAGCTTATTCTCCTTAAACGAGATGGAGAGACAGAGAGAACCAACCAATATCTAGAAGATGTGCGTCGAGTCTGGTGTCTTGTCATACAATCAAGATTGGGAAAGATGCCTACGTTAATAGAATTCTTAAACAACAACAGCTATTAAGAAGGTCCTGGAATGTTACCGTTTCAAGCGGTATACGGTCGTGGTTGTCGCACACCGTTAAATTGGCCGAACATGGAGAGAGAATCCTGTTGGAACCAGATATACTAACGGATGCCAAGGAGCAAGTAAGCCTTATTCGAGTAGAACCTAAAGAGAGCTAAATCTCGACAAATCGGTTCTACGGACAAGAGACGTCGAGAGTTGACATTTGATATAGGAAATTAAGTCTATCTTCGAGTCTCTCATGCCAAAGGTGTCCAGCGATCTAGAATCAAAGGGAAGTTAGCTCCACGATATATCGAACCCCTCCTAATTCCGGAAAGGGGTGGATTAGTTGCATATCGTTGGGAGTTACCAAGCATACTTATCAAGAATTCACAATGTGCTCCACCGGTCTCAAGCGAAGAAGTGTCCGAAAACACCGATAGGTATACCGACAACAGGTAGGGAACGAGTATAGCCGAACCGACCTATGAGGAACAACCGATCGAGTGCTCGACACCAAGGATCGAGTGACTCGGCATTGAACCATCAAGTTCTGCAAGATTCAGCGGAGCAATCACTTAGAAGCTGAAGCTACTGGGAAGCAAGCGAGTTTCTCCGATCCAATTACCGGAGATCGATAGTACCATCGTCTAGTCGCTCGAATCGTGAATCTCGGGACGAGATTCCTATAAGGGGAGGGCTGTAACAACCCTAACAACTGGAAGTGCATTTCATGTCATTCATCATCATGTCATCATGTGCATTTGTGAAAATATTTACTTTTGTGTTAAGAAATGCACATAAAATAATAACGTTAACCTAAGTTAAAATTAAGTTCTTAAAAGAAGAAATTAAATAAAAGAAATTTTGGAGTTTAACATTTTCTGATAATTAAACATAAAAATAAAAGATTTATGGAGTTGGTACGGAATTATTTCATTTTGTAAAAAGGTCTACAAGAAATGATGAAAATTTCTCTTTTTAATTTCAACTTGAATTTTTAATCCAAAATTTATTTGGAATTTGAACTTCGTCCTAAAAGGAAAAAGATCCAGAATATTCTCAAATGTATCCCTGAATTTTCGCATAATTTTTCGAGCCTTGGAAGTATGCTTTTCAATTAATTAAAAACCGAAGGACGTTTTTGTAAAATGGCCACATCGGGCCAATCGCCTTTCTCTTCTTCTCTTTCCCTCCGAACCGCCTCACCACCGCCTCCCTACCGCCGCGCTGGTAGGCGTTGGCCGCGTGCCCCCGTCCCTCCGTGCCACGCAGATCCGGCGAGGCCACGACGCCCCTACCCAGCCTAATTTAAAAATCCAAGCCATCTTTCTTTTCTTCATCTTCCGCTCTCCCGTGCGCACCCGAGCCCCCGTCCGCCCTTCCGGTCCCCGCCGCCCGGCCGCCTCGGATCGTCCCCAAGCGAGCTGCTATACCCAAGAGCTCCGCAACCGAGTTCCGCACCTCACCCTACCATCCAATTGAGTTCTCCCGCCCTAGCACCCGAGATCGAGACGTTTTTCTACTCGGAGGTCACCACCGGCGGTCATGGCCGATTTCCCCAAATTCTCCTTCTCCGGTTCACTTCTCACTGGGGTTCTTGATTACCGGTGTGCTCTAGAGTCCTCTCTAAGGTATAGCGGACTCACACCGGAGTTTTCCCCACAAAGTTTCTCGAATTTGGCCATCATCCGCAAGATCGGGCCACCGCCGGCTCTGCCTCACCGGTGAAGTCCAGCTTCCGGCCACCCAGGAGCTCCACCACATCTATGCCGGTCTTCATCATGGTCCTGTGAAGCCTCCGCAGCGGACCATTCATCGTTTGGTCAATCACGAGGAGCACACATCTACGCCGAACCCCTCCTCCGGCCGCCGCTCGCCGCGGGTCCACTTCCGGCGTGTAACATCCCAAAAACTTGTAAAAGAATATTCATGTAATAAATGATGAAGTTGGAAGAGGTTCTACAAATTTCGATCAAAGTTTGAACTGGTTTAAATGAAAAGCGACTCAGCGAATTTCGCAAAGGAATAAACATCCAAACTCGCGTCTTGGGCCGAATCCGCTGCGGCCCATCTCTTCTTTTCCTCGCGCCAGCCGGTCCGGCCCGACCCGCGGTCAACAGGGCATCTTCTTCCTCCCCACCTTTCCAGCATGGCGCTCCCGTGCGCGGCAGCTTCCGGGTGCGCCACCTCGGACGCTTGGCGTCTTGCGCCGCCACAACGGCCCGGGGCCCGCGCCACCAACCCCTTCCGCCCTTTTCTTCCTTCAAAACCCCGGCGCCGCCCCTATTTTCCCCTGCTCCGCCAAACCCTAACCGCGCCGCCGCCTACGGATTCCACCCTCGCCATGGGCAAAGGATTGAGCTTGAGCAGCCCGTGCCGACCGGCGTGCTCGGCATGGAGTGCCGAGTCCGCCTCGGGGACTTTGTTTCGCGGAAGGAGCCTTGGTGAGGTGGTGCGTCACGCGAGAAGCTCGCCGTCGTCTTCTTCTCCGTCCCCGTTCATCCTCTCCGGTGAGCCTCCGTCCAGCTCGTGCCTCGTTCGCACTTCTCCGTCATTCACTCTATTCTCCGACACCGAGCGCGTTCGTGTTGTCCCCGGTAGCGACGGAACGAGGTTCCCCGTGATCATCATCGTCGTCCACCGCGTGTTCGCGTCCGCCATCGTCGGGATTTCATTGCCAGCTGTCGCCGAGCCCCTCCGTCTTCCCCAAGCTTCGCGCAGTCTTGCTGGTGAGTTCCCGTTGCTTTTCCCCTCCATCCCTCCCTGGATTGCCCGCGAATTGACTCTTCCCGTCGAGCTCCGCCACCGCACCGCCATGGATGCCGGTGAGATGTAGTCTAGGGCGGAGCTCATGCTCTTTTCTTGGTGCGGGAGGCTTCGTAGAGGTGCGTCGAGCTCGTGCGCACGTTGGTGTGGGAAAAGGATGGTGTTTTGTTAGTATCCGTGGAACGCCGTCGAGCCGCTGCCGCGAATCTCACCGACGGCGTCGCTCCGGCAAGTCCGTAGCCCCGCGGTTGGCTCCGTTGAGTTCGCGCAAGCGTCGGCTCTCTTTTGGTGTTCTCTTTGAGTGGTTTGGTAGAGTGATGGGGCTTTCCCCTCGAGCGCCGCCGTGAGCCACAACTCCGGCGAGCTCGGACGCTCGTCGGAGGGGAGCCGGAGCTCGGATCCGGTTCGCGCGATGCGCCGTGGCTCGAGCTCCGCCCCGGGGTGCATGGCATGGCCGCCGGCGAGCTGTAGCGGCTAGGCGGGCCAACTCCGGCAAGCTCCGCGGCGGAGCGCCGGCGGTGCCGCCCCTCACCGGTTGTTGAGGTGGCGCCGACATGGCCGATGAGGTGTTGTGTTTTTCTCGCTGATGTGGCGCCACGTAGCGTAGGCGTATGCGGACGTGGCGCCGATGTGTCGTCTTGCGTGGCGACCACGTGGCGGAAGAATTGCCACGTGGTGCCGACTTGTGCTTGCTTGCTCTTTGGTCTACTAGCATACCACGTGACTTGTATGGGCGGGCTGGATCATGATACTTAGCGGAGGAATGGGTGGCCCGCCGTGGTGTAGAGATTAGTGGTAGTGGGTGTTGGAGCGTTGGTCTCGACCCACGAGCGAGAGGATATCCCACCCGGCCCGTGGTACGCCTTGTCACACCCTTCGGGACCTTCTTTTCCTATGTTGTGGTTAGAGGATCCCGGACACTGAGGGACGGGCGCCACCCATTCGATGCTTTGAGGGGTGATCTTGTGAGTATTGCTTTGCTTGGGCCACGACGGTGGTCTTTTGTTTGAGTACCTCTTCACGTGGGTACAGTTGCTTACTCTCTGCGAGAGATATATAAATCTATACGTATAGTCTAGCCCAAAGTATGGGCACTACCTCCGAGCGACCCACTTGATTAGCATTTACTACTTCTCCCCTATGATAGGTGTTTTACTTCCGGCCTCGAGCTGTGGTCCCGTGGAGGTGTGCGGGACATAAAACTTGACCCTTGCAGGATTGTGTTGTTTCCTGCAAGGCCACTTATAAAATTTGACTAATAATAATATATGATTCATATAGACTTGAGGAATAATGCTTTAGGTGCTAGCCCTTGCCTTTCCTTGAACTATCCCAACATGCATACATGGTTGCTAGGTAGTTTGCGGCTTGCTTGAGTACGTTATGTACTCACGGCTTTATCACTTTGTTTTTCGGACGCCGTTGCCGAGGAGCCGGCCGAGCCGGTTGAGAGAGCCGACGAGGAGGAGTGACGGTCTCGCCTACACTCGAGTGCTTGTGGGTATGGACTTCACTACGGTTCTTCACCGGAGATGTTTCCACTTTGCTTCCGCTTCGCTAGACTTCTACCATGATTTCGCGATGGCCTGCGTGCCACGCTCTTGTACTCTTGAGATTGAGATTTATGCATTTTAATAATGTACTTGGAGATTCTATTATCTTGCCTTGGATACTCTCTTTATTTATGACTTTTCTGTACTAACATGTGTTGGATGTACGTGCCACACTCCCGGGAGTGGCATAGAGGTACTCCGGGAGTGGCAGCTATGGAGGTTGACGAGCGAGGCCCCCGGAGGACGTGGCCGAGGCCGTGGCCGTGACAGAGGTCGTGCAGCTCCCGCAGCAGCTGCGCGAGGCCGCGGTGCGAGAGGTCGTGGTCGTGGAGGAGGAGCCGTGGGAGCTCGTGGCCGTGGGCGTGGCCGCGGTGGAGAGGCACCACCGGGTCTCACGGCTGGAGAGCCGGAGGTTGCTCGGACAGCGGGAGGCACCAGGCACGGCGGGAGGCGCCGGCCCGGCGGGAGGAGGCCGAGCAGCGGGAGATACCACCACCGCCACCACCTGCTCGGACTCTTGCCGAGGTGATGGTGATGCGGACCAACATCCTGGGAGGTCCGATGCGGATGCTGCAGCAGCAGCAGCACCACCACGAGCGAGCTCCACGAGCAGCAGCGAGGCACGGCACCACGCAGGCCGCAATCGGTCGACATGCGGAAGGAGGCCTTCCGCGGACTGCAGCCGGACACGTTCTCTCACTGCACGGACCCTACGGACGCCGACAGCTGGCTTAGGACGGTGTCCAAGCAGCTAGTGATGATGGAGTGCACCGACGCGAGTGTGTGTCACTTGCTTCGTACTTGCTCGGAGGCGCAGCTAGCGCGTGGTGGGACACTTACGTGGCCAACCACCGGGACCCGAACGAGTATCTCTTGGGATGAGTTTGAGCGAGGCACATCCCCAAGGGAGTGATGGACAGGAAGGCGGATGAGTTCCGGAACCTGAAGATGGGATCGATGGGTGTGCTCGAGTACTACCACGGGTGGATCGAGCTGTCACGCTACTCACCTCGTGACGTTTCCACTCGAGCAGGTCAAAAATCTCTCTTTCGGCTTTTCGTCTCAAATAATCACTATCTACATTTCTCGATGTTTTGCTCAACACGTACTATGTTGTTTTCTCTTCATCTCATTTCTCTTCGTGAATTTCTATTTTCCATCGAACAGGACAAGATCTATTACTTCAAGCGGGGTCTCAAGGTCGAGATTGGTCCCCACGTGGTAGGGTGCTCTACCCTGAAGGAGCTAGTGGATAAGTCCATTGAGGTTGAGGATAGCATTGAGAAGGTCAAGAGGATTGAGGCACACAAGAGGTCCGGAGGGCAGCTGGACCGTTACGGAGGACAGCGAGAGCGAGAGGTTTGCTGGGCAATAGCAGCAGTTCACTCGTCCACGACAGAGGCGGTTTAGCGATTCTGCGCAGTTTGGCAGCTCGGGGCGAGGCGATTCGCACCGCAGGGTCAGCGATACCGGCGTGCTCCGGCACCACAGCGAGTCAGGTTGGAGGCCCCCGAGCGGTGGGATGCCCTTCGCCAACGGGTGCTTCCGGTGCGGTCGCGGCGGGGCACAAGTACTACACGTGTCCCAACGTGGGTCGGAGAGCTCCTACCACATTCACCACACCCGAGGCCAGCAGCACGGCCACCGCAGCAGCAGCGGTTCCGCGGTGCTCCCCGTCCGTGCGATCGGCAGCCGAGACAGCAGCCGCAGCAGAGTGCCTCTCGTGCTAGACTTCACCACCTCACTCGTTGAGGATGCACAATAGGCACCGGACGTTGTCCTTGGTGAGTTTACGGTTAACTCTGTTTAGCTTCTGTTCTTTTCGATACTTGGTGCAACTAGATCATTCGTGTCTTCTGCGTTCGTTGCGAAGCTTAAGATTCCTGTCGTCTTGCTCGATTTTCCCGTGCTCGCTATTTCTCCACTTGGTGCTTCAAAGCGTGTGACGGGTTGCCGTCGAGTTCAGATCTTGATTGAGGGTGTTCGGTTCTTGGCTGATTTGGCTCTCTTGCCGTCTTACGGGATTGAGGTGATTCTTGGGATGGATTGGTTGACAAAGAACAAGGGGGTGATTTATTGTGATGAGCGGATTGTGACCTTGGTGAACCACCGAGGAGTGGCTGTGTGTTTCACACCGGTTGCTCCCAAGTTGCCGGCACAACTTTGTCACTTGCGGGGGTTGTCACTTGAGCGGATACCCGTGGTTTGTGAGTATCCCGAGGTCTTTCCCGATGATTTGCCAGGGCACCCACCAGATAGGGATGTTGAGTTTGTGATTGATCTTCTTCTGGCACGGCCCCTATTGCTAAGAGGCCGTATCGCATGTCTTCCGATGAGTTGGTGTTGCTTAAGCAGGAGATTGATGATTTGTTGAGGAAGGGGTTCATTCGCCCAAGTGCCTCACATTGGGGATCCCTGTCTGTTTGTGAAGAAGAAGGATGGTGCTGACAGGATGTGTGTTGACTATCGTTCTTTGAACGAGGTCACCATCAAGAATAAGTACCCCTTGCCGCGGATTGATGATTTGTTTGATCAGCTGAAGGGTGCAAAGTATTTCTCCTCCATTGATTTGCGATCCGGCTATCATCAAATGAAAATCCGCGAGTGTGACATTCCTAAGAGTGCCTTCGTGAGTAGGTATGGATCTTTGTTACCGCTTTGTTAATTCCGTTGTTATCTTTCTTGCTTGATCGCCCTTCCTTGAATTTCGCTTCTTATCTATTTCTAGACAGGTATAGGCGGTTCGAGTTCACTGTTGCTTCCTTTGGCTTGACCAATGCCCCTCCCTACTTCATGAACATGATGAACAAGGTCTTCATGGCGAGTTGGATAAGTTTGTGGTGGTTTTCATTGATGACATTCTTGTGTACTCAAAGTCTGCCGAAGAGCATGCACATCACTTGAGGGTTGTCTTGGAGAGGTCGAAGGAGCACCGGTTGTATGCCAAGTTCGGCAAGTGCAAGTTCGGCTTGAGGAGGTGGCTTTCCTAGGGCATGTTATCAATGCCGAGGGAGTGAGTGTGGATCCGGGGAAGGCCGGGATCGTGGTGAGCTGGCAGAGACCGCAGTGTGTCAAGGATGTGATGAGTTTCTTGGGGATGGCTAGTTACTACCGTCGCTTTGTTGAGGATTTCTCTCGGATAGCTCGTCCCCGGAGCTCTTGCGAGGATAATGTCACCTTTGAGTGGACCCCGGAGCGAGAGAGGAGCTTTCGGGAGCTCAAGACTAGATTGACCACCGCACCTGTGCTCACATTGCCGGATCTTAGTCGGGACTTTCGGGTGTCTTGTGATGCTTCCACTCATGGGATTGGTTGTGTGCTCATGCGAGAACGAGAAGGTTGTGGCTTATGCTTCGAGGCGGTTGAAGACACATGAGAAGCACTATCCCACTCATGATCTTGAGCTTGCAGCAGTTGTTCATGCTTTGAAGATTTCGAGGCACTATCTCATCGGTGGCGGATGTGAGATTTTCACGGATCACAAGAGCCTCAAGTATATCTTCACGCGATCGGAGCTGAACATGAGGCGAGAGGAGATGGCTTGAGTTGATCAAGGATTATGATTTGAGCATCAACTACCATCCTGGCAAGGTCAATGTTGTTGTAAATGCGTTGAGTCGCAAGGCCTATTGCACTTCTCTCATGACGAGTCGAGTCGGAGGTGTTTGAGGAGATGATGAGGGATGGAGTGGAGCTCATCCCCGAGGGCTATCTCTATGAGTTGAGGATCACGAGTCTTCTTGGAGATCGGATCAAGGAAAAGCAAAAGGTTGACGGTCTTGTGGAGTCGATCAAGGGAAAGATAAAGGAGGATAAGGCACACGGGTTCGAGTGGATGGTGATGGTATGCTTTGGTACAAGGATCGGATTGTGGTTCCTCGAGGTGCGGGGATTCGAGATGAGATCTTGCGAGAGGCTCACTATTCTCGCTACTCGATCCACCCGGGGAACACAAAGATGTATGAGGATCTCCGTACTCGAGTTCTGGTGGGAAGGCATGAAGAGGGACATTGCTCGGTTTGTGGGGATGTGTGACATTTGCGGGAGGGTCAAGGCGAGCATCGGAAGCCGGCCGGTTTACTCAAGCCTCTTGAGATTCCTATGTGGAAATGGGAGAACATCGGCATGGATTTCATTGTTGGACAACCTCGCACGCCTAAGGGCCGTGACTCCATTTGGGTGATTGTGGATCGTTTCTCCAAGGCCGCTCACTTCATAGCCGTCGGCACGAGGTACACGAGTGGAGCAGCTCTCTCGCCTATACATTGATAACATTACGAGACTACATGGGGCACCTCTCACCATAGTATCGGATCGTGGTTCTCGGTTTGTGGCTAAGTTACGGAGGAGTTTGCATGCAGCTATGGGCACTCGCTTGGACTTTAGCACAGCTTATCACCCTCGGACGGATGGTTAGACGGAGCGGCTGAATCGGACCTTGGAGGATATGTTGAGAGCTTGTGTGCTCACCTACAGCAAGAATTGGGAGGAGAGCACTGTCGTTTGCTTGAGTTCTCTTACAACAACGAGCCACCGGGCAAGTATCTCGATGTCTTCTTCTCTTTGTCTTTTAACTTCCTTCACTCTCTTTTCCTTATGATTCCTTGTCTTCTACCGAGGCGAGCATCAAGATGTCACCCAATGAGCTCTTGTATGGGAGGAAGTGCGGGACACCTCTCATGTGGGCGAGAGGTTGGAGAGAGGTCTTTCTATGGACCGGATCTTGTGAGAGAGGCTGAAGAGAAGGTTGAGCAAGTGAGGGAGCATATCCGAGTTGCTCGGAGCGAGCGAGAAGAGCTATGCGGATAAGAGGAGGAGACCATTGGAGTTCTTTGTTGAGGACTATGTCTATCTCAAGGTCTCTCCACTTCGTGGGACTCGCAGATTCCACGTGCGTGGCAAGTTGGCACCAAGGTTTGTTGGACCTTTCCGTGTGGTGAGGAGGATTGGAGATCTCGCCTATCGGCTTGAGTTGCCGGGACACCTTGCCGGAGTGCATGATGTGTTCCACGTTTCGCAGCTCAAGAAGTGTCTTCGTGTGCCGGAGGAGCAGGTTGCACCGGAGGTGTTGGATCTGCAGGACAGCCTTGAGTACTTGGAGTATCCTGTCAAGATCTTGGATGTGGCTTTCAAGGAAACACGGAGTCGCAAGATCAAGTTCCGCAAGGTGTTGTGGAGTAACCACACCGAGCGAGAGGCCACTTGGGAGATGGAGGATAACTTGAGGAAGGACTTCCCTCACTTGTTCGAGGATGAGGAGTGAAATCTCGAGGACGAGATTCTTGTAAGGGGGAGTCCGTAACATCCCAAAAACTTGTAAAAGAATATTCATGTAATAAATGATGAAGTTGGAAGAGGTTCTACAAATTTCGATCAAAGTTTGAACTGGTTTAAATGAAAAGCGACTCAGCGAATTTCGCAAAGGAATAAACATCCAAACTCGCGTCTTGGGCCGAATCCGCTGCGGCCCATCTCTTCGTTCCCTCGTGCCGGCCCGGTCCGGCCCGACCCGCGGTCAACGGGGCATCTTCTTCTTCCCCACCTTTCCAGCATGGCGCTCCCGTGCGCGGCGGCTTCCGGGCACGCCACCTCGGACGCTTGGCGTCTTGCGCCGCCGCAACGGCCCGGGGCCCACGCCACCAACCCCTTACGCCCTTTTCTTCCTTCAAAACCCCGGCGCCACCCCCTGTTTTCCCCTGCTCCGCCAAACCCTAACCGCGCCACCGCCTACGGCTTCCACCCTCGCCATGGGCAAAGGATCGAGCTTGAGCAGCCCGTGCCGACCGGCGTGCTCGGCATGGAGTGCTGAGTCCGCCTGGGGACTTTGTTTCGCGGGAGGAGCCTAGGTGAGGCGGTGCGTCGCGCGAGAAGCCCGCCGTCGTCTTCTTCTCCGTCCCCGTTCATCCTCTCTGGTGAGCCTCCATCCAGCTCGTGCCTCGTTCGCACTTCTCCGTCGTTCACTCTATTCTCCGGCACTAAGCGCGTTCGTGTTGTCCCACGGTAGCGACGGAACGAGGTTCCCCGTGATCACCATCGTCGTCCACCGTGCGTTCGCGTCCGCCATCGTCCGGATTTCATCGCCAGTCGTCGCCGAGCCCCTCCGTCTTCCCCAAGCTTCGCGCGAGTCTTGCTGGTGAGTTCCCGTCGCTTTTCCCCTCCATCCCTCCCTGGATTGCCCGTGAATTGACTCTTCCCGTCGAGCTCCGCCACCGCACCGCCATGGATGCCGGTGAGATGTAGTCTAGGGCGGAGCTCATGCTCTTTTCTTGGTGCGGGAGGCTTCGCAGAGGTGCGTCGAGCTCGTGCGCACGTTGGTGTGGGAAAAGGATGGTGTTTTGTTAGGATCCGTGGAACGCCGTCGAGCCGCCGCCGCGAATCTCACCGCCGGCGTCGCTCCGGCAAGTCTGTAGCCCCGCGGTTGGCTCCGTTGAGTTCGCGCAAGCGTCGGCTCTCGTTTGGTGTTCTCTTTGAGTGGTTTGGTGGAGTGCTGGGGCTTTCCCTCGAGCGCCGCCGTGAGCCACAACTCCGGCGAGCTACGGACGCTCGTCGGAGGGGAGCTGGAGCTCGGATCCGGTCGTCGGCGGATGTGCCGCGGGTCGAGCTCCGCCCCGGGGTGCATGGCATGGCCGCCGGTGAGCTGTAGCGGCCGGGCGGGCCAACTCCGGCAAGCTCCGCGGCGGAGCGCCGGCGGTGCCGCCCTCTCTCGGTTGTTGAGGTGGCGCCGACATGGCCGATGAGGTGTTGTGTTTTTCTGCTGATGTGGCGCCACGTAGCGTAGGTGTATGCGGACGTGGCGCCGAGGTGTCGTCTTGCGTGGCGACCACGTGGCGGAAGAATTGCCACGTGGCGGAAGAATTGCCACATGGTGCCGACTTGTAGTGGATTTGGCCGGCGTGGCATCGACCTGGCATCAACGTGGCACCGACGTGTAGCCGACGTGGTGCCCGCGTGTCGGGGAATATTCCGAGAGAATATTCCATTTCTTTTTATTGGATTTTCCTGAATTTCCATAATTCCTTTTTCTTTGGAAATTCATATCTTTTTCCTGGAGACTCGGAAAAATACGCGGTCGAGTTGCGTTGGACTCGTAGCGACGTTCTCTACGCGTTAGTGTAGCTTTTAGTCATATTCTAGCACCGTAAATTCCATCGTCCGTTTCGTACTTTTTCCTATTGTCTCGTTTTGCGTGCCTAACCCCTGTTTCACGATCCGTACGTCGGACGGTGCCGAGGAGTTCCCGTCGAGCCGCGAGTTTGAGGAGTTTCCGCCGGCGCAGCGATACGAGTACCCCGACCCGGCTCGGGAGCAGCCCTATCCAGGCAAGCCGCAGTCCTTGACCACTTTTGATCCTATTTAGTACTTGCATTAAATTGGACCATGCATGATTAATGGTTACTTGCACTTGTAGTTTACCTATGCCATACTATGCTATCCTTGCCACTTGTTTGCTATAGGTTGTTCTATTGTTACTCGCATGCTTAGTACTTGCCTAGTTGCTTAATTGAACCCCATGATGACTATACATGTTTTTGTGTAAAATAAATTGTAGGTGTTTCTTAGGTGTCGAGTTCCTGTACTAGATACCCTGTAGGACTTTTGCTGGGGCGAGTGTGTAGGTGGTTAGGTGCTTGGGAGACTTCGGGGAGTCTCTATTTGGAGAGTACTGTTGCGGGTACAGTTGTGTAGGGGCCTTGGGTTCATGGGGCCCCTGTTGTGGTGACTACTTGTTGTTGAGACTGTGGTTTTGAGGAGAGGGATGGTGACTCGCCCGGCAGCTTAAGGACCGGTTCTTGTGCTTGCTTGCTCTTTGGTCTACTAGCATACCACGTGACTTGTATGGGCGGGCTGGATCATGATACTTAGCGGAAGAATGGGTGGCCCGCCGTGGTGTAGAGATTAGTGGTAGTGGGTGTTGAAGCGTTGGTCTCGACCCACGAGCGAGAGGATATCCCACCCGGCCCGTGGTACGCCTTGTCACACCCTTCGGGACCTTCTTTTCCTATGTTGTGGTTAGAGGATCCCCGACACGAGGGACGGGCGCCACCCATTCGATGCTTTGAGGGGTGATCTTGTGAGTGTTGCTTTGCTTGGGCCACGACGGTGGTCTTTTGTTTGAGTACCTCTTCACGTGGGTACAATTGCTTACTCTCTGCGAGAGATATATAAATCTATACGTATAGTCTAGCCCAAAGTATGGGCACTACCTCCGAACTATCCCTTGCCTTTCCTTGAACTATCCCAACATGCATACATGGTTGCTAGGTAGTTTGCGGCTTGCTTGAGTACGTTATGTACTCACGGCTTTATCACTTTGTTTTTCGAGACGCTCGTTGCCGAGGAGCCGGCCGAGCCGGTTGAGAGAGCCGACGAGGAGGAGTGACGGTCTCGCCTACACTCGAGTGCTTGTGGGTATGGACTTCACTACGGTTCTTCACCGGAGATGTTTCCGCTTTGCTTCCGCTTCGCTAGACTTCTACCATGATTTCGCGATGGCTCGCGTGTCACGCTCTTGTACTCTTGAGTTTGAGATTTATGCATTTTAATAATGTACTTGGAGATTCTATTATCTTGCCTTGGTTACTCTCTTTATTTATGGTTTTTCCGTACTAACATGTGTTGGATGTACGTGCCACACTCCTGGGAGTGGCATAGAGGTACAAAGGGTCCGGGTTTCACGTTGGTGAAATTCGGGTCCTCACACGGCCATCCTCCGGCGAAGGGATCACCACCCTCGTGTTCACCATACTCTCCCGAGCCCGAAAAACATAGTCGCGTTGAGAATTGCCTCCGTCCGGCCAAACTCCGGCGACCCGCCGCCGGGTCCGGCCGCCACCGACCATGTCCGACCGGATCGAGCTCGGTCCGAGCTAGGCCGCGCGCGTCATGGGCCGCCCACAACTCGGGCCAACTTAGTTCCGGCCCAAAGTAAGCTTCCCTGTTCCTTTTTGAATTTATTCAATTTCCAGATTGATTCAAACTTCAAATATTCGTAGAATATTCATCCAAATTCAGAAAAATGCAAAACCAAATTCATTAGATTCATAGAATTATTCTCTATTTAATTATATATTCAAATGCCTATTTTGAGAAATTATAATCTCATAGTTTAATTAATTACCTTTCTTTAGTTAATATAACCTATTATTTTATGCTAATTATTAAGTGTTTTTGAAAAATAAATTTCTTTAAAAATTAGAGATACTTGCAGACGAAAGTTTTCGTTAAGTTTGTCTTCCAAAATTAAATATAAACACCGTCATTTCATGTGATCCCAATTTAATACCCTATGTGTCATTGATTAATGATTAATCATGATTTGTTAATTAATGAACATGATTAATTGTTAATTAATGAGCATAAGTATTTGTTAATTAATAAGCAAGATTAGCTGTGAATTAATGACCAGGATTAAGTATTAACTAATGAGGATGATCAATTATTACTTATTGCTTAACGAACGTGATTAATTGTTAATCATTAACAAGCTTAATTAATGAATAATTGCTAATTAACGATCTTGGTTAATACAATCATTGCATAATCATATCATGTACATTCATGCATGCATGGTTGTAATTCGCGACGCATTGTTGGTCGACCTAGGTTCCGGCGTGATCGAGGTTCCGTCCGAGGTCGAGAAAGGAGACGGAAGCTTCGAAGTCGACCGAGCACATCGAGGAAGCTAACTACAACTCGAATCCAGGCAAGCCACGGTGCATCCCACCTATGATTTTAAAGTCTTTTTTTTTTATCACAGTAATGAGTCGTGATTGTGCATTAGGTTGTAGGAGTTGCTTGATACCCTAGATGCATGAGATAGGTTTCCATTTGTTTATGCTATACTTGGTACGGGTAGCTCAATAGAGTTCGATAACTCGCTAAGCTTACGTCATAAGGAATCGGTAGAAGTCGAGCGGTTGCATACACTACTCGCTAGATATAGGATAATGACTGGTTTAGTATTGCTAAGAGGAATGATAAGAGAAAGTTGAAGTTGAGAGTGAAGTTAATGAAGTTGAGACCGGACGGGCCCCGTAGGAGAAAGGGCAAAGACGGAGTTAAGGTCTTGCAAGGTGGTAGCCCCGTCTCGTGTCGGTCAAGGACCGTACCGTTGTCGGCTTAGTTGAACAAGTTTGAACGTACCGTGCTACATGCTGGTATCATGGGCCCGACAAGCTGATGTACCCTACCGCCCCGAGAGATGTAGCGTAGCCAACTCTCTTTTATCGGTCGTTAGTGAGAGGATAGTCTCACGGGAGGGAGATGGGTCGACCACGAGGATAGTCGTGGCGTCGCCATACTCCCGGGGAGTTGGAAATGGCTAGTCAGCTGTCAGGTGCTAGCGGGAAAAGTTGTCGTATACGATCGGTGTGATGCGTATACGTCGTGTAGTCGGGTTTTGCCAGCTGGTATAAATCGATTCGAATCGCTGTCCCTCGCAGTAATGAGTACCGCTTGTTTAGCTCGTCGCATCGTAGTAATCAACTGAAAGATGAGGATGAGAGATGGAAGGAAGAATGATCTATTCGGATCTTTTGTTGCAAACTTGATTGCAGTAGTTGTAGACTGCAAACTTTGGTTCCTAATGAACTTAATTGTGAGCTAAAACTTGAAAGTAAGGATCTATTATTAGTGCTGTTTTCGCAAAGGAGTCAACCCCACAGCCGGAAAGCCTCTGCATACTAGGCATCGGCCTTAGCGTGCCTATTGACGGAGTCAGTCTTGCTGAGTATTAGAATACTCGGTGTTTGTTCGTTATAATTTCAGGGCAAGCGTCGTTCTTCCACGACTGTTACGGTAGCTGTCCGGAAGAGGAGCCGTGTTCCGAGGGTGGATCCCTGGAGTGGGAACAAATTCCAACGTCCTGAGCGAGGAGGATCGTGGTGTACGACGGGCTCGAGTACATCACGCTAGTGGTCTTTTGTTGTAAAGTACAAGTTTCCGCTGCAAGACTCGTAGGTTGTTAAACTTCATTAATGTATTATGCTTCCGCTGTACAATGTTTGTATTTCGAAAACCTGGTTGTATTATACCATGATGTATATATTCGGGCTTGTATGAGATAATGAACTGTTGTAACTCGCTGCGTCGAGTGCCCCCTGTACCGAGTCCTGGGTATCCCGGAGGGGATGTCTCATGGATGCTAGTGTGACTTCACTTATGTCACTTCGCCATCTTACTCCATCACCTTACTTCGTCGCCTTACTTCGGCACTCTTTCGGTTCACTTCGTCTCTTATATTAGGAATAGAAACCCCAACATGGGCGCCCACCATGCTTGGCACATTTTTTCTGTCCGAGAGACAAATTCTAGAAAAGAAAGAGAGCGAAGTATATTGTTGGGGGGGGCGCGGGGGCTGTCAAGAACCACTTCGTCCATGCAACGATCGTAGGAATTTATTTCCAAATGCTCCAAACCTACATGACTATTAAGACCGATCAAAGATCATGTTTTGTCTCTCTGTAGAGCTATCTTATTTCGTTGAACTCCCCTCCCTCTCCCCTATAAATAGAGGGGAGATTAGTTGGAGAGGGGGACTCTTGGCCATTTTTTCCGCTGGTTAGTTGCCCGTGTTACTTCACTTATGTCACTTCGCCATGTTACTCCATCACCTTACTTCGTCACCTTACTTTGCCACTCTTTCATTTTACTTCATCTCTTATGTTGGAAATATAAACCCCAACATGGAGGGGACGAGGAGGAGGGGGAGCAGGCGGTGGAGCAGCCTACCGTGTGGTTGCGAGGTCCTACGCGACTCCCCGACCTGCCAATACCTATCTCTAGGCGTCCGGTAATTCGACTCGTGAAGCAAGCATCAAGCCGCCTCCAACTCGCTCATCGCATCCGATTAGGATTCAACAAACCTCCCCGGATGAATTTGATGATCCTCCTTCATACAACATCGGAATGAGGCGTTTCTAGAGGCGTTAGAAAGAGGACAATAATACGGTCGTTTTGGTTCTAGTCCCACCTCCGGAATCGTCTTGGATCATTCTGTGTAATCATGATGAGGTTTTGCGACACCTGTTTGGGCTAACTTGACCTTGTATCGTGTCGGGAACTAAGCCCATGTTGTGGGCGCCCCTCCTGTCTCGCCCTCAACCCTAGCACATCCCTAGTCCATAAAACTTAGTAGCTACCGCCGTTTAGACTTGGGTTTTGTTTAGTTTGAATTTTCCATTGAGAAACTACGATTTATTCATTGTAACTATGACCACAAGTCATTTTACTATGATTCAGGACCCCTGTTCTTGTTCTCCTCTAACCGATTGCTTGAACTCCACTTATATTCGAGTTTTGATTCATATTTGCAATTTCAGATTGTGTGTTTCTATCTTCTTGATTGTGTTCTCGATTCGCTTGCAGGTAAAGCCTTTTCGGCGAGGTCAATCAAGTTGTGCTTGGTTGATAACCAACTAGAGCGATGGTGTAGCGGTTGCGGTGGTCGAATTGTGTTGATTCGAAGCCAAACCGTTAATGTCGAGTTCTCCCCAATCGACTTTACCTTTCTACCTCTCGGATCGACCTAGATCATGTCATTGCCTTAGCTGCGGTGGGGAAAAGTAATCGGGACCAACAACACATGCTCACTTCGCCACGGCACAACCCGGGGACCGGTCAACGACAAGGCGGCACCCGAACGGCAGCAAGCGGTGAGCGGAAGAACAGAGGAGGGTTCGACGGTGTTACATGTCATGCATAAGGCAGGAAAGGAAGGGCGAAAGGGTCTGCGAGCTTGACCTCGGTACGGAGGACGTCGGAGTAGAAGAAGGCTGGTGCGGGGAGAGGCTGAAAGTAAGGGCTCGTCGTGGGGGTGGCGGTTTCGATCGTTGGCATTGTTCTTCCCCGCAAATTTTGGCGAGGGCTCGCGAAAGAGAAGGAGGAGGTTAGGTCATGGCCTTGCACGCCAATTTGGTGAAGAAAGGGGAGGGGAGGAGCTGCCTAGGCGGGCGGCACCCGGGTTGGTCGAAACATGGGAGCGGCCAAAAATTTGCTTCGTGCGCACCAACAGGGGAAGAGCAGAGCTCCTAACGTTTCGAGGAGCGTGGGGGAGTGGCTGGACGTGCTAGGGTCATAGCTCGTATGTTTGTGGCCAAGAAGAAAACAATACGGGTGGGTACCGTTCATATGCGGTAGAAAGGGAGTCGCCGGGCTATTGTCGATGGTGGATTGGAGGAGGGGGAGCAAGGCTCGCTGGCGGTTGGGAAAGATGGGAGGGACACCATGAATGCTGTAGCACGGCGGCCTCTTGTTGGTCGGCGGCGAGGATCGGCCGTCGGTGCACCCGATTGCCTAGCGGGCAAGCGTCTAGGTCAAGATTCAAAAAATTCTCGTTGACGTTTCTACTATTATGAAATCTAATTAGAATCCATACTTTGGCTGAGCATAATTTTACGCCACAAAACATGGGCGTTCAGCATGATTTGTCTTACGGAAGTTTTGAAAAATTCCGGACCGAGCACTCGTCTTTGGGATTAAATCGAATTTTGAAGGCATTAAATAATTCACCAAAAAATTGGTAAAAATACCCTAAATTTTAACCTTTCTTGATATGAGAAACAAGATTGTGCAAAAAGATTGGCACACTATCATTACAATTTTTTATGTTTGTTAAGCTTGGTTTTGGCTCAATTTAATATTTGATTTCTTCTTTTCATGGATTTTTAATTTGTAACAACTCTAATAAATGAAAGTGCATTTCATGGCATTAATCATCATGGCATCATACTCGCATTTCGAAACCATTTAATTTTATGTCAAGAATGTACATAAAATGTCATTTTAAACTAAGTTGAATTAATTTCTTAAAAAGAATGCAAATAAAAATAAAAGTATTGTGTTTGACATTTTCTTTTGGTCACACATAAGAATAAAAGATTTCCGGAGTTTTCTCCGAAATTATTTTCCTTTGTAAAAATGCCTACAAGAATTATTTAAAGCTTTACTTTTAATTTAAACATGAATTTTTATCCTGCGAAATATTTTGAATTTGGACCTGGACCTAAAAAGAAAAATGTTGGAAATGTTTTTTTTTGAGCACCCCTGAATTTTCTTGAATTTTTCCGAGCTCGGGAGATATGTTTTTCAATTAATTAAAACCGGATGGCCTTTCTCGCAAAAATGTCCGGACCGGCTCACAAGCCCGTCTCTCTCTTCTCTCCTTCTCTCTCGGCGCCGCTCGCCGCCGATCCCTTCCGGCCGCACGTCCCGCGTCGCCCCGAGCCAACCCCACCACGAGCTCCGCAACAACTCACTCCAGCTCTCCATGGCCGTCAATCTAGACTAACCACGGTAGCTCGTCCAATCGCGGAGTTTCTTCTCCACGGAACCTCACCGTCGTTCCTCCGCCGCGTCACCAAATTCGCGAGCGAGTGGTGAGCCGTTTGCTCCCGTTCTTCTTCCTATTGATCCGCAACTTGGTGTTCTACGTCTCTCGGCAACTCATCCTTGAGTTTCCTCCCCAGGTCCGACGGAATTTGGCCGTCTTCTCGAAGCTTCATCCACCGCCGTCCGCACCTCGTCGGTGAGCACCCATCTCCGGCCATCTCCAAGCTCTCACGACCTCCCGTCGTTGTTGCGCGTGTGATGTAGATGCTTGGAGCACGACTTTCCCCATGTTTGGGTGACCGCGGCGAGCTCCGCACCTTGCCGAAGCTCGCCATGCCCGCACCTCGCCGCCGGCTCCACGGAACCTCACCGTCGTTCCTCCGCCGCGTCACCAAATTTGCGAGCAGTGGTGAGCCGTTTGCTCCCGTTCTTCTTCCTATTGATCCGCAACTTGGTGTTCTACGTCTCCGGCAACTCATCCTTGAGTTTCCTCCCCAGGTCCGACGGAATTTGGCCGTCTTCTCGAAGCTTCATCCACCGCCGTCCGCATCTCGTCGGTGAGCACCCATCTCCGGCCATCTCCAAGCTCTCACGACCTCCCGTCGTTGTTGCGCGTGTGATGTAGATGCTTGGAGCACGACTGTCCCCAATTTTGGGTGACCGCGGCGAGCTCCGCACCTTGCCGAAGCTCGCCATGCCCGCACCTCGCCGCCGGCGTACTTCCGGCAAGGCGCATGCAAGTTCATCCACACCACCTTGCTCGCCTCACCGCGTAGAGCATTTAGGCATGCTCGCGGCGAGATTTGGCCCAACGCCGGCCAACTCCGGCCACCGCGCCACCGTGCCATAGGCTGTCGCGGCGGTGCCACACCGCGGGCCACACGCGCGGGATCACGTGTGGCTACGCAGATCCCGTGTGGCCCAACCCCGTGGCCTCGCGTGTGGCACAAAACCTTTTCCAATTTTTGAAAATTCGTAAAAAATTAAAGAAAAATGGGAAAAGTGTAAAACCAATTTTGTTAGATTCATAAAAATATTCTCTATCTATTTATGAATTAAAATATCTATTTTGAGGATTTTAATTTCATAAGCATTAATTAATTGCATTCTTTGATTAATTGAAGTTATTATTTTATGCTAAGTATTATTTAATTTTAAGAAAATAAATTGTGTAAAAGAAGGAAATACTGCAGATGAAAGTTTTTATTAAAAATGTTTCCCAAAATTAAACATAAACATCGTCATTTCATGTGAGCATAATTTATTATTTCATGTGTCGTCGCCTATCGTTGTTTAGTATTAACTATTAATTAACGAACATGTCGATGAAAGCATTGCACATCATATCATACGCATTCATGCACGCATGTTGCTGATTCGCGACGTATTGATGATCGACCTAGGTTCGACGTGATCGACGTTCCGTCCGAGGTAGAGGCAGGAGACGTGAACATCGATGTCGACCCAACCACCGAGGAAGCGACCGTCGACGTGAATCGAGGCAAGCCCCGGTGCATGCTACCTATGTTTTAAAATATTTTACTTTTATCACAGTAGTTAAGTTATGTTTGTGCACTAGGTGACAGGGAATGATTGACACCCTAGATGCATGAGATAGGTTTCCTTTTGTTCGTGCTATACGGGTAGCTCAATAGAAGCTAGGCTTAATTCATAGTCGCAACGGTAGTGAACGTAGGTGATCTTAAAGCATGGAGGCTTTAAGTATTTGATGTTGTTGTCGTTATTTTGAACCGAGTGTTAATTAATTTGAGACCGGACAGGCCATGTAGGAGAAAGGGCAAGACGGGGTCGAGGTCTTGCAAGGTGGTAGCCCCGTTTGTGTCGGTCAAGGACCGTACAGTTGTCGGCTTAGTTGAACAAGTTTCAATGTACCGTACTACATGCTCGGTGTAATGGGCCCGAGCAAGCTGATGTACCCTACCACCCCAGGGATGCGTCGTAGCCAACTCTCTTTTGTCTGGCTGTTAGTGAGATCGGAGTCTCACGGGGGAAATGGGTCGCCCACGGAGGCGATCGTGGGGTCACCATATTCCCGGGGAGTTTGGAAACGGCTATTCTTCCGCCAGGTGTTGGCGGGAAAGATTGTCGTATACGACCGATGGGATGCGTATACGTCGTGTAGACGGGTTTTGCCAGCTGGTATAAAATTGATTCGAATCGCTGTCCCTCGCAGTAATGAGTACCGCTTGTTTAGCTCGTCGCATCGTTGTTAATCAAGTGAAAGATGAAGAAGAGAGACGGAAGGGCTATTGGTCGGAAATAGTCTTTTCTTGCAAACGTGATTGCAGTAGTTATAGGCTGCAAATAGTGGTGAGATAATAAACTCAATATGAAGCTAAAATTTGAGAGTAAGGATCCACTTTTAGCGCTGTTTTCGCAAGAAAATCAACTCTACAGACCATAAAGCCTTTGCATACTAGGTGTCGGCCTTAGCGTGCTCGTTGACGGGTCGATCTTATTGAGTATTAGAATACTCGGGGTTTGTTCGTTATGATTTCAGGACAAGAGTCGTACTCGTCATGACTTGTACTGTAGCTTTCCGGAGGAGGAGCGAGTGCCCGAGGGTGGTTCCCTCTAGTGGGAACGGATCCCGACGCCGTGAAGGATGGGGATCGTGATGTACATTAGGCTCGGTACATCGCGTTAGTCGTCCTAGTAGTCTTTTGTTGTAAAGAGAATAAGTCCGCTGCTAGACTCATAGTGTTTTACACTCGTGGTATTGTATTAAGTTTCCGCTACACAATGTTTGTATTTCGAAAACCTGGTTGTATTATACCATGATGTATATATTCTGGCTTGTATGAGATGATGAACTGTTGTAACTCGCTTCGTCGAGTGTCCCCCTGTACCGACTCCTGGGTGTCCCGGAAGGGATGTCACAGCTGGTATCGGAGCAGTTCAGGAGCAACGAGTACATTGTTGCAAGCTCATTTTCAAAACTTAACACGTTTCGAGTACGAGAGAGTACGGAGCCCTATAAGGATGTAGAATAGTTAGATTTTTCCTAACTGTTCGTTGTTCGAGTTTTGGGTAGTTACTAACTATCCGTTGTAGTTTCGTGTACTTATGGTTCGTATAGTTAGTCTACCGAGCATGCATCATGTCATATTGAGTGCTATAATAAAAAGCTGGGGATAGGCTTAGCTAGTCTCGTAGTACTTTGATAGGCTCTCCTTTCGTTTTTCTTTTTCGTGGGAAGAAGTGTTTAACCAGTTTCAACATGTTCCCTGCAGATGCCAATGCCGCGGGTTAGGAAGCGTGTTCGTGAGGAGGAGGACACCTAGGCTGCACGTGTCACCGAGCTGGAGCAGAGGATCCACCACCCGGAGGCGCAGTGCGAGTCCGGACCGTCGGATAGCTGCTTGGAAGAACCGCTTCCGCCAGGAGATCCGCAGGTCTCACGCACGGATCGCCGAGCTGGAGGAGCAGTTGGTGGAGGTTACCCAGGACCGTGACGGCTTTCACGGGATGTCGATCGCCCTAGACGAGCAGTTGGTCACGGTTACAGAGCCAGCGTGACGCCGCTCGCGACGCAGATGCAGCCCACCCGGCAGAGTTGGCAGGAATGATGGCACAGCGTAACCACGCGGTGGAGACCCCGATCGAGATTGAGACCCGGATGTAGGAGCTCGAGGCGATGTACGACCGACCGGCCGAGGAGAACCATGAGTTGTTGCACGACCACGACGAGCTGTTCGGGCAGTTCCAACGATTACAGCAGCAGCACCAGGGTCCGCCCGACGATGCCGAGGAGGTTTCCGGTGTGGACTACGAGCCACCGCCGACCCCACCCGGAGGAGGACGCCGAGTCGGACGCCGACAGCCACACGCCGCCAGCCTTAGTTAGTGCTGGAGTAGTACCGATGTAGGATAGCGAATTTTTATTTTAAAATAATCATTATTAATCTAAAATTTTAAAAACAAACCACCTCAAACTAAATTTTCAAGATCTAGACGTTTTTGTCACGCCATATTATATGGTGTGATTCTCGAATAAATCACGCCATATGAAATGGCGTGATTGTGTCCACGTCGGCGTCGTCCGCCACGTCGGAACGGGGTATAGATCGAGGTTGACCCGAATCACGCCAATCTGTATGGCGTGATTGGACTATCAATCACGCCATACCATCCGGCGTGATAGAGACTTAAGTAATTTTCATACGCCGCGGACGGAACCGAGCATAACCGAATCACGCCATATGACTTGGCGTGATTGATAAGGAATCACGCCAAGTCATATGGCGTGATTCACTCTTCTCTCCTAAGTGTCACTTTCAGCTGATGTCAGCTGACATCATCAAGTCACATTTTTTTTAAAAAAGTTGTAGACACTACATATGATGTCCGATTTGAATTCCGTTTTCACCATTGTGTTCTACGTGACGAGACGAACAAAACTAGATCTCACTTGCATATGTTTTGAAAAAAATAATTATAACTTAAATTTAAAAATATATGTACTACTAGTAATTTAGGGTCGAAAAAAATATTCGAAACGCATGCAAGTGAGATCTAGTTTTGTTCGTCTCGTTGCATAGAACACAATGGTGAAAACGAAATTCAAATCGGAGATCGTATGCAGTGTCTATAGCTTTTTTAAAAAAGATGTAACTTGATGATGTCACCTCGGATCACTTGAAAAGGACATTCGAATGTGAGGAGAGTGAATCACGCCATATGACTTGGCGTGATTCCCTTCTCAATCACGCCAAGTAATATGGCGTGATTCAGTTGTACTCGGTTCCGTTCGCGTTGTGTGAAAATTACCTAAGTCCCTACCACGCCGGATGGTTTGACGTGATTGATAGCCTAATCACGCCATACGGATTGGCGTGATTCGGATCAACCTCGGTCTACGTCCTGTTCCGACGTGGCGGTCGACGCCGACGTGGACACAATCACGCCATTTCATATGGCGTGATTTATTCAGGAATCACGCCATACAATATGGCGTGACAAAAACGTCTAGATCTTGAAAATTTAGTTTGAGTCGGTTTATTTTTAAAATTTTAGATTAATAATGATTATTTTAAAATAAAAATTCGTAGGATAGCTAGGTCGGAAGTAGGATGGTAGCCATATTTTGTTGACGTACGTCGATTGTAGCATAGGGTAGTAGTAGCGGATGATGTAGTGTGGTAGTGTAAGGGAAAGCTGGATCAGATGTGTACAACAAATAATGTATAAAGAAAATGTGTAGTGTATAATATATGTGTAGTTGGTAGTGTAGTATACAAGAGCTTGTTGAAGTACTGGAGTAAGAATGGTTTCTCGCCTATACTTGATATGCTTATTTCTCCGCAGAGATGGACGGCACAAGTAACGTCATCGGTGATGCGAAAGGACGGGCGGAGGATGCTCGTTTATCGGAGTTGGAGAGACAACTGAAAGAAAAGGACGAGTTGTTAGCAATTAGAGAGGAACAGCTTGTTGAATAAGGAAGAGCAGATTCAAGTCAAAGACCAACAACCGGCAACCGCAAACGCCATGATTCACCGGTTAGAGCAAGATTTAATCCAAGCACACAATGCGCTACTAAATGAAGAGCTTGGTCAGCAACCCCCGAGAATGAACCGAAGTGCACAAGGACCCCGTAGCGGAAGAATCCGAGGAAGAAGAGGAGGATCCTGAAGAGATAATGGACGTGGACTCGGTAATAGACTTCACGGAGATCCCACGACTCGGAAGAAGAAAGTCCGAGACAGGAAGTTCCAAAAGCCAGGAAGTGACGTCAAAAGCTTGCGAAAAAGATTAGGGGTGTAGCGAGTAACGAGTGAGGAAGTTAGTATGTAATATAGGTATCAATTAAATAACGAGCGTGGTGTAACCATGCACGAGTGTCGCAATAAGGATCGCTGTAAATTGGAGGGTTGGATTTGTGCATATGGTTTTGGTGGTTGATATAATAAGACTCGTTGTTCCATAAAAGTTATCTTGGGAATTTCTCATCCAAGTATTCCTGTTCCTTCAATAATTATGTTGGAATTGAGATGTCTAACGTAAATTTTTCTTGGACAGAATGGTTGGAACAAGGAGACGCGATGAGCCGGAAAGTTCTCGGCGAGGGGCGGGAACACCACCACCACCCCCAACCTTGGCACGAGCTATAGCAGCTGTGCTGGATTCCCGTGCGGAGCAGCGGGAATGGCTGGAGCGAGTTGGTCCGAAACACCGCTCCACAGGGAGGTCCCCAAGGTCGCAATGTCCCGGAGGAACGGGTGACCTTCTCGGATTTCTTATCAGTTCGCCCCCGGTCTTCTCTCGATGCGGGTGAACCATTGGAGGCCGATCACCGGCTCCGCACTATCGAGTCTAAGCTGGAGTTGTTCCCATGTACTGATCACCGGAAGACTCTATTCGCTTCCCAGCAATTGCAAGGGTTTGTTGGAGCATGGTGGGCCAATTACAAGGCGATGTTCCCTCCAAAACATCGGGTTTCTTGGGCCGAATTCACTAAAGCATTCAGGGAGCATCATATTCCGGAAGGATTAATGAATCAAAAAAGGAAGGAGTTTCGTCACTCGAAGCGGGCGATATGACTGTACATGCATACTCCAAGGTATTCAACCGTCTCGCTCAGTATGCCCCCGAGCACGTGGACACAGATGCTAAGAAGAAGAATCTATTCAAGGAAGGGCTGACCACCAAGCTGCAGTCTCGTCGGTGATGCTATTTCCTTGGAAGACTCTATCCGCCTCCATCAAGCGGAGAAGAGCTAGAAGAGGCCGATAGCTGGACAAGGGAGTGGAGGACCATCAAAGTATAGGCTGGTATACACAGCACCATCGGGTCGGCGCTATCAGCATATACCTTCCCGTCCAAACTATTATCGACAGCCTCAGCAACCACAACAACCTCGAGCAACCACGGTTGAACCAATGATCGTCCTCTTTACCAGCAACAGAGTGCTTCGAATCCTCGACCGGTGAATCAAGCACCGCAGCAAAATGGATCGCCATGTTTCAACTGTGGTCGTCTAGGTCATTTCTATCGTAGCTGTCCCTACTCGCAGAAGGCTTCTTATGCACCACGGCCACAAGGACAGACGCAGAACCAACCGAGGAATCAAGCCAAGAACACTCAAGTGAAAACTGGCCGTGCAAACTTCACTACGGCCGAAGAATTACTAGAAGGAGGACAGATCCTAGCGGGTATGTTTTCTATCGCTGATCATCCTGCTATGGTTTTATTTGATTCGAGGGCTACACATAATTTCATTAGCAAAGAATATGTTTCAAAGCATCGCATCATGCCATCAAAGTTGTTATGTGCACATCTCATTTCAACACCTAGGGGTAAAATCCTTACCAATGACGCGGCTGCCAATATGCCATTAAAATTGGGTAGCAAGGTTTATTCCACTTCATTAATCACATTGGATGGGCAAGGGTTAGATGCAATTATTGGCATGCAATGGATGGATTTCCATAAGGCAGATCTGGATATAGCATCTCGAGCCGTCTATTTGAACTCTCCTATCCATGGTCGAGATTGCTAGCTTTTAACTCTTCCCAGTCTATCTTGCCAATGGTTAATAAGATTATAAGTAAAAGTCCGGAGGATATACCAGTGAGTCCGTGAGTACCCGGATGTCTTTCCGGACGACTTACACGGACTACCGCCGGATGCAGCAGTAGAATTTAAGATAGAGTTACAACCTGGAACAGTACCAATATCGAGGAGAGCGTATCGGATGGCACCAAATGAGCTAGCAGAGTTAAAGGTGCAATTAAAGGAGCTATTGGATAAGGGGTATATTCGCCCAAGTTCATCACCATGGGGATGCCCAGCCTTGTTCGTGAAGAAAAAGGACAAGACATTAAGACTATGTGTGGATTATAGGCCTTTGAATGTCGTTACCATCAAGGACAAGTACCCTCTTCCTAGGATTGACATCTTGTTTGATCAATTGATGGGAGCAAAAGTCTTCTCCAAAATAGATCTTCGCTCAGGATATCATCGGATCAAGATCGGAGCCGAGGATATACCGAAGACGACATTTTCCACTAGATATGGACTTTATGAATATTTGGTGATGTCTTTTGGATTGACCAATGCACCAAGCACACTTTATGTACCTCATGACCTCAGTATTCATGCTAGAGATGGACAAATTTGTCGTGGTATTCATCGACGACATATTGATCTCGGACAAGTTTGTCGTGAGTTCTGGCTGAAGGAGGTGCCATTCCTAGGTCACATAATATCAGCCGAAAGGGTGGCTATTGACCCGAGCAAAGTCCAAGAGGTGTTCGATTAGATGCCATCGAAGTCGGTCACACAAATCAGGAGTTTCTTAGGACCGGCCGGTTACTACAGAAGATTCATTCCAAACTTCTCGAAGATTGCTAAGCCAATGACCAAATTGTTGGAGAAGGATAAGAAGTACGAATGGAGCAAGGATTGCGAGGAAGCTTTCCAGACACTCAAGAAACCGCCGACAACAGCACCGGTGCTCGCTCAGCTAGATTTGGCGAAGCCCTTTGATGTATACTCGTGATGCATCGAGAACTGGAGTCGGATGTGTCCTAATGCAGGAGGGGCGAGTGATAGCCTATGCCTCTCGACAGCTTAGGCGTCATGAGGAACACTATGCCACACATGACCTGGAATTAAGAGCAATGGTTCTTGCATTGAAGAGCCGGAGACACTATCTTTTGGGAAATTTAGTACATCCGTACACGGATCACAAGAGTCTCAAGTACATATTCACCCAGGCAGATCTGAATATGCGTCAACGAAGATGGCTAGAGTTAATCAAGGATTATGAAATTGAGATTCACTACCACCCCGGCAAAGCAAATGTTGTAGCCGATGCTTTGAGTCGCAAGGTTCATTGCAAAAACCTCACGGCTCAACTATTGATTCAAGCACCTCCGCGAGAAAGTGGTGAGACTAATCTTCGGATTCTTCCGTATGGAGCCTTGACCAATTTGGCTCTTATTTCTACTATTCGTGAGGAAGTGGTTGTAGCTCAGCGGAAAAATGTTAGCATGGAGTACATTAGAAGACGACTCAAGAAAAGTGAAGTGAAATGCTTTAGAGAAGACGATGAAGGAGTTATTTGGTTCGAGAACCGACTAGTGGTGCCGAAGAACCAAGCACTTCGCAAGAAAATTTTGGATGAGGCTCATACATCTAAGTGAAGATTTTGGTGGACACGAATGAAGCGGGAAATAGCCAAGTTTGTTAATGAGTGTGATATCCGTCGACGCGTTAAAGCAGAGCACTTGAAGCAAGCGGTGTCCATTGCAACCCCCGAGTGTTCCCGAATGGAAGTGGGAAGACATCAGCATGGATTTCATTGTTGGGTTACCGTTAAGCCCACGGAAACACGATTCCATCCGGGTTATTGTGGACAGATTAACTAAGTCAACTCACTTCATACCAAGTACATACTCGGTACACCGCCGAAAAATATGCAGAACTATACATCTCCCACATTCTCTCGTCTACATGGAGTACCCAAGACCATTATCTCGGATCGAGGAACTCGGTTTGTCTCTAGATTCTCGGGAGCAGCTTGCATGAGTCACTAGGAACGAGATTGATTCGGAGCTCGGCTTATTATCCTCAAACGGATGGACGAGACGTAAATGATCAATTAGTACTTTGAGGACATGCTTAGGGCATGTGTCCTAACATATGGCAAAGATTGGGAAAAATATTTACCACTAGCAGAGTTCTCCTACAACAACAGCTATCAAGAGAGGGCCGGAATGTCACCGTTCGAAGCTCCGTATGGACGTAGTTGTCGCACCCCTCCGAATTGGTCCGAAAGTGGAGAAAGAGTAATCTTCGGACCTGAACCGGTAAAAGATGCGGAAGAGCAAGTATGTCTCATTCAACAGAACCTCAAGAGAGCTAAATCTCGACAGATTAGCTATGCCGATAAAAGACGTCGAGAGTTGGTATTCAAGGTTGGAGACCGAGTCTATCTCCGAGTATCTCCTACCAAAGGTGTTCAACGGTTTGGAATCAAGGGCAAATTAGCACCACGATACATCGGACCTTTTCCAATCCAAGAAAGATGTGGAGCTATGGCGCATCGTTTGGAGTTGCCAGCACATTTATCAAGAATCCACAATATATTCCACGTATCTCAACCGAAGAAGTGTCCGAAACCATTGGTGGACATATCGACGACTCGATGTGGAACAGCTTACAACCGGACTTGACATATGACGAACGTCCGATCAAAGTTCTCGACACCAAGGATCGTGTGACTCGACATCGAACAATTAAGTTCTACAGGATTCAATGGAGTAATCACTCGTAAGCGGAAGCTACGTGGGAACAAGAAGAGCTTCTCCGATCCAATTACCCCGAATTCGTTAGCACATCGTCTAGTCGCGCCGATCGTGAATCTCGGGCGAGATCAGTAACGGGGAGGGCTGTAACAACCCTAAATAATAAAAATACATTTCATGTCATTCGTGAGCATGTCGTCATATTGCATTTGTGAAATATTAATTTTGTGTTAAGCTGTAACAACCCTAAATAATAAAAATACATTTCATGTCATTCGTGAGCATGTCGTCATATTGCATTTGTGAAATATTAATTTTGTGTTAAGGAATGCACATGATATATCAAATTAACCTAAGTTAAATTAAATACTTAAAAAGAATGTAAATAAAAGTTAATAATGGGTTTAACATTTTCTACTCGATAAAACACAATAAGAGAATAATTATGAAATTGCTCTGAATTTATTTTGCTGTGTAAAAATATTTACAAGAAATAAGTAAAGTCTCTCTTTTTAATTTAAACATGAATTTTTAATCCGAAAATCATTTGGAATTTGGACTTGGACTTAAAAGGAAAAATGTATGAAATAATTTTGTTAGCCACCCTGAATTTTTGCAAAAATGCCGGGCAGGGCCCAGCCGTCACTCTCTTCTCCCTCTCTCTCTCCCGCGCTCGCTCTCAGCACCGCCGCCAGTGCCGCCTCCGGCCGCGCGGCCACGCACCCCCCCACACACACACGCTGCTTGCCTCCTTCACCCCCTCCCGGCCGGATAAAGCCTCCCCTGCCGTGCTTATCTCTCCCTCTCCCTCATTTCCTCCACGACCATTGCCGTTCTCCCCGGCTCGCCGTCGCCGAGCCACTCCGGCAGCCCCCTTCGAGCCAACACCGCCAAGAGCTCCGCAGCGACCTTGCGAAGCTCCTCAACCCTTCCAATCGCGCCGAGCCACCTTGCTCCGTCAAGGCGAGGCCGTCTTCTTCCCGGGACCCTCACCATCCGTCCGTCACCGCGCCACCAAATTCGCGATCGGTGGTGAGCTATCTTTCTTCCTTTTTCTTCCTAGAGGTGCGCAAGTGTTCGCTCTACACCCGAGTGCACTTACCATAGCACGCGCCTTGCAGGATCGTCGAGAATTCGCCGTTTACCCCGGAGCTTCCTCACCGCCGCCGCATCCCCCACGGTGAGCAACCACCTCCGGCCCATGCCATGCTCACCCAACCCTCGGACGGTGTTGCTCATGCTCGTAGTAGCTTTCCGCGAAGTTTCCCCAAATTTGAGCCGTTGTGGCAAACTTGCGACATGATCGGAGCTTCACCCGAGCCGTACCTCGCCGCCGGCATATCTCCGGTCGAGCTCATGTGAGCGCTTCTACACCCTCGTGTTTGCCATGTGGCGTAGAGCGTTATGGTGGTTCCGCAGCGAGCTTTGGAGCACCGCAGGCCAACTCCGGCCATCGCCGGTGGTCGCGCCGCTGTCCCCGGGCGCTGCGGTGGCGCCACACCGCGGGCCACGTGCGGATCCCGTGTGGCCCACTCGAGGCCCGAGTGTGGCACAGAGCCTTTTCTAATTTTTAGAAATTCGTAGAAAATTAAATAGAAATCAGAAAAATATGAAACTAATTTGGTTAGACTCGGAAAAATATTCTCTACCTATTTATGAAATAAAATATCTATTTTGAGTATTTTTTATTTCATAGGTACTAATTAATTACCTTCTTTACTTAATAAAAGTTATTATTTTATGCTAATTAAATATTTAATTTAAGAAAATAAATTATTTAAATAAAGGAGATACTGTAGAGGAAAGTGTTTATGAAAATTGTTTCCCAAAATTAATCATAAATACCGTCATTTTATGTGATCCCAATTTATTACTTTATGTGTTATTGCATATCATTAACTAATTATTAATTATTAATTAATGAACATGATTAATTATTAATTATTTATTATTAATTAATGAACATGATTAATAAAATCTTTGCACATCATATCATGTACATTCACGCATGCATGGTTGTGATTCGCGACGCATTGTTGGTCGGCCTAGGTCTCGACGTGATCGAGGTTCCGTCCAAGGCCGAGACCGGAGACGGGAACTTCGAAGTCGACCAGACACCGAGGAAGCTAACCCCGACTCGAATCAAGGCAAGCCCCGGTGCATCCTACCGATGTTTTGAATATTTTATTTTATCACAGTAGCTAAGTTATGTTTGTGCATTAGGTGTTAGGGAATGATTGACACTCTAGATGCATGAGATAGGTTTCCGTTTGTTTATGCTATACTTGGTACGGGTAGCTCAATAGAAGCTAGGCTTAATTCATAGTCGCAACGGTAGACGTTTTAGGGATCTTAAAGCATGGAGGCTTTAAGTGTTTGAAGTGTTGACACTAAGTTAAAAGAGAGTGTTAATGAAGTTGAGACGGGACGGGCCCCGTAGGAGAAAGAGCAAGACGGAGATGAGGTCTTGCAAGGTGGTAGCCCCGTATGTGTCGGTCAAGGACCGTACCGTTGTCGACTTAGTTGAACAAGTTTGAACGTACTCGTACTACATGCTCGGTGTAATGGGCCCAACAAGCCGATGTACCCTACCGCCCCGGAGATGTAGCATAGCCAACTCTCTTTTACTTGGTTGTTATTGAGAGGTGAGTCTCACGGGAGGGAAATGGGTCGGCCACCGGGGAAGTCGTGGAGTCGCCACATTCCCGGGAGAGTTTAGAAACGGCTAGTCTTCTCGCAGTGCTAGCGGGAAAAGTTGTCGTATACGACCGAGTGTGGTGCGTATACGTCGTGTAGTCAGGTTTTGCCGACTAGTATAAAAAATCGATTCGAATCGTTGTCTCTCGTAGTAATGAGTACCGCTTGTTTAGCTCGTCACATCGTAGTTAATCAACATGGAAGATGAGAAGGAGAGATGAAAGAAATGTTGGACTAATCTTATCTCTTCTTGAAACTTGGTTGCAATAGTTGTAGATTGCAAACCTTTGTTTCTAATGAACTTAATGTTCAGCTAAAACATTGAAAGTAAGAATCCACTATTAGTGTTGTTTTTGCAAATGAGTCAACTCCACGATCGAAAGCCTTTGCATACTTGGCGTCGGCCTTAGCGTGCTCGTTGACGGGTCGGTCTTGCTAAGTATTAGAATACTCGGGGTTTGTTCGTTATCTTTCAGGACATGTGTCGTACTTTCACGACTTGTACGGTAGCTTTCCGGAAGAGGAGCAGGTGTCCCGAGGGTGGTTCCCTCCAATGGGAACGTATCCCCACGCCGTGAAGGAGAAGGACCGTGGTGTACGCCGGGCTCGGTACATCACGATAAACGTTTAGTAGCATTTTGTTATACAAAGACTAAAGTTCCGCTGCAAAACTCGTAGGTTGTTAAACTTCAATAATGTTTATGCTTCCGCTGTACGATGTTTGTATTTTGAAAACCTGGTTGTATTATACCATGATGTATATATTTTGGCTTGTATGGAATGATGAATTGTAGTAACTCGCTTCGTCGAGTGTTCCCCCGTGCCGATTCCCGGTTATCCCGGAGGGGATGTCACGTGAATGTACATAAAATGTCATTTTAAACTAAGTTGAATTAATTTCTTAAAAAGAATGCAAATAAAAATGAAAGTATTGTGTTTGACATTTTCTTTTGGTCACACATAAGAATAAAAGATTTCTGGAGTTTTCTCTAAAATTATTTTCCTTTGTAAAAATGCCTACAAGAATTATTTAAACCTTTACTTTTTATTTAAACATGAATTTTTATCCCGATAAATATTTTGAATTTGGACCTGGACCTAAATAGAAAAATGTTGGAAATGTTTTTCTGAGCACCCCTGAATTTTCTTGAATTTTTTGACCTCGGGAAATATGTTTTTCAATTAATTAAAAACCGGAGGGCCTTTTGCAAAATGTCCGGACCGGCCCACAAGCCGTCTCTCTCTTCTCTCCTTCTCTCTCGGCGCCGCTCGCCGCCGATCCCTTCCGACCGTGCGTCCCACGTCGCCCCGCCACCCGTTGTCGGCTTAGTTGAACAAGTTTGAATGTACCGTACTCGCATGCTTGGTGTAATGGGCCCGGCAAGCTGATGTACCCTACCACCCCGGGGATGCGTCGTAGCCAACTCTCTTTTGTTGGCTGTTAGTGAGATCGGAGTCTCACGGGAGGGAAATGGGCCGCCCACGGAGGAAGTCGTGGGGTCACCATATTCTCGGGGAGTTTGGAAACGGCTATTCTTCCGCCGGTGTTGGCGGGAAAGATTGTCGTATATGACCGGTGGGGTGCGTATACGTCATGTAGACGGGTTTTGCCAGCTGGTATAAAATCGATTCGAATCGCTGTCCCTCGCAAGTAATGAGTACTGCTTGTTTAGCTCGTCGCATCGTAGTTAATCAAGTGAAAGATGAAGAAGAGAGACGAGAAGAGCTGTTGGTCAGAAATAATCTTTTCTTGCAAACGTGATTGCAGTACTTATAGGCTGCAAACAGTGGTGAGATAATAAACTCAATATGAAGCTAAAATTTGAAAGTAAGGATCCACTTTTAGCGCTGTTTTCGCAAGAAAATCAACTCTACAGCCATAAAGCCTTTGCATACTAGGCGTCGGCCTTAGCGTGCCTCGTTGACGGGTCGGTCTTGTTGAGTATTAGAATATTCGGGGTTTGTTCGTTGTGATTTCAGGACAAGAGTTGTACTATCACGATTTGTATGGTAGCTTTCCGGAGGAGGAGCAGGTGCCTCGAGGGTGGTTCCCTCCGGGAGGAACGGATCCCGACGCCGTGAAGGATGAGGATCGTGGTGTACGGTGGGCTCGATACATCGGGTTAGTCGTCCTAGTAGTCTTTTGTTGTAAAGAGAATAAGTCCGCTGCCGGACTAATAGTGTTTTACACTTTGGTATTGTATTAAGTTTCCGCTGCACAATATTTGTATTTCGAAACCTGGTTGTATTATACCATAATGTATATATTCTGGCTTGTATGAGATGATGAACTGTTGTAACTCGCTTCATCGAGTGTCCCCCTGTACCGACTCCCGGGTGTCCCGGAAGGGATGTCACATAATTGAGCAATTAAATTAGCATCAACCTAATTATGTTATTAGCATATACCATTAGCTTAATTACCCTTTTTGTAACCTGGGATATCCCGAGAATTACAAATAATTAAAGAGAGGGAGTGTGGAAAGATACCAATTTTTGCGACATAAGAAACTCGGGAAAGTTGTTTTTTAGAAAATCCTATTGTTCCCAAGTTGCTTCATCTTCGGTATGATTACTCTATTGCACCTTGTAGAAAGTGATGGTGCGATTGCATATTACCCGGTCGTTCGATCAATAATATGAAAGGGGTATTTAGGGTAGGAGAGATCTTCTTCCAATTGCCCGGTGTTGGAAATGACCACATCAATCGGCGGCTTCAAGCATTTCTTGAGTTGCAAGACGTGGAATATATTCCATTTAGAATAGGTTAGTCTAGTTTAGGAGTTAGAGTCTAGTTGGAGGCAATTCCTTAGGCTCCTCTTGGTCTTGGAGCCTTGGTAGGTCTTCATTTGTATCTTGACATATTTATCTTTAATATAGTTATCTTTCTTTATTTCATTTCTTTGTTGAACTAGACTATAGTCCTTTTAATTACATATTTGGGACGCATATTATCATATCCCCTATACGTTTACGGGTTACTAGATTGAGCATCCTTACTGAATCTTAGTTCGTTTAGAATTGAGCTTTGATTATTTCAGCTTGGTTGGTTTTCTGTTCATGGGAATAAAACCACGAAGGGGCCTGCGGAATAAGTACTAATGCTACATGGGCATGGTGCCTAAATTGTTCGTAGCTGGTTTTGCATTCGTCTCTGCGGATGTGTGGTAGCCGGTGGGTGGTGACAACCTGGTCTGGCCTATGAAGTCCACCACGTGGTAGGGATGTCTATTAACAAGATTTAATAGCATGAGCATGTCCTGTGTCTATGAGTGGTTAGCTATCCACCTCAGGGAAAGAACTCATGTGTCCCAAGTAAACTATTGGTAGTAGCTTTTGGAAACATAATCTTTATGTGAGCCTTTGCCCGAGTAATTGAATTAAACGACTAGATTGATTAGGATTATAATTTTGACTCGACTCGCTGCTCTCGCATCTAGCTTTCTGTTATTTTAAGTGTATCTCCTTGCCTTCCACCAAATTGAACTTTATTGAATATCCATAACCCTAGCATTGGGTTAGTGTGTATATGTTCTTAATAGACCACATGATCGTTAATACATAATAATACTTATTGTGTAAGCTTTTGCGGAAATATTAATATGATATCTTGGAATACTCCCAGTGAAATGCTACAACGGTGTTCCATGCGCTTGCTGAATCCTTAGATTTTATTTTGGAAACGTCAATAGTCAAGGAGTTTTCCGCCTCGCTTGACTTGAACTGTCATGTCGGGGTCGAGGTCAATGGGCCGTGGCAATTCCTTTGTACTGTCATGTCGGGGTTGAGGACAATGGGCCGTGGCTGGTATAATCGTTCTTGAGCATTTACGTGGGCCAAGTTCCATTTCCATGACCCGGAATGTGAGTCCTGTAGGCCCCACTTGTCAGGTGTGATATTGGTTCTCGTATTCAATCCATGTTTAGGGAAGCTAACCCGTGCCCTTTTTTCGTGTGATATCTTAATGAATCAAATCTCACGGTACCCACGTGAATCATCACCAGTGGACTTCTGGTTGGCAATGGGAACTGATATCCCATCTATCAAGCCAAACAGACCATGTGGGAAACATAATTACGCATTCAATTCTGCCACAAATGTCGTGTTTGACCGCACAAAATTAAACGGAAAAGTCGCATCTAGGACTATCATGTGCACCATTAGCAATGAAAGTAATATGAACCGTAGTGCTCTCTGGAGAATTCAACTGATCTTCAATAATTTGTCACTGGCGCTTAGTGATGGTGACTGACCGTGGCGGAGGAACAAGCATCACATTTCAAGCGGCATGGTAGCAGAAAACAAAAAAAGAGTACATGAGCGAAAAATGCCACAATTTCACGGTGAATCGTTATTTTGCAACATATTTTGAAAAAAAGAGTACATGAGTGAAATGAATCCTGTGATGATTGAACAATAAGAGAACAGTATAGGCCTAACATTATTTTCAATTTGAGGCCACCCATCTTATTCGGTACCCAGAAATCATATTTTCCTCTACATGGTCTCCACCTGGGTAATAAAAACAGAAGGTGTAATCTATAACTCTTGGATGGAAGTATCAGTATAATTGTGATTATATATATACTTATATATGTTGAGATGGCATCAAGTCACATGGATGCAAGATTCTCAGTGAGCTTCCTACGCTGTACTGAAGTCAACGTTATAGTTTCCACGTATTCCATCCGGTTGTTTTAGGTACATAGATAGACATGTACAAACTGAACCATTTTTCTCTTGAACCTCAGCAGGCATCTGTTGCTTTGTTCTCGGGTTGGTTACTTGATACGTTCTCCTCGACAGGTTAGTACTTTACTGGGTTATTATCTTGAAAACGCTTCTTGGATGATATTCTTATCGAGGCGTTTTGTAACAACTGCTCCATTTTATGGTAAAGCTGAACTTTTAGACAGGTATTGACTCGATTAGTCACTCCAGCTTTTACAAATGGCAAATGAAGCTATCGGAGCTGGGAGCAAACGAAGTGTCCCGAATTCACTACCAGAGGAACTGACATTAAAATTCTTGGAGGAAATTACTAATGAGTTCTCTGACGAGAGAAAACTGAGCGAAGGAGCATTTGGAACAGTTTTCAAGGTGATGCTTATACCTTTCCTTTTCTGACATTGATATCATGATTACAAATACAGCGACAGTATATTCTAGGATGGGCATTAATGTTTTATAAACAGGGTATACTCAACGACGGGCAAGTGATTGCCGTGAAGAAGTTAACAGGAATCACCAAAGTGCCATCTTCCAAACAGTTTTCAACTCAGGCCTCAATTCTTATGGAGGTAAATCATGAAAATATTGTAAGGTTACTAGGGTGCTGCAGTGAAGCACAAAGGAAACTGGTGAAGCACAAGGGAGAATATACTTTCCTTGAAAAGGAGGAGTGCGTGCTCTGTTACGAGTACTTTCCAAGTCGAAACCTGGGCAACTATCTTTCCGGTAAGGGAATGTAGCATATATTTGTCTCTGCAGCTTTATTTGTCTCAGAAGTTATTTCTTTTTCTCTATTGTTCTTATTTCCTCAAAAGCCGTACATCCGTCTAGTTTTGACTATCGTCTCATCCATAGACTGATGATAGTTCTGATATATGTGGGCGCTCGGATAGTTCCATTTAATTTTACCATATGTGGGTGGTCGGATAGTTTGCTTCCCTTTGGGCGCAATGTCATCTATTTATCAATAAAAAAGGTGATGACCCTCCAACCACAGGGCCTAGAAAATTAGAGAAATAACCTAAAAATTCTGAGAAAAAAGCAAACATCTGGCCCTTCATACCTTGCGTATCTACCCTGAAAAAGAAATCCAACTGTTAATAGTGGAACCTCTAAAGGCATGTACAAAGGAGAGTCCACTGTGGTCTCTTGGACACATGTATCCATGCAAAAAGATATGAAACAACTCTAGTCATACAAAGGAGAGACTTTATATGATGTCTTTTAATATATGCATATTATTAATGATTGCATGACATAAGTCGTCTCTTCACATGTACAACGATGCTCGGAGTTGTCTCTTACATCGGAACACGTGATAGAGACCGTCTCTTCGTCAAGAGACCACCTGGCCGTCTCTTCAAGGGTTGGAGGGACTATTTATAAAAGTACATTGCCACATCAACTCAAAAGCCCACTCATTTATTAGCGTTGTATATGCCCTAAAATATACCGTTTCCATGTCCCAATACCTGAGCTATAATTTTTGCAACAATTTTTCAATACAAAAACAAGCAACAATTTTTGCAAATAATTTTTGAGGAGGAAAAACTAACACAATCAATTTTACGAAGATGCGCAAGAGTTCATTCCACATTAGAAGAATCAAGTATATTAAGTTCACTCCTAAGCTCACAAAATCTTTTCTCATCTAGGGGCTTGGTGAAGATATCGACTAGTTGTTTCTCGGTTCTCACATAACTAATCTCAATATCCCCTTTGATTGAGTGGTCTCTCAAGAAGTGGTGTCCGATATCTATATGCTTAGTCCTATTTTGATCAACGGGGTTATATGTAATCATGATGGCACTCTCATTGATAGGGGGAACTTTGGTAAAAAAGTATCCAAAGTCCTTTAGAGTTTGTCGCATCCATAGTAGTTGTGCACAACAACTATCGGTTGCAACAAACTCCGCTTCGACTCGTGAAAAGGGCAATGGAATTTTGTTTCTTGGGTGACCATGACATAAGGGACCTACCCAAGAATTGGCAAGTCCCGAAGGTACTCTTCCTATCCACCTCACATCCGACGTAGTCGGCATCGGAATAGCCAACTAACTTGAACTTGGCGCCCTTAGGATACCACGTCCCTATGTTTGGAGTGTGAACCAAATATCTTAAGATTCTTTTAACGGCCACCAAGTGGCTCTCTTTTGGAGTGGCTTGAAATCTTGCACACATGCACACGCTAAGCATGATATCGGGCCTAGATGCACAAAGGTAAAGCAAAGAGCCGATCATGGAGCGATATACCTTTTGGTCGTCCGCCTTCCCATTCACATCCAATCCTAGATGACCATTTGTCTTCATTGGTGTCTTGCTTGGCTTTGTCTTATCCATATCGAATTTCTTGAGGATGTCTTGGGTGTACTTGGTTTGTCTTATGAATGTTCCTTCTTCTAATTGTTTGACTTGAAAACCTAGAAAGAACTTCAACTCCCCCATCATCGACATCTCAAATTTCCTAGTCATATTCTTGGCAAACTCATCACGGAAAGATTGGTTAGTAGAACTAAATATCATGTCATCGACATATATTTGGCACACAAATAAATCACTTCCAACTTTTCTTGTGAGGAGGGTAGGATCGGCCTTGCCCATTTTGAAGCCCTTGTCGATGAGGTATCCCTTGAGGTGTTCATACCAAGCTCTTGACGCTTGCTTGAGCCCATAAAGAGCTTTGTGAAGCTTGTACACGTGGTGAGGCTTCATTGGGTCTTTAAGGCCCGGTGGTTGTTGCACATAGACTTCTTGTTGTATTGGACTATTGAGGAACGCACTATTCACATCCATTTGATATATCTCGAAACCATGATGTGTAGCATAGGTGAGCAATATACGAATTGACTCAAGCCTTGCTACCGGTGCATATCTCCCCGAAGTCCAAGCCTTCAACTTGCGAGTAGCCTTTTGCAACAAGTCTTGCTTTGTTCCTCACCACCACACCGTGTTCATCTTGCTTGTTGCGGAACACCCACTTGGTTCCCACAACATTTTTGTTGGGTCGTTCCACCAATGACCACACCTTGTTTCTCTCAAAGTTGTTCAACTCTTCTTGCATGGCCACCACCCAATCCGAGTCTTGTAATGCTTGTTCCACCTTAAGAGGTTCCAAAGTGGAAACAAACGAGTAATGATGACAAAAAGGTAGCGACTTGAGATCTAGTGGTTACCCCTTTTGAATATCACCAAGATTGTTATCAATGGGGTGATCGTTTTGTATGCTTTGGAGAACTCGGGGTTGTTGGGGCCTAGGCGCATCTTCTTCTTTGTGTGGTTCATCTTTTTTATCATCACCTCCACCACCTTGTTCTTGATCTTGGTTGTTGCCTTGATCTTGGTCGTCACCACGATCTTGGCCACCACCTTGATCTTGTTCATTTTGTGGATCTTATGAAGGATCTTGATCTTGACTTGAAGTAGATGAATCACCTTGCACTTGAGTTGGGTCTTGTGGTCTTATTTCACCAATTGCCAAATTCCTTATTGCTTCACAAAGAGCTTCATCACCTACATCACTTGTATTTACTTGCTCTACTTGAGAGCCATTAGATTCATCAAATGTTACATCACGCTTGATCTCAACAATGCCGGTGGCTTTGTTGAAAACCCGGTATGCATACACATTTGATCCGTATCCAAGCAAGAAACCTTCATTAGTCTTTGGAGCAAACTTTGAAGACCTTGGCTTCTTGTTAAGAATAAAGCACTTGCTCCCAATGACACGGAAGTACGACACGTTAGGAATTTTACCGGTGAGAAGCTCATATGGTGCCTTTTTCAAAATCTTGTGAAGTACAACCGGTTGGTTGCATGGCAAGCGGTGTTGATGGCTTCGACCCAAAAGGTGCCGGGAGTCTTGTATTCATCAAGCATAGTTCTTGCCGTCTCAATGAGTGTATAGTTCTTTTTCGGCTAGACCATTTTGTTGTGGAGTGTATGGCACCAAAAACTCATGCTTGATGCATTCTTCATCTAGGTACTCATCGACTTGTGTGTTTTTGAACTCGGTGCCATTGTCACTTCTAATCTTTTTGATCTTCACTTCATATTCATTTTGTGCTCTTCTCAAGAAACTCTTTAGAACACCTTGTGTCTCACTTTTATCCTTCAAAAAGAATACCCAAGTGAAACGGGAATATCATCAACAATGACAAGGCCATATTTGTTATCGCCAATGCTTATGTATGTGACCGGTCCGAAGAGTTCCATGTGAAGCATCTCCAATGGTCTTGTCGTTGTCATCCTTGTCTTGGATGGATGGTTGGCTCCAACTTGTTTTCCGTCTTGACATGCGCTACACACTTTGTCCTTCTCAAAAGCAACATGTTTTAGTCCAACGATGTGGCCACCCTTTAGAAGCTTGTGAAGATTCCTCATCCCAACACGGGCCAGTCGGCGATGCCATAGCCAACCCAATCTGTTTTTTTCTATCAAACAAGCACTTAGATTTGGATCCTCTTTGTTGGTAAAATCAACAAGATAGATCTTATCTTCCAAGTACCCTTTGAATGCAATTGAGAAATCCACTTTTCTAAAGACGGTCACGCCCTCATTAGTAAAGACACAACTAAAGCCCATTCCACAAAGTTGTGATACGGACATTAGGTTTTACCCTAAACCTTTCACATGAAACACATTACTAATTGAAAGATATGCTCCCACTTGGTAGATTGTCTTTGTCCATCATTCCCAAAAGATATGCTCCCACTTGGTAGATTGTCTTTGTCAAGTGTGGAGGACATCTTCTTCTCCCCGGTCATATGATTTGAACACCCGCTATAAAGAACCCATATTGAACCGCCCGAGAAGTATTCCTACAAACATTTAAGCACAAGATTTAGGCACCCAAACTTGCTTGGGTCCCTTAACTTTGGAAACAACACTCTTGGGCACCCACACACAAGGGTTGCACCTTGCATATTGTGGCCCAACAAATCTTGCAACTACTCTCATATGAGCACCATAGGTTAGCTCATATGTTGCATGATCATACACATAGAAGGATACAGATGAGCTCTTTTTGTTAAGCTCTTGTGTTGTCTTTATCTTCTTGATGTGCTTTACTTGAGCAAGTTGGTTTTGCTTGATCATGTTGTTGCTCTTGTAGTTGTACTTCTTCTTGGGCTGCTCCTTTAACCCAATGCCTTTGTTGCCATTGAACTTTCTTTCCCCACTAACAATTTTCTTGGCTAGCTCAATTTGAGCCGCTCTCTCAAGATCCTTAACCTTGTAGTGAGTTCCTTGATCGCCACCTTGTCGGTAGCAATGTTGTCAATGTCAACATCTTCACACCTTGTACATCATTTGCTTGATGAGGCTTGTGTTGACTCTACCTTATTTTTATAAGTCAATGTGCTAACCTTGAGAGTTTCAATCTCTCCTTCCAACAACTTGTGATTCTCTTCAAGAGAGTCACACTTTCATTGGAGTCAGAGGTTGATGTCCTCAAGTTTAGCATTTGACTTGTTTACCTTTGTAAGGCATAGAGTTAACTCCTCATTCTTCTCTCTTTCTTGTTCAAGGAGAGCTTCTAACTTCTTGATCTCGTCAAGCTTCTTGATGAGCATGCTTTCTTGCTTATCCACTATCTCTTCACTCTCTTCAACCTTTTCTTACATTATCCCTAACATTTACACCATATCCTGCAAGGAGGGGATTAGCTCCTCCTCATTATCATTGTTAGAGGAATTGACAAGAGGTTTAGATTGTACCTTGCTCTCTTTGGCCGTGAAGCACTTGGAAGCGTCATCCTCATCGTCGGTGAGGTTGTTGAGGAGTGATGATTTGGCCGGTGTAAGGCCATAGGCAAGATTGGCAATGCCTCCTTCTTCATCTTCATCGGAGACATGTTGTTGACCAATATGTGCTTGTCCCTTGTACGACTTCTTGAAGTTCTTCTTCTTGATGAACTTCTCCTTCTTTTCTTCTTTTCCATTGAGTTGAGGACACTCTGCAATAAGGTGCCCTGGATCATAACAATGGTAGCACTTCCTTGATGACCTTCTTGCTCCGCAATGAGGTGCCCTGGATCATGACAATGGTAGCACTTCCTGGATGACCTTCTTGCTTTTGCCTTGTCGAAGCTCTTCTTGGTAAAGCCATTGTTGATCATGAACTTGCCAAACTTCTTCACAAATAGAGCAAGTTCTTCATTCTCTTCCTCAATCTCAATTTGGTCAACTTCCACAACCTCTGTCTTCTTGGCCTTGAGTGCCACATCTTGCCTCGCTTGTGCTCTCATCTCCTATGAGCACATTCACTCTCTTCCCTTCATCATCATGACTCGTGTGAGCAAGAATTCTTCCAATCACTTCATCCATAGAGAATATCTCAAATCCTTCCTTTTCTTCAATGATAGTGCAAAGAGTGGAGTTCCACATTCTTAGTGACATTAGAAGCTTGAGATTCACTTCTTCATCGGTCACATCCTCTCCAAGTGACCTCCGCTCATTCACAATGTCCAAGATCCTATCATGTGTTTGTTGAGGCTCTTCACCTTTCTTCATAACAAAGAAGTTGAATTGGTTCTTCAATACTTTCATTATTTACTTCTTCACCACATTGACTCCCTCATGGGACGCAATTAGCTTGTCCCAAATAGCCTTGGCAATCTCGAGTCGGGACACCTCGGAGTACTCTTTAGGACTCAAGGATGAGACCATGGCCGACACGGCTTGTGCATTGCGATGTATGAGAATGTTATCTATAACGGTGGGATTCTCCTTGTCCTCCACCACAAATCCTTTCTCCACAACTTCCCACACCGAGGGACCAATTGATAGCAAGTACATCTTCATTCTATGCTTGTACCAACTAAAATCTTTTCCATCAAACCATGGTAGCCTCCCACTACCTCCACCATTCACGTTGGCCACGTCATTATAGTTGAAGTTGTACCTCATGTCAAACTTTGGTCCACTTGTGCCGTCCCGGGCCCATGGGTTTAACTCCTTAGTGCTTGCGTCGGTTTCTCCTTTCTTGCTAGGATCATCGCCCAACTCGCCATGTTAACCCGACATCTTTTTTTCTCAAGCGGTTACGCTCTTAATCGAAGACCTGCTCCGATACCAATTGAAAGTTGCCTAGGGCGGGGGGGGTGAATAGGCAATGTAGATAAATCCGAAAAATTACAACACCGAAACGAAAAGGTCAATTCGCCCTAGACGGAACTTCCGTTAGCAATGGAACTTCCATCGGGGTAAGGGAAGAAAGCCTAGGGATTGACAACAAGAGGGGAATCTTACGATTCCACTTGAATGGAAACCTTCCTTCACCTCTTGAGAATGTTGGACCTGCAGGAATTCAATAGACACACAATACACAAGTAGATCGGGTGATAAATACCCATAAGGATAACAAACAAGCACGCCACAAAATGAGCAAGAGAGACACAAAGATTTTTCACCGAAGTTCGGACCCCTCACAAAGAGGTTCCTACGTCTCCGTTGAGGAGCTCACAAAGAGTCGGGTCCCTCTCAACCCTAATCCTCCCTAAGTGGCCACAAAGGTCAAACTTGGTTTTCTTCTTCTTCTTTTGATTCTTATCCTTGCGGAGGCGAATCACAACCTTCACAAACTTCCAAGGCTCACCACAAGCTTGGGACATTGTGGACTAGGGTCCTGATGTTCCGAAAGGTTCGGATAACTCTTGATTTGGCGAAGATGTGACACAAGTCGATCCGGCTCCTGAACAACACATTCGAACCCCGCAATCGCAGCACCATGTCTCCTCTCGGTTATCAACCGTGCAAGCACGAGTGACCTTGCTAAGAAGGTTAATCATTGCCTACGAATCGAAGAACACAAACAAGAACAAGATAGAAGCAACCAAATTACAAATATATGATTAAACTCACGAGTTGGGGTCTCACAAATCGACAAAACGGCGAAACTGTTCGTGACAGAATAATCTAAGCAAAACCCAAACCCTAAGAAGGGGCGGCGGCTTCTTACGAGGTCCCTAGGGCCGTCCATCTCCCCTGGACGCAGCCCTAAGTGGGCTCAACAAAATACACGGCCCAAAGGCCAAAAGACGGTGGTGCAACTCCGGGACAGTTTCTGAACGTCTTCTTATTTCGGCAATTCCTGATGCATCGGGAGGAATTTGGATATGAGACCAGCGCTAATGGAAAGGCTATGAAATTATCTTTGCATCCATATAAAGAATGTCCCAAACGGAATTCGTATGCGACAGCGGCATCCATTTTGGTGCAGGCTGTTTCTAGACTCCGAAACAGACTCGAAGTGGACTTTGTTTGGGTCTCCAACTTGACATGGACGCCCTTGCTGGCCCTCCACGCCTCTAACCCCCTCCTTAACCATATTATCATCATCTCCATGGTTCCTAACAATAATTAACTCATTAGGTAGTAATATATTCTCAAATATAAATAAAGTGATCATTAGGAACATGCTCACCCGTAAATTTAATTGCCGTGCTCTAGTTTTTATCCTTGAATTATGTATGTGTATTGGAGGAGTGTTGGTTATATCCAAGGGTGTGATGTCCTCATCATCCTCCCCTTCTTGATGAAAAGCCGTCCTCGGCGTCGTTGGTGCTTGAATAATTATTTCGAAGGATATCATTTTCTTATCGTTCTCCTCTCCTTGAAAGCAATCTGTCATTGGTTTGACCATAGTTGTAGAAGATATCGTAGGTGAAAACCACCAATGCTCCCCTTCTTGGAAGATAGCCTGTTTCTTGAAAAGAATATTAGAGCAACTGGATTTTACATGATTAGTGTTACTATAGCCCTCTAATTCATCACATTGTTACCCAAACAAAGAAGATTTCTGTTTCGAACAAATATAAACTCGATGCACCATATATTCTCCTTGAGAATTATAGTTTCCTATATAGTGATATGTATGTCTAGGCAACCAAGGCAATTCAGCACATAAAACTTTCTTCTCGAAACTAATTAGATCTCATAGAGTATCAAATTCAATGTAAACTAAAGTACTTAAGGAAGACAACAATTTCAACTCATCTATTTCGAAGCTATCGGAAGCAAGGTTATATTATTAGCACAAGTATTCTCATTCATTAGTTGTTGCAAAGGTATAAGTAAAGCATCAGCACACAACTCCTCTTTATCACAAGGATCATCAAACAAATCATCATGTGACAAAGATAAATTCAGAGATGGTTCCACTAAAAATTGCTCTATGATAGCATGGTTTGTGGAAAAATTCAACACATCAATATAATTCTCACCTTCTGTGAGTGTAGCACAATTGGCATTACCTGTGGTCTCAACAAGAGTAGTAGGTGTATTATGAAGTGAGGGTTCTGAATTTGCACATGAGCTCATGAACACCTCATTTTCTTCCACTTCACCCTCATCCTTTTGTATATCCTGAAAGGTATTAGCTGGAACAATAGGCAAGAAACTTTGTTGCTCTTTTGTCAATTCAGATTTAGATGGAAGTGTTGCAACATTTGAAACCGCCCATTCTTTTCTAAAAGGTTCAATCTTTCTTCTCTCTGCGGACAGGCCTGTGGCCTGGTGGTAAGGCGCCCGAGTGGCTGCCCCAGGTCGGGGGTTCGACCCCCGATCCCGCACGGTACTGGTGCTGCAATGCAGTACTGTAGCGCGCACGGTGCCTAGCACTGTTGCAGCGCTGAGTACTGTAGTTGCGCACAGTACAGAAAAAAATCCCTCGCTCTCCCTAGATCAAAGCATAGGTAAAGACTCGCGCCACAGCTCACAAGGCCAGCTGAGTCCCTGTGTATGGTCGGGGAGGGGGTTCGGGGATTTTCTCGGCCTGCGGTGAGAAAGCTCTTCTCCTTAGATAATGCCGTCGGGGTGGCTTCATTCCCCGGCAGGTCGAGTTTTTTTTTAATCTTTCTTCTCTCTAATCTTTTTAGATCAACTTATAAAATTTCAATAGCACTCTTCGAAAATATTTTTTCTTTTATTGTATTTAAATGTATAACTATTGGTGATCGTATTGTGCAAAACATTATTTGTATGAATCCAAGGTTTAGCAAGCAACAAATGACATGCTTGCATAGGCAGTATATCAAAATCTCCACTATCCTTATAAGTATTAATAAAAAATTGATCCGTGCAATTTCTGTCACCTTAATCTTCTCACAACAATTTACCCATCGAATATAGTATGGATGTGGGTGCTGTTGTGTGGTCAAGCCAAGCTTCTCGACCAACTCAGCACTTGCAATGTTACGGCTAGTTTCACCATCAATTACAACACGGCAACGTCGATTCATCACAATAAAGAAAGTTTGAAATAAATTATGGACTTGATTTTGCTTCATCTTCTGCATTTGAGAACTCAACAATCGTTGTGCTAGAATGCTCATATCATCACCTGTCATTGTTAGCAGCAAACATGAAAACACATAAAGTATATTTTTCTATCACTACTATGTATGAATAGTGAAAATTCTCAATATGCAAGTGAAAGCATCTAACCAAGCTCTTACAAGGTTCTTACTATCAGCAAAGCAAAGCATACCTGGAGAGTGTGAGCCAACAATTGCGAGGGTCAAAATCTGTGATTGTTCGAAGGATATATGTGGAGTTTGGAAAGGCAAAATATAATAGTAAGGAAATGCAAAACTGAATAATAGTCCCAATCTAGTCTACATTACCAATCTAAACTTGCCTCGGACCTAGTTTAAGCAAGCAATATCACAACTCAACTCAAGGGACTCAAAAGGACGAAACAATTATGATAATTTTCTTTCTTTTCCTTTTTACTCTCGTTCTTCTCTCTATTTGTTTGGTGTGGCTTTTCTTTTGTTTTTTTTTCACCTTTCTGCCTTTTGCTTTTTTCTCTTTAGAACAGAACTGCAGCAAGAGTTAGCTACTCTATAACTCAAAACCATCTAAACATGAGAACCCCGGCAATAGCTCATAACGTGGAGGGAAAAAGAAAATCTTTCCTCTCTTTGTTCTTTTTTTTTTTTTCATCCAAAATTGGAATAGATCCTACTGTTCTCTCTGCAAACTATTGGGGACTCAAGAGCATACCCAAAACTAGACCGTGAACAAGTTCAAGCTGAAACACAATGATACGACAGGGACTAAAATTCAGAGACACAATCTGAAAATAAAGAATTGCGAGGCACAAAGGGGATATAGGATAGCGGAAACAAGACGAACAAATATTTTTGCAGGGAAATTTTCTGGGTTTAGGATGGAATAAAATAGAAAGGATATGGAGGAACATGATAGTTTACCGTAAGTTCTGATTACCACTTGATAAAGATACGGCAGGATGTCCTAGATTTTGTCTCAATCTTTCACGGTACTACCAGCTCGTATAATAATATTTGAAACAGTTTTTAACCTGTTTTATCTGATAATGACTTATACAGAAACAGATCTGACCAACACAAGAAGCACAACAGAATGATAATCTGTTCCTTTTGTTGAATAGTAAAACTTTCACGACAGAACCTCCGTAAGAGCAATCTGAATTTATTTAATCAGCCAGCCAAGACTGCAACAGCTCACAGAGTAACCAATAAAATAACATGTCACACTCAATTGCCAAGTATAGAGTTCTTAATGCGCACAAGCAGGCAAAAGCAGACAACTGAGGGAATAGACTTGCTAACCAGATAGATCAACATGCCAATGTCCTAGATAAATTTCTCCACCCGAGTATAAAGTACACGATCAGAGAGATGGGGAATTCCAGCAGGAAACCCAGACGAGCACAGATCCAACTCAATCTGCTCACGCCCTTTACAATCCGAGGATCGGCAGCCGTTACCGCGGCAACGAAGAAAGCAGCGCCACCGCTTTGTTCTGGAGGAGGAGAAACCCTCGACAAATCACTCAATAATCAAAACCTAAAATCTCCGTACAGGGGCTCTGACACCCTAGGATATAGGCACGCAGGCCCGACTCTAACTCAAACTCTAGACCGACCTAGCCTGACAGTAACCTGACAAAGATAGACTCAAACGTTCTATTGTGCTTCACACAGGCAAAGTCGTAAATAGCAGACTCTAATACAACTCACGTACATGCATAAATATTATAATATTGCGGCCAACTACCATAATCATGATGGCTCTCCTCAATATGGACGTTTATATATGGTGCCAACCTGCACGTAACTCATCTTCTTGACATGCTTCTCTTTAACCTTGCATTGAAGATCATCAAACGAGCATGTCACTGAACCAACCAAAATATAAGCAGATGACTTCTCTTGTTGTTTGTTCTTCTCCCTCACATTATCCCCAACAAATATTTTCTTGCATCCAGATTGCACGATGCCATGTCGTAAACTATTTTCTTCCCTTTCCAGGCATTGATCAATAGAAATAGAAAAGTCCCCAAACTGAATAATAGAGTTTTCCATAGAATTACCATCTACAAGGATTGAATTATTGCAAGTATTTTGAGAGTTCCTTGTATAATTGATTTGATGAGCCATGGGCTCATCATGGGAGCTCTAGGATAACACCTAGCCAATCTAGGAGAACGATCTCCAAGAGTAACAAGTGAAAACGAGATTAGTAGCTAAGGGAAGATATGCTCTAGGTTAGGATGATGCTATCAAGGTTGGAATCAAGATGGGGACTCTCTCAAATGGCTTTGAATCTCAAAGGAAATGGACAGAAGTGAGACAGAGAGAGCTTGAGCAAGATTTGGGAGTTCAAAAAGCACTAGCTCTTTTGCTCACGCGGTGGAGAAAGCTTTATATAGTGGATGCTCAAAAAGAGCCGTTGCTAGGTCAACTCGAGCTCGACAAAACTTCCGTCACAGACGGAACTTCGGTCACCTCTATGAGACAAAGGCGGAAAATGCCAGGATGGAAGTTCTGTCCCAAACTCTCTGGAATTGACGGAACTTTCGTCGGTGAACATTTGACTGAACTGGAGTCCCGGGACGGAACTTCCGTCCGGTTTAGGGCTTCCTCTTTGGAATTGACGGAACTTCCGTCTTGGACAGTGGAAATTGAGTTTGGTTGGCTTTTTGGACATGGTTTTTTGGTACTTTGGTTTCCATGTCGATTTAGGGTAGTTGGAGCACATTTTTCCCTGCACGTAAGATCGTTTCACCCCTCTTGATAGTTTGGCACAGCTATACTTGAAAAAGCTACAAATCTAAACTTGTGGCTCTTGCTTTTGAGTAGTTGATCAACTTTTGAATGAGGAGTATACTTTCTCACACTGTGGGTATGGTTCTTTTGATATACTGCACATATACTCAAGAACACATTAGAGTTTTTAATTCTTTGTCATTTATCACCAAAACCCACTAGGGGGCCTAGTTGCATCATCAGGAGCGCGTAGGGAGAGGTGGGAGGGGCAACTTATGCTATGAGAACTAGGTTCGTGTATGAACTATGAGAACTCAAATCTGGATCACATAATCTTGATCCAAGGGGAGCGTGTATGGAGAGGTAGGAGGGGGATTTACAAAAGTATGATTAAGGGGTGGTGATTTTGCAAATCACCCCTCCCACATGTCCCTTGGATCAAGATCATGTGGCCCAAATTTGAGTTCTCATAGTTTGCACATGAACCTGGTTCTCATAGGATATGTTGCCATCGCTAAAATGGGTAAACTATAGGTACTTTGAGCTAAGCTAGGTTTTATCTCACCTCATGTTTGGTTTTATACATGCAGGAAAAAAAGTTAGAGCAAACATTGCGTTGTAAAAAAGTGGTCTTTATACACTAAATATGCTCCATTACTTGTTCATATGCCAATGTGTGTCCGGTTGTCATTACGTCTGATAGTTTAGGAAAATATCATTCAGTTTTGTGTCAGATGAGTCAGTCAGTGCTTGTACATGATCCACGGTTCAATATAATTGGACTCAGTTGTGTTGCCGAACCAAGCTACGGATTTGTGCGGCGTAACCCTGTTCGTCATTCGGCAAGCTGATGCGGTTCCACTGAAGAAAAAAATTAGATGCATTTAGCAGACAACATGGTGGTCCAGAACATAGTTACCTCTCCAATTGCAGTGGATCATAACAACCGACTGTTTCTTTCAATATCGCTATCACTGGTGGAGTACACCGATAGTAATTTTAAAATGTGTGTCAGATTTTTCACTAACAGGAAGTTCTTCCACATCGTTGTCGCATTGCTGGTGTTGGTCCGGAAATCCGAGTGCTATCCTTGTTTACCTTGTTGACCGCCCACAGCCTTGAAGCATTGTGTTCTAGGTCCACAATTGAATTTCATAATTTATATCACTAACAAAGACTACTATCTTTCAGTTGAAGGTAATAATATCAATTGGGACACACGGTTCAAAATAATCAAGGGGATCTGCATGGGTTTAAAATTCCTCCATAAGGAAACAAGCAGGCCAATTATTCACATGGACCTTCAACCGAACAATATATTGCTTGACGAAAACATGGTGGCCAAAATAACAGACTTTGGCCTATCACGTCTACTGGGTGAAGCACAAACCCGGGCAATGACTTTAAATGTTGTGGGAGCTATGTAAGTACAGAAAATGTTCTTAGATACTAGTGTTCTGCTTTGTCATTACGTTGTAATCCATATTTCCATATCAATCATTGGTTATGAAACCACTGATGGCACTTGCAGAGGGTACATGGCTCCAGAATACAGGTCCAAAGGTGAAATCTCATGCCGGTGTGATATATACAGTTTAGGAATACTAATCCTTGAGATTGCGACAGGAGAGAAGAATTGCTTAAATGACAAAGATTTGTCTGCTAGGGATTTTGTAAAGAAGGTAACTGGAAATATGTTTCAGTTTTTGACATTGAGAATTCCAAATACAGTTTACCAAAATTTATATATATATTAGTAACAGCTTTAATTCTGCAGCTACGGCAAACCTGGACAGATAATGAAATATCCGACAAATATTCATCATTTGGTACAGTTTGCCTCCATCAAGTAAAATTGTGCATTGAAATTGCACTAAAATGCGTGGATGCCTGTCAGTGGAAAAGGCCAACGATAGTGGACATTGTTGATAGCCTTAACGGACTACGCTTCATCTAGACAATGGCCGAGCTTTGTGGTCCAAGACTTTTGGTACCATTTACTAGGGTACGGTTGTTATGTTCTCTAGTACAAATAATTTATCGGGCACTAAACTTGCAATCAAGTCAGGCATTTTATGAGACACATGGTGCCCAAATCCTTTTATTTCAAACATTTGTAAAAGAATATACCAATTCAAATGTAAAACTTGATAAGGTATTTTTGCATCTAAGATTTTTTAAGAAAGCTATGAAAATAAAGAATCTGATATATGAGTGATGATGAAAGTGGAATATCCTTGATTTGACCTTCCGCACTTACTCATCACAGTAAATACATGAAACCTTCCAAATTTAGTATGATTTCCTTGGCATACGTGTTAAATGTTTTGGGATCATCTTGTCGAGTGTTAAACTCGGCACTAGTACTACCTGGTCCCTCACGAGCGTGGAATTCGATGGTGCAACACACGAAACACAGAAGAACACGTGATTTTAGACAGGTTCAGGATTCTCGATGGAGAGTAATACCCTACGTCCTGCGTGTTATGTATTGCTCTTAGCAGATTGCTAATTGCGAGTTGTCTAGAGAGTTTTCGAGGGTCCCTGCTCCGCCTTATATATCCAAAGGAGCTAAGGTTACATGCAGAGTCCTAATCGATTACATGGATTACATATTCGGAAGCTCTACCTCTAAGCTTTCCTTATTGATCCAGAGTCTTAACGAGACTTGAATTGCTTCTTTACTTGGCAATGAAGTCATCATACATCGGTCTTTACGCCCGCCTTATTTCCATACGGGTATATGGAATCTTCTGTTATTCTATACTGGTCGGTCACCACTCGTGGGCCCTCTCAACCAGTCTCATCTTCATTAGTATGCCACCATACCTCGACCACTCATTCCTTCAACTATTGTATACCCATAAGGCAAGTATACGACAGCAGCCCCCGAGTAATTTTTTATTTGACCTTGAATAAGACGGACCAGTCTTCCGCATGTTGGTCTGATTTTAGTGTGAAATTAAAAAGAACTCTAATCTTTTGTAATACTTATTTTCTATTCAAGATGACTTTGAAAAAGCTAAAAAATTTAGTATTTTACCTTCATACCACCCAATTGGGTATTAAAAAATTCCTGTATACTTCCTGTGATCTTTACAGAGCCGCTCTTAAAATAAGGTGCACTAGTCGGGTGCACCCAATTGGGTATAGCCCCGACTCTTGTATCATTTGAATTCGTTTCAAATAATGCAAGAGTCTACGACTTGATTCTACATTATCTCTTTCATCCTCTATAGACTGCTTTTTTTTTCAATCTCCTGGACTTTCCACTCTCCGTGATCTTCAATAGACCACTCTTGAACATGGTGCACCGGTCCGGTGCACCTAATTAGGTATAGCCTCCGACTCTTGTATCATTTGGATATCACAAATAATTCAAGAGTCATTTACATGGAATTATGCTACCATCAATTATGCAAGATTATTACTAATATCAACTGAATCCAATTAAGCGCATACTTCGGACCGGTCACCCCGGTCTTAATTTCATAATTTCCTGGATTTCACATCTTTTCATATAACAGACTGCTCAAAGCAAGGTTACTTTCATTCAGCTTAGTCATGTTGAACTAAGAGAAAAAATCCTGGTTGATCGGACCAGTTTTTTCCTTATTTTCTCACATCGACTCGAGTCTCCAAGGCCTATAATCAGCCGGATGATTAACACCCATAGCCTAAGGCATCCATTGTCAAAATTGAGTTAGGTAAGATCCAAATTGTCTTCAATCTAACTCTTCTATACCGCCAAATGATTAAGTTTGGCACTATATTAATTCGAGTATCTGAAAATTACATATTTCGAGACCGCTTTCTTATTCACAAAAAAGCCCCCGTGATTATAATAATCACGTCGACTTAATCCTTATGGCCGTAAGTCCATAATTACACAATCATTAATACCAAGTTTATTGGGCTGTAAAAAACGGACCAATAATTTTCCAGACCCGAGCCCAGCTCGGGTACCTATAAAAGAGACAAAGGGTCGACCTAGGTCAAACCCATTCTCGAAACTCCATACGCGCCCACAAAATCTCCTTATTCTTCGGACATCGTGATCGCGCTCCTTCCTTCCGAATAAACCAACCTTCAACTTCCCTTTTTCGATCTTCAATATGGGCAAGAAGAAATCAGCCGCCAATCCTTCCTCTTCGTCGGGCGTTCGAGCGTGATCAACTTCCCTACGGTGTTCAAGAAGCGGGCGATAGCAAAATCACCGAAGCATCTCTCAATGAGATGGTTCTCAACGGGTTCCTCCCCCGCAACCCATTCTCAACCGGAGTGCTCCTACTCGTGGTCGAATTCCATGGGGGATAGACCACTCTCAACGAATAGTATTTAAATCTTTTTTCCTTCGCGGCCACGATCTCCCCTGCTATTCTTTTTTCGGAGGTTTACTCTTATTTTACGGGTGGGGATTAGTGAATCCGAGCCCTAATTCCATCCTCCAAATTGCTTTTTTCATCCATCTTTATGAGGCTTTTCTCGGGATCCGCCCTCACTTCAAGCTTTTCCGGTATTTATTCCAAATCCGCCTGCTCCCCACTTCAACCAACCGCTCTGCAGATGGGAGGAGTAGGAATACGAGTGTTGGAGTGCTGAAGAATATTTCCCCTTGTCCCTTAACAAAAGCTTGGCCAATCGGAAGAATGAGTGGTTTATCCGTGATAACCCTCAACCCGCTCTTCCTCCTTACAGAGCTAAGGTAGCTAGGGAACTCTCCTCTTGGAACACCAAAGACATCAAAGAAGACCTCAAAGAAGATGAAGAAGTGCTCTCCCTTTTGGCCGAGTATCAAATATCTGAAGGAAGTCAAAGGCGTCACAGCCGAAACGGTGCTTTGGAGTTTCATCGTATGGGGAGTTTAACCACTCAAGAGACAAGAACACCCGGGTAGTCCTTCAACGAAAATAGCGCCAATCCAACCGACGGAACATCTCATCCCGATCTAGAGCGACCGGGTAAACGCTTGAAGAAGATGCTCTAGCCCAAGTTCGATGAAGCGAGGTGCTAGAGGGTGGGTTTGGCATTCAACACATCAAATCCCGGGACTCTGTAAGTATTCTTCTTCTTTTTGAATACCGGTATTTTAATCATCACCGTATCGTTACTCATACATTTTTTACTGAATGTAGAAAACAGACAACTATAGAAGTCATCCTCCACTTCCTGCCAATGACACCGGGGAGAAGATTATGATGCCAACACCGCTCATATTGTTGTCCGGACCGGTCTGCCTCCACCCACTCTTATTCAATGGACTTCGGACCAGTCCACTCTTCCGCCGACCGGGCCAATTCCGAAAATCTCCATGTCCGGAAAGGTTGCTCAGGCCCCCGAGCACAAGAAGACGCACCGCAGCACGCAACATAGGCAAGTTGACGACAATCCCTGCTTCCGTACCAGGCGACACTCGTACGGAAGCGTAGAAACTTGAAGACCGGCGCAAAGAGCAAGAGGTCTTCGAAAGAAATCGTCAGGCCGCTCGGCCGCATTCGAAGCTGCCGCTGCTAGGGGATCTCAAGGAGTCCCCCAATTAACGATTCTCTTGCCAACATCCCCAAGAAGTCTTGGTATGGCATTCGAGACCGGTTCTTCCGGGATGCCATAGGAGAATCCATTCCTGCGCCGCAAGTCCAACCATCGGCGAAAATGAGTGCGAGAGGGTTCGAGTGGGGAGATTCAAGGTCCCCCAACAAAAAAGAGCAAGACCTCCTTTGGCTTCAAAAAAGCCACTTCGTAAGTTTTCCGGAACACTCATGCAATTTTTTAAAATCATCATCACATCATTCCGGTCTTTCAACTTATTTAATTTTCTTGCAGAATTCCTTCCAAGATTAGTAGCTAGCTTGTAGAGAAATAAGCCCTCTATCCCTGCCAAGACTAGTGGCACAATACCAACTCCTACTACTTCGTGCCTAGTATCGCATGAGTTTCTGAAATCAAAAGTGCTGCAAGCGCAAAGGAAATCCCTGCTGCCTCAACCGAAGAAAAGACCTCCAAGGCGGTCGAAGAGTAGGTTATCACCGATGCTGATGTTAGTGATACAATCGTGAGTGATTTCCCGCCCCAAGCCACTCTGTTCTAGGCCGCACCGGAACTTCCATTGGGGCCGTTACGGATTGAAGAAATCCTCGTCGGACTAGGAAAGCCGAGAAGATCTCTAGGTGCACCAAAGCTCGCCGAATGGTAGTAGGTGACGTGGAAATCGACAGCTCAAGCGGAGCCAGGAAATTCACGGCAATCGCCCGGCGGGATTCTCTTCAAGAAGAGGAGGCCCTAAAGAATTTCTTCGAATCGACGAGGTATGTCTCTGTCTCTTACCCGGTCTTCTCCTAGCTTCATCATATTCCAATCGACCCTTTGATTCGCCTATCCTTTAGGTCCTTACGAAAAATTCTGAAGCCAAGAGAACAATCATTGCTCGTCTTGAAGAAGTACTATGCTAGACTCAAGAACGACTAGTTGAACTTGGGTCCCAGGACCGCTAGTGTAAAATCTAAGGAGGGAAGCAAATCCGATGAATACCCATCGCTTGATGGAAGACCGCCGATAGGAAATCATCAAACTCCGAAAGGAAGTCTAGAGTAAGTTTTTAATGCTATCCTTAATTTCTTCATTTGATTTGTAATCCTTCGACCGGTCTTATCTGCTTTAGCACTCGAGCATCTTGTCACTTGCTCACAAGAAGGCTGAGGAAATCCTCTCCGAAAAAGCGGCTGCTCAAGAACATGCTTTTCAGGAGGGCTCCCGGATTGAAGAGCAGCAGGTTGCTCGTATTGGTGAATTGGAGGGCGAGCTCACCGCCAAGGACAACATTCTGCGCAGACTCTTGGCTCCAATAAAATGCTCGAAAATGACAATGCTCGCTCTGAAGACCTAGCTAGCTGAAGCATTAGAAGCCACCAAAAGCTGTGCAAATGGAGAAGGAAAGCACTCCAAGGACCGCGCATAAGTCTGCTCAACTTGCTCTCAAAGCAAAGGAGCATGAAATCCAACGCCTTCTAAAGAGTGAAGCCAAGCTGAAGGCTTCAAATGTTAATATCAAAGGCAATTCGGAGCTGCGGACATCGAGGCAAAGCCGTAAGTTCCTTCTTCCTATTCTTGTTTAGGAAACACTTTTTAATACTGTTCTGCACTTCTAACCTTTCTCGTACTTTTTCGTCTTCTTCGGAACTTGCAGCGAGGCGGTATGTGGACGCTCGAATATCCGAACGAGGGTCAGCCCATTCACCAAGATGAACTTCATCTTGAAACTTCTATCCGGGATGTCCCCGAAGGATCGGAGAGCACTACAAGATGATCGCCGCGGCGGGAGGAGGGCATATCGCTGCCATAATCCATTCTTGGACTCCGGTCGAAGACTGTGATTTCAACTTCATCGGAGCGGGTGCCCACCCGGAGACAACCGAAGACCGGTTCAATGAGTTGAAAAACTCACTTATTGGCACCATCTCCGAACTAGTTGAAGACGTTCCTCCGGATCCGACCGGTATCCCGCTAAATGAAGCTGCGGCACTTCCTACTCTTGGTCGATCTGCTCAAGATGCTGCTGCCGCCTTCGGACAAACATTGGAACAGGAGTACGAAGATCTTGATGCCGATCTAATGCTCTCTCCCTCCGATTCCGAAGGAACAATCGATGATAGAGCGCGAGAAGACCCCAAGACCGGAGATATCGGCGATTCTAGCGGACCTGCTCAATAGTTGTTTATAATAGGACCGGTCTTTTGTTTGCTAAACACACAACTTTATCACGAGTGCTCGTAACTTAATCGATATCCTTTTAATCATGCTGAAGTTTTAATGTCCTCTCTTCTCTTTTTTATACTTGGTCAACAAAATTTTACCATCTTATTCCTACTAGTCAAATTCTATATCTAGGCAATGATGGTTATTTCAGCTTAAACCAACTACGATCGAATGCTGGCTCTAATGAGCACGGATCACAATGCATAGCAGTAGCTTACTTTAACAAAATCACGCTATATAGAAAAAACAACCAGTCTTTAAGGTTTAAGATCACATAATATCACAGATTGCTCTTTAAGACAAGCAGCTTACGGACCGAGTACTTCAAAAGAGATGCTTAAAATTTCCCATCCTAAACATACCGATCGAAGCTGAAAACACAAGTAAACAATCTTACAGATCTGCTCTTAACACAACAACCCTCCGGCTTGAGTAAATGACTGGTACTAGTATTTAGAAATTTCATAATTTCACAGATTGCTCTTAACACAACAATCCCCTAAATCGATAAGTTAATTCAAAATTAAAATATCGAGACATAAAAAACACAAACATATTCATACCCGAAATCAAGAATGCTTTATTATATTACTAGGAAAATTACAAGAAAATCTTAAAGTATAAAAACGACGAAGTTGATCAATATTCCAAGAATTTGAAATTTCCTCTTCCTCCTAGGTCATAAGCCTATAAGCCCCCGGTCTAGAAACCGATTTGACCACAAAAGGTCCTTCCCGGACCGGTGACAACTTATGCCTATTCTTGTTAAACTGGATCTTCCGAAGCACCAAATCTCCCACTTGAAATTCCCGCGTACGCACATGACCATCATGATATCGACGCAAACCCGGATGATACTTTTCTGCTTGAATAAAAGCTTGATCTCTTAAATCTTCCGCAGCAATCAACTCAATTTGATGTTGGCCTTCATACTTCTCTTCATCATAATACCACACTCTGCCGACACCATATTCACTTATGTGGGCAACATTCCTTCAGATCCATAGACCGAGAGAAAAATGAGATTCTCCTATAGCTCGACTAACATTTGTACGCAATCCCCATAATACCCGGGTCAATTCCTTAACCCACTTTCCAAGCATATGGCTTTAAGCGGTCAAAAATTCTGGGTTTAAGACCGGTTAAAATCATACTGTTGGCACGCTCAATTCGTCCGTTGCTTTGCGGATGTGAAATCGAAGTATATTGTATCTTGACTCCCAAACTTTTAGCATAATCCTTGAAGAATTCTGAAGTGGACTAGGGCCCGTTATCGGTAATTATACTCTGCAAAACACCGAAACGGGCAAAGATATTACGTAAAAACTTGATTGCTCGAGCGAGTGGTCGTACTAGTGACGACTTCAGCTTCAATCCATTTAGAAAATTTATCAATCGGCACAAAAATATGAGTAAACCCTCCTAGAGCTTTCTTGAATGGTCCGACAATATCCAACCCTCAAGTTGAAAAAGGCCAAGTCATTGGAATTATCTGCAACTGCAACCACCCTAATAAATAAAGGTGCATCTCATGTCATTAATCATCATGTCATCATGTTGCATTTGTGAAACCATTTAATTTTGTGACAAGAATGCACATAAAATGTCACTTTAACCTAAGTTAAATTAAATTCTTCAAAAGAATGCAATTAAAAATAAATTATTGTGTTTGACATTTTCTATTGATCAAACATAAGAATAAAAGATTTATGGAGTTTCTCCGAAATTATTTTTTCCTTTGTAAAAATGCCTACAAGAATTAATTAAAGCTTTACTTTTAATTTAAACATGAATTTTTAATCCGCCTCTCCACGGTGAGCACCCATCTTCGGTCATCCCCAAGCTCCCATGCCCCCTGTCGTCGTTGTGCATGTTGTGTAGATGATGGTAGCAAGTTTTTCCCTAATTTTGGGCAATCACAGCAAGCTCCCCACCGTGCCGGAGCTCCGCCGCGCCCGTACCTCGCCGCCGGCATGTCTGCGGCAAAGCTCATGCGAGCTTATCATCACCATCACGTTCGCCTCATCGCGTAGAGTAGATAGGCAAGCTCGTGGCGAGCTTTGGCTCAACGCCGGCCAACTCCGGCCACCACGCTGTAGGCTGCAAACCTTGGTTTCTAAGAAATTTAATTTTGGGCTAAAACTTGAAAGTAAGGATCAACCAATAGTGTTGTTTTCGCTAGAGAGTCAGCTCCACAACCATAAAGCCTTTGCATACTAGGAGTCGGCATTTGCGTGCCTATTGGCGGAGTCGGTCTTGCTCGAGTATTAGAATACTCGGGGTTTGTTAATTATGTTTTCGGGACAAGAGTCGTACTATCATGACTTATACGGTAGCTTTCCGTAGGAGGAGCGAGTACCCGAGGGTGGTTCCCTCCAGGTGGGAACGGATCCCGACGCCGTAAAGGATGAAGACCGTGGTGTACGACGGGCTCGATACATCACGCTAGGATTACTAGTGGCCTTTTGTTGTACAAAGAATAAGTTTCCGCTGCAAAACTCGTAGTGTTCTAAACTTCGATAATGTTTATGCTTCCGTTGTACAATGTTTGTATTTCGAAAACCTGGTTGTATTATACCATGATGCATGTATTCTGGCTTGTATGAGATGATGAACTGTTGTAACTTGCTTCGTCGAGTGTTCCCTCGTACCGACTCCGGGTGTCCCGGAAGGGATGTCACGACAACTCATGAGCTGGAGTATGAGGTCTGTCGAGCGAATCATTGACATCCCTAGCAATTTCTAACTACCGTATGCGCATCATCGGTAGTTGTAGGACAATAAAAACCCTGTCATAACACTTTCCTAACCAAAGTCTTTGATGAAGCGTGGTTGCCACGGATCCCCTTATGAATTTCTTCAAGGAATTGAATGCCGTCGAAATGGATACACACTTCATCAAGATGTTGACTCCACGTTGATAAAGTTCTCCTTCAATAATCAAGTAACTCCTTGCTCGAATCTCCGGTCTTTGCCGCTCGACTTTGTCTTCCGGAGTTTTACCGGATTACGAGATATTCAAGGTACGGAGTACGCCAATCGGAATCGATAATCATAACCTCGAGTAACTGCTCCGCTTCTTCGCTCGTAATCCGTTTTGAGCCCCTTGGCCAACCTCATGCTGTAAGACCGCCTCCCGGTCTTCGCTTCTAAGACTCGCATCTCGTTGTCTCTATCTCCTTAATAGTAGCCTTGTGATCCGTCTTAATATATGGTTTACTTAAAACCCGAAGAAAGACACCAGGCGGCACTCGCTTGTCTCGAAGATCCTAATCCGGCTAACTCAGCCGCGGCAGAATTATTTCCGTGCAGTATATGAGAAAAGCGCGGACCATCAAACTTGTCTTGAAGCTTCCTCACCTCTTGGCGGTAAGCTATCATATGGTCATCATGAGCGTCCCATACTTTGTTAACTTGACTGATCACAAGCATCGAATCTCCATATATATCCAATTGCTCAACTCCTAGCGAAATAGCTACGTGAAGTCCATGAAGCAAGGCCTCAAACTCTGCGAGTATTGTTTGAAGCACGGAAATGCATCCGTAATACATATCTCAATGCTTCTTTTTGTGGAGTGAGAAACACAACTCCAGCCCCCGCGCCTGAAAGGTGCGGGGACCCATCAAAATACATCTTCCAATACTCCAAATTCTGAATTGCTTGTGACACTTGTGTCTCAAGTCATTCAGTAATAAAGTCAGCCAAAGCCTGTCATTTAATAGCCGTGCGTGAAGAAAAAATAATTTCATACTGTCCAAGTTCTATAGCCCACTTGGCAACCTGTCCAATAGCTTCTCGATTAAGACTAGCGGATTACTGAGATATCCCTTGAGTTGATCAAATGTATCTTGCACCTTATCTGTCCACTCAAACTTATCCTGCTTCTTGAGCAGTTTAAAGAATGGAACGCCTCGACCTCCAGTCTTGAAATGAAACGGCTAAGTGCAGCCATACATCCACTCAACTTCGTACATCCTTCAAACAGCTTGGAGGTTTCATGTTAACAATCGTCTGGACCTGCTCTGGATTAGCTTCGATGACTCGTCACGACACCAAATATCCCGAGTAACTTTCTAGAACAAACTCCAAATACACACTTACTAGGATTGAGCTTCATAGAAAAGTTCCGTAGATTACTAAAGGTCTCTGCCGGGTCGAGAGAAGAACTCTCCAGCCTTTCGGGATTTCACCACTATGTCATCAACATAAGCTTCTGCGTTCCATCCAAGTTGCCAATCTAGAGAGCGTTGCAAGCCACGAGAGATAAGTGGCGCCGGCATTTTTTAAACCGAACGACATTGTTGTGTAGCAATACGCTCCAAAGGTGGTGATAAACGCTGTCTTAATCTAATCCTCAACCTTCAGGGCAATCCGATGGTATCCGGAATAACCATCAAGGAAGCAAAGACGCTCAAAGCCAGCGGTCGAATGAATAAGTTGGTTAATCCGAGGCAGCGCGAAAGGGTCTTTGGGGCAAGCCTTGTTAAGATCAGTATAATCAACGCACATTCTTAACTCTTTAGTATTCTATTTTGGTACAAGAACCGGATTGGCAAGCCGGATGGATGATACACTTCCCTAATGAACTTAGCTGCTAACAATCTAGTTATCTCCTTCTTAATCGCCTCCTTGCGGTCTTGAGCAAACCTCCGGAGCTTCGCTTGATTGGCTTTGCATCGGGACGCACCAACGATGCGTGCTTGAAAGTTGACTCGGGGGTGAATAGGCGGTTTAGATAAAAATCTGAAAATCACAACACTTAAAATGAAAAAGTCAAATTCACCCTGGACGGAGCTTCCATCGGGGTAGGGTGAGAAAACGAGAAGATTGACAAAGGTGAAGGAATCTCACGATTCCACTTGAATGAAAATCTCCCTTATCCTCTTAAGAGTGTTGTACCTGCAGGAATTCAATAGACACACAAGCACACACGTAGATCGGGTGATGGAACACCTAAGAGGAAAACAAACAAGCACACAACAAAACGAGCAAGAGAGACACGGGGATTTTTCACCGAAGTTCGGACCCCTCACAAAGAGGTTCCTACGTCTCCGTTGTGGAGCTCACAAAGAGTCGGGTTTCTTTCAACCTCGATCCTCCCATGTGACCACAAAGGTCAAACTTGGTTTTCTTCTTCTTCCTTCGATTCTTTTCCTTGTGGAGGCAAATCATAACCTTCACAAACTTCCCAAGCCACACCACAAGCTTGGTAGCCCTAGGGTAACACCTAGCCAATCTAGGAGAACGAATCTCCAAGAGTAACAAGTAAAAACGAGATTAGTTGCTAGGGGAAGATGTGCTCTAGGTTGGGATGATGCTATCAAGATGGGAGCTCTCTCAAATGGCCTTGGTTCTCAAAGGGAATGAAAGGGAGTGAGTGAGAGAGCTCCGAGCAAGATTTTTGAGTTCAAAAAGCACCAGCAACTTTGCTCACGGGTTGGTCAAAGCTATATATAGTGGGGGCTCTCAAAGAGCCGTTGCTAGGCCAATAATTGACCTGACGGAACTTCCGTCGCCCCATAAAGTCAAAGGTGAAAGAAGCCAGGTCGGAACTTCCGTCGGAGTTGGGACTTCCGTCCCAAACTCTCTGGAATTGACGAACTTCCGTCGGACATGATAGAACTTCCGTCGGTGGAGATTTGAACTGGGAAAAGTCCCGGTGGGAACTTCCGTCCGGTTTGGCTCTTCCGTGCCAAACTCTTCTGGATTTGACGGAACTTCGTCCCAAGACCGAACATCCGTCCTAGGTAGTGAAAAGTGGAATTGGTTGGCTTTTTGATCTTTGGATTTTGGTATTTGGTTTCCAATATGTTTGAAGGTAGCTAGAGCACATTCTTCCCTACACGTAAGGTCGTTTCACCCCTCTTAATAGTTTGGCACACCTATACTAAAAAAGCTACAAATCTAACTTGAGGCTCTTGGTTTTGAGTACTTTGATCACTTTTGAATGAGGGGTGTACTTTCTCACATTGTGGGTATTAATTCACCGATAAGACATTAGTGTTTTTAATTCTTTGTCATTTATCACCAAAACCCACTAGGGGGCCTAGTTGCATCTTCGGTGCTCAATCTTATCCCTAGAGACACCCGACATGTCGGAAGGCTGCCATGCAAAGATATTCCTATTTTCCTGGAGGAAAAGAATGAGCGCGCTTTCCTATTTGTCCCCCAAGTCAGCCCCAATATGGGTGACCTTGCAGGGTCTGTCTCATCAAGCTGAATAATCTTGGAAGCGACCGCATCGGTTTTCACTTTCTCTTTAGCAACCTTCTTAGATGGAATTTCTTTTTCCAGTGGAGCTCGTGCCTCAATGGCGTCCGCCGCGTCTCCGATCTCTCGGCGTTCTTCCTCCGAATTGACTCGAGTGGCCAACTCACTGCTATGTAGTTCACAAGTATACGCAGTCTTAATGTCGAGACCGGAATGACAAGATGTCGTTGGGTCCCGGCATCTTCAACATCAAATACTCGGTAGTTGGGGATTGCCATTAACTTGGCCAAGGCCGGTCTTCCCGAGTATAGCATGATATGCTGAATCAATATCTGCTACCTGGAAGATGATGTTCTCCATTCTGTAATTCTCTTTTGTCCCAAAAGTCACTAGCAGCGAAATCTGCCCCAAAGGATAATTGTTTCGACCGGGTATTATACCATGAAACGGTGAAACGCTACGATCCAAGTCGCGACAAAAAGACCAAGCTCGCGCAGAGTTTTGGCAAAAGGATATTCAAGCAGCTTCCCCCATCAATTCTCTTCAAGCGTACCATATGGATGATAGGCGCCAAGATGAGCGGGTATCCGCCGACCTTAGGCAAGACCTCCGGATGATCGGCTCGTTGAACGTGATTGGCACCTCCGACCATCGCAGATATTGGGGAGTTGCAGGCGCAATGGTATTAACCTCCCTGAATGCTAATTTTTGCTTGCGCTTCGACTCATATGCATCGGGTCCTCCATGGATGAAGTTCACCTCCCTCGACGGCTCCTTGAAGCCTCCTTCATCATCTTCATCATCATCACGCTTCTTGTCTTTGCCCTTGTCATCCCGTTGGTTACGCTGCCCGGATCGGGGTGCTACCTTCAATGCAAACGAAGCGAACGGTCTCGAGCAAGAAACATTCCTTATTCTTATGATTCCCATTATGAATCATGCAAGGCCCTTCCAGTAGGGCTTCAAAAGAAAGTCGTTCTCTTGGGCCCCTCTCGGGAGGCACGGGCGGTCCCTTCCATGAGAGCTGGTCTACGGTTGCAACAAGGCTTGCGCTTATTGTTCTTGGATCTAGACTGGTTGCCTTGGTCGTGCTTCGGCTCCTTCCCTTTGTTCCCATTCAAATTGACCATGTTTGATTCTTCAGCAGCATAATGATGTGCTATCTTGAAGCACTCGACGCCGTCATGGTAAGATTCCGATTACGCCTACCGATCTTATGCACCAATGCTTCACTACCGATCAGATTGAAATGATGCAATTATCTGCTGATCAAGAACATTGGGGATTAAGGCCTTCTTGTTGCAAAAACGCTCGATGAACTATGTAAGCGTCTCATCGGGCTTCGCTTCAGCTCTGTTGAGATCGAAGTAGTTTCCCGGCTTCTCGCAAGTTGCGTGAAAATTCCCAACGAACTTTTTGGTAAGATCGCCCCAAGAGGAAATAGATTTCACGGGAAGAGATTGTAACCACAAGCGTCCAGCCTGCTCCATGCATATGGGAGATCGTTTGCTAACACAAAAGTATCTCCTCCTGCTGATCGGATGGCAGTAGTGTACATACATAGCCACTCGGTAGGAGGGGCTTTACCATCATATTTGTCTATGGCCCCGGGCTTAAATCCTCTAGGGTACTTACAAATGCGCAGATCCCTCGTAAATGCTGGGATTACGGAATACTCGTCATCTTCCGGACCGGTCCGGACCGGTGATGGTGTATGCCTGGCTGGGGTAATGTCGGTAGTTGCGATCCCTATCATCATCCGAGTAGTCATAGTAACGATCGTCTTGGTTTCTAGCCCCGGAACCGTCCTGGTGATCATTGTTGCCTTGCTCCGGAGGAGGCGGAGGAGGAGGCGATGGCGCCGCCTAACGATCATTATTATCTTGTTGAGGCTCCCCGTCTCTGTTCCTATTCTCGCGTCCCTGTCGGTCTCTATGGTCACGATGATCATCTCTTCTTGGTCGATCATCATGATGAGTAGAGCAATTGTCGTGCCCTCGATGATCATTGCGCCGAGGCTTGCCAACTAGGGGCGGCACCGAGCGGCCGTCCCATGCCTAGTCGAACCGGTTGCTCGCGAGCAAGGTGGAACGGGATTCTCCGGATGATCATCTACATGACTAGTCCGGCGTTCTTTCGCTCTCTCTGCACGACGATCAATAAGCACATTACAAGCGTCACGATTGCCATTGATCGGCACACGTAAATCCTGATCGGGAGCGCGCTCATGCTCGTCCGCGATCGGGGTGTGTCGACGTCCAATTCTTCCTCTAGAAGAGGCTCCTTCGAGACCGAGCCCTCGCATACCGCTCCGAATGCGAATGTGAACGATCGGAAGATTCAGCTCCGTCCTGGACAAGCTGGTTGGTTTGCAAAGCAGACCACATCCACCACGCTCAAAGCACGTTGTAATCCCGGTGTCGAATTGAACACCTCCTCCGGAATATTCTCTAGAATTTGTTTCACCCCCACAATGTTGTGGACTGGTGACGTGAAGACCCGAGCACCGTTTAATTCAACCTCCATGGAGCCCATATCCAATGCCCCTACTGGAAGAGTGATGATTTCTACCACCGCGGCATCCACGTCGGTTATTATAGCCTGGTGGCTGTTCTACCGCATCCCTGGATTGCTCCGGTAGTGGTCCGATGAGCTGGCGGGGCCGTGGCAGGAATGCCCTCTCCATCTTGACTGGTACCGACGATGTTTACGCGAGGGTTCGCGATCGAAGCTCGTGGAGGTGGATCTTCTACGTTTGTTTCGTCCCTTTCACGTTGGCGGCGGTTTGCTTCTTCTCGTCATACTAGCTTCTTCAGCAGTAGCTTCCTCGGGGGTGAGTTCTTCCAGGATTGGGCTAGCCATAAACACTTGGAAGAAGGTTGGAGATCCTTCCTCGCAGTCGTTATCAACCTCGACGGAGCTGCCCATTATCACGAGATCGGGCATCGGTCGCAAGCGTGAGCGGTTCGATGATTCGCGCTAAAGCTGCGTCGGTCCCGCTGGATTCCATGCATATGGTTTTCGATCGTGTCCGGTGATCACGCTTGAGAAGCTACGGCTAGATTGGGAGTCCGGTACATCAAGTGTAGCTTTTCGGCGGAATCGGCTTCGATGTCGAGGGATCCGAAGCGGATCTTGAAGCGGGGCGTGAAGTCGACGTCGAACGAAGAAGCCATCGAACTCGCTGGGAACTCGCCGGGACCCCTACATGGCGCATCAAATGTCGAGTCTTAAACTCGGCACTAGTACTACCCGGTCCCTCACGAGCGTGGAATTCGATGGTGCAACACACGACACGGACAAGAACACGCGATTTTAGTCGGGTTCGGGCCTCTCGATGGAGAGTAATACCCTACGTCCTGTGTGTTATGTATTGCCTTTAGCGGATGGCTAATTGCGAGTTGTCAAAGAGCTTTCGGGGGTCCCTGCTCCGCCTTATATATCCGGGGAGTTAGGGTTACATGCGGAGTCCTAGTCGATTACATGAATTACATATTCGAAAGCTCTATCTCTAAGCTTTCCTTATTTATTCAGAGTCCTAACAGACTACAAATTACTTCTTTACTTGTTGCTCAAGTCATTATACGTCGGTCTTGACGCCCGCCTTATTTCCATACCGGTATATGGAATCTTCTGTTATTCTATATTGGTCGGGGACCACTCTGCGAGCTCTCTCCACCGGTCTTATTCTTCATTAATTTGCCATCGTAGCTCTAATTATCCATTCCTTTGTCACTTGTATACCCCTAAGGTAAGTATACAATAAATATAATCATTAGCTCTAATCAGCGCAAGATATAATTGATGGAGGCGGTCTTATCCATACCGTATAGAGTGAATGGCTGGTACTAATATTTAGGATTTTCATAATTTCATAGACTGCTCTTAATATAACAGCTCCCGACTCGATATGTTAATTCAAAATTAAGATACCGAGGCACAAAAACACAAATATAATCATTCTAGAAATCCAAATGCTTTATATTATCACACTTATAGAGTTACAAAGAATACAAGAAATCTTTAATTATAAAAACGACGAAGTTGATTAATATTCCAAGAATTTGGAATTTCCTCCTTCTCCTGGGTCATAAGCCTATAAGCCTCCGGTCCGGAAACCGACTTGACCACAAAAAGTCCTTCCCGGACCGGTGACAACTTATGCCTATGCTTATTAGACTGAATCTTCCCGAGCACTAAATCGCCCACTAGAAATTCCCGCGTGCGCACATTGCGATCATTATACCGACGCAACCCCTAATGATATTTGCCTGCCCGAATCAACGCTTGATATCTTAATTCTTCTGCAGCAATCAACTCAACTTGGCGTTGTTCATCATATTTATCTTCATCATAATACCGCACCCTGGCCGATACCACATTCACTTCCGTAGGAAACATTGCTTCGGATCCATATACCGGAGAAAAAGGAGATTGTCCCGTGGCTGGACTGACATTCGTGTGCAGTCCCCATAACACCCAAGGTAACTCCTTCACCCACTTTCCAGCATATGGTTTCAAGCTGTCAAAAATTCTGGGCTTAAAACCGGTTAAAATCATACCATTGGCACAATCTACCTGCCCGTTACTCTACGGATGTGATACTGGAGCATAATGTATCTTGCTCCCCAAACTTTCAGCATAATCCTTGAAGAATTCTGAGGTGAACTGCTTTCAATTATCTATAATTATACAATGCGGAACTCCAAATCGGACAAAGATATTTTGGAAAAAATTGACTGCCCGAGCATTAGTCGTACTAGTAACCGCCTCGGCTTCAATCCACTTGGAGAATTTATCGACTGCCACAAAAATATGATTAAATCCTCCCGGTGCTTTCTTCAATGCTCCGACAATATCTAGCCCCCCAAGTTGCAAAAGGCCAAGTCATAGGAATCATATGCAACTCATGAGCCGGAGTATGAGGTTGTCGTGGAAAAAATTGACATCCTTGACAAGTTTGGACTACTTTATGCGCATCATCAACAGCTGTAGGCCAATAAAATCCTTGTCGAAACACCTTCCCAACAAGAGTTTTTGACGAAGCATGATTTCCGTGAGATCCCCTTATGAATTTCTCCTAGCATTTGAATTCCATCAGCGACAGATGCACATTTCATTAAAATGTTGACCCCTCGTCGATAAAGTTCATCTTGAATAAGCAAATAGTTCCTTGCGCTAATGTCCAATCTTTGTCGCTCGACCCTATCTTCTGGGGTTTTACCGGACCGCAAATATTCGAGATATGGAGTTCACCGGTCAGAATCTATCATCATAACATCGGGCAATTGGTCTACCCCTTCCCCTTGTGCCCCATCTTGAACCTCTTGTCCAATCTCGTGCTATAAGACCGTTTCACTGGTCTTTTCCTCCAAGACCGCGTCTCCGGTCTTTATTTCCGTAATAGTAGCTTTTTGAACCATCTTAATAGATGGTTTACTCAAAACTTGAAGAAATACCCCGGCGGTACCGCTCTGTCTCGAAGAGCCCAATCGGCTAACTCATCTGCAACAGAATTATTTCCGCGCAATATATGAGAAAAGCATAGACCGTCAAATTTATCTTCAAGCTTTCTTACTTCTGCCTATGCGCCATCATATGATCATCAAGAGCATCCCATACTTTGTTAATTTGACTAATCACAAGAATAGAATCTCTAGATATATCCAATCGTTTGACACCCAGTGAAATAGCTACCCGAAGTCCATGAAGGAAAGCTTCATATTCTGCAGCATTATTTGAGGCACGAAGTGCATCCGCAATACATATTTCATCGGATCTTTTTGTGCAGTAAAAAGCACAACTCCTGCCCCCGCGCCTAAAAACTGTAGGGACCCGTTAAAATACATTTCCCAATACTCCAAGTCCTGAATTGTCGAGGGTATTTAAGTTTCGAGCCACTCAGTAATAAAATCAGCCAATGCCTGCCCCTTGATTGATGTTCTCGAAGAAAAAGGTAATCTCATACCGACCGGGCTCTATAGCCCACTTGGCAACCAGTCCAATTGCCTCCCGATTTCGCACTACATCCCCAATGGCAAACCCGGTCTTAACTTAGATTGGATGTGCTTGAAAATAGTGCTTCAGACTTCCGTGATGTTATCACTACATCATATATCAATTTCTGTATTTGAAGATATCGCATCCTTGACTCCGTCGAGACTTCACTCACGAAGTATACCGGGTGTTGAACTAGTTGCAGATGTCCTTCTTCCCTCCGATCGACCGCCAATACCGTACTCACAACATGAGTCGTTGCAGATATGTACAATTGAATGGTTTCATCGGGTTCCGGCGGTATCAATACCGGTGGATTACTTAGGTATCCCTTAAGCTGTTCAAATGCGGCTTGAGCCTCATCTGTCCACTCAAACTTATCTTGCTTCTTGAGCAATTTAAAGAAAGGGAGGCATCCGACCTCCGGTCTTGAAATGAAGCGGCTCGGAGCGGCCATACATCCGAGTTAACTTCGCACATCCTTCAAGCAGCTGGGAGGTATCATGTTGACAATCGTCTAGATGTTCTCCAGATTAGCTTCAATGCCATCCCACGACACCAAATATCCAAGTAACTTTCCGGACCGAACCCCAAACACGCACTTACCAGGATTAAGCTTCATAGAAAAGTTCCGTAGGTTTCTAAAGGCCTCTGCCAGGTCGGAGAGAAGATCTTCAGCCTTTCGGGATTTAACCACTATATCATCCACATATGCTTCGGTGTTCCTTCCGATTTGGGAGTCCAAACAACGTTGCATGCCACGCCGATAAGTAGCGCCTGCATTCTTTAGACCGAAGGGCATTCTTGTGTAGCAATAGGCTCCAAAGGGGGTGATGAACGTGGTCTCGATTTGATCTTTGACCTTCAAGGAAACAAAGACGCTCGCAGCGAGCGATCGAATCAACAACTTGGTCGATCCGAGGCGGCGCGAAGGGGTCTTCGAGGACAAGCCTTCTTAATTCTTTAGTATTCTTCTTTGGTACAAGAACTGGATTGGCAAGCCTGCCAATCCGGATGATACACCTCCCTAATGAACTTAGCTGCTAATAATCTAGTAATCTCTTTCTTGATTGCCTCCTTGCGGTCTTGGCCAAACCTCCGGAGCTTCGCTTGATCGGCTTCATGTCGGGATGCACCAACGAGTGCATGCTCAATCTTCTTCCTAGGGACACCCGACATGTCGGAAGGTTGCCATGCAAAGATGTCCCTATTTTCCTGGAGGAAAAGAGTGAGCGCGCTTTCCTATTTGTCTCCAAGGTCGGACCCGATATGGGTGACCTTAAAGGGGTCTGTCTCATCAAGTCTGAATAGTCTTGGAAGCGACCGCATCAACCTTCAATTTCTCCTTGGCGATCTTCTTGGGTGGAGCTTCTTCCTCTAGCGGCGCTTGCGTCTTAAGGGCGCTAGCCGCCTGCCTGATTTCCCGATGCTCTTCCTCTAAATTGAGACGAGTTGCCAACTCGGTACTATGTACTTCACAAGTACGCGGTTTTGATACCGAACGGAACGACAAGACTCCATTGGGTCCAAGCATCTTCAGACATCAAATACTGGTAATTCGGGATCGCCATAAACTTAGCCAAAGTCGGTCTTCCCAATATGGCATGATATGCCGAATCAATATCAGCCACCTGAAAAATGATGTTCTCCCTTCTATAATTCTCTTTCTTCCCAAAAGTCACCCGAAGAGTGATCTGTCCCAAAGGATAACCGTTCCGGCTAGGTATTATACCATGAAACGACGAAACACTATGATCCAAGTCTGCAACCGAGAGACCAAGCTCCGGCAGAGTTTTAGCAAATAGTATATCCAGGCAGCTACCTCCATCAATGAAGGTTTTCTTCAAGCGTACCTTCCGGACAATTGGCGCCGGAATGAGCGGATATCGACCAGCTTTAGGCAAGACTTCGGATGATCATCCCTGCTGAATGGGATTGGTACTTCGACCATCGTAGATATTTAGGAGCCGCGGGAGCGACAAGCATTGACCTCCCCGAGTGCTAACTTCTGTTTGCACTTCAACTCATACGCGTCCGGTCCCCCGCAGATGAAGTTCACTTCTCTAAGTGGTTCCTCAAAGCCTTCATCATCATCTCCATCATCATCATGCTTCCTGTCTTTTCCGTAATCATCCCGTTGACTGCACTGCCCAGACTGGGGTGCCACCTTCAACGCAAATGAAGCAAACAGTCCCAGGATAGTTATGACCGATCTACGACGAGGACCGAACCGGAGCCTTTTGTGGGGATCCAGAATAGCTCTCTGTAATGGGCAGTTATAGCTACGTTCCAGGCTTTTTCAAGACCTGAGACTAGAACATTGTTGCAGTGCATAACACAAGCTTTCCAGAAAGTCCTCATTTGCCTTATTTGGATAAGTATTGAGAGAGTTATGCATCATTTTTGTGAAAGTTAAAAATCTGCCACGTTTTTAGGGTTTCGGTTTCCAACTGTTTGTGGGAATGAAGCTGTGTGATCAAATTTTCTTGATTGTTCCATTTAGATAAGTTCATATGCATATGTTTGACATGATGAATGATATGCAAGTGTAAGGGATGCTCAATATGTCGTTTCGTACGTCCTCATAAAAATTAAAAGACCACGCTCGCCGGTAGGAATATCGGACAAGCGTACCGGTGGCACGCACACCTCTCACACGATACTATACGTACTAAAGCGTTGTTATGTACCTGCAAGAGATGGATTCCAGAAACATTACATCAAATTAAAAAGAAACAAGCCAAAATTAAATCCATGTCACCTCGCCTCACATGGAGAGCTCTCGAATAAGAGTGTATTCGAGTCACACCAATTAATATGATGCAAAAATTGACCACACTCAATTTCATACCTTTGTCGACGGGGCTGTAGGTGCAAAATACTTAAACAATCATAACACGGGGTTAGTTTTGCCACCCTTCTATATAGTCCTTATATTGGCCTTTCTAGCTAGACTCGTACCTCACCGTGACACAAAAACGGGTTTAAGATTTTTAGAATGAGTGTTAGCGTGACGCAAATCCCAAGTGGGCTCGATACCACGTGTCACACCCCTATCCTGAAAGATAGTTATGTATGGTACGGATCGCCTTGGGAGATGATTGACGAAGCAACCATACATAGCATCACATTAACAAACATACACGATTTGTAAGTTTACATAATTAAGTCTCGATAAGAACATAGAGTTCCAAATAAGAGATACATTAGGTTCGAATTTAAGTCTTACATAACCATGATCTTTGTTCGAAATAAAATACGGAAGCGATTACATAACACAACGATACATAGATAACTTAAATGAACCGTGCCGGCCTAGGCCATGACTCACTCATCATGGGTCGGAGAGCTAGGAACCCATTCAATGGTCCACTCTTTGGGCTCTTCTCCATCCCACACAACCTTACCACAACAATCGCAAAACCCGGCTTGTGGGAATCCCGAAAATACACATGTAGTGGTAATGCCCGAGTATCTAGCATACTCCGCAAGTTTTACCCGTCAAATTGGCCATCTAAGACCGACTCCTAGATGCATGGGGCTTAACCGGTTTAACTTGGCATCTTGCATAAAACGGCACCTATGCTAGTTAGGTTGGCACTTTTATATCTTAGCCAAATTAATAGGGTTGTTGCGTAAAAGGAACTTTAGTGAGCATACTAGCAATACAAGAGTTTGCAATACAAATTTATATCAATATAAAACAGCAACTTCTCATTCTCTTCCTCTTACTACACATTGCGAACTGCTTGAATCAAGTAGTATCATTAACCGAGAGGAAACGGCGAAAATTATCGAATTATTAATCCTGCAGGAAAAGACCCAAATGCACGACATACGCATCATTTAAGAACACGTATGGCCACCGTTCGTGAGTTCATCATAAAGCAAAACACGGGGCCACCGACCCCGGGTACACGTCCCCTTGTGACCGTTCAACAACGTGCCCAAGGCTTAACCCGTGCACTCTCCAACGGTCCTCAACCCGTGCAACTACCGTGCCATACACATCACCTCCGGGTCGGTGAGATATCCGGCTCGCTTTACAATTCACAAGCTGCGTAGGTTTACCAATCCCCATAAAAAAGGTATGCAAGTGGTACACAACTCAAACTTATTCACGGAACCACAATAGGTGTTCTCAATTTTAACCAATTCATCATGTTCAAATTTAATCATAAGCCATAAGTGAGATTTCCATTCTATCGTTGACTCCATAAGCCTAGCATAGCATTTCTATCGGAGATATGACACATAATCAACATATGACATATAGAACTTAAATGCACGTGGATTTCCAATCAACTCCTAGAACTTAAATGCACATTCATCATCCTTAATATAGTGATAAAAGAAACACATTTCAAAATAATAGGAATGCATCGGGGCTTGCCTTGAGAGTGATCGAAGTTAGTACTAGCTTCACAAGCGTTGAGCGTTGCAATGGTCTCTTCCGGCGGAATCAATTCAACGTCGTCACCTAGAAGATGAAATGCAATGCGTAAATAAAAGAATACAAGGGTGATGATGATGGTAATGCATGTGTTCTGTTTTTGCATGAGTACACATGAATAAGTTGAGTAAAAATTCAGTTTCGTGAAATTCTAGTATGCATAGATATATAAATTTGCTCTTTTTTAAATGGAGTCACTTAAATCACCAAGTGTAGCTTTACGTACATGAGCAATGACTTAATATACGGACATGAATGCCGTGACCAAATCAAGTGTTCAGATTTAAAATGATGAACAACATTCCAATGCGAACCGATGAAAATTAGGGTTAGATGTTTATCATCACATGTGATGATGATGCAACACTTAATTAAGAAATTGATTACACATTAACACATTCATAAATTTAATGGAAACTTCTTACTAATCCTTCCATGAGGGACTAAGTAACATTGTGGAGAGTGAAATTTACATAAACATGCAAAAATATAATTTCTAGTGACATAAAACCATTTTTACTTGTGTTGAAATTAACCTTTTATTGAATTAATCTAAGGGCGGCAAAAATAATTAATTAGCATGCTCAAAATTAAACATAGGATTTTCTACAAATGTACATAACTAAGATGAGCAGATCTACCAAGTTTCATGCCAAAATAACTTTTATAGATTTAAATAAAAATTAAATACGAGAGAATGCCAAAAATGCAATAACTTGCAAAATATGCAATGAAATGTATATTTTCCAGTGCCAGAAATTCAAGTATGTTTAGATGCAGGCTCTGACCAAGTGGCATTAAATGTGGATCTATATGTTTAAAGTTATGACTAAAGTGAGTTTTTTTGTTGATTGACTTTTGTTATTTTTGTAAAAATATGACAATGACCAGATCTGACGTGTTCGTGTTACTTTTGTGAAAGTACAAGGTTTGTAGTTTCCAAAACATTTTAGTTTGCAATTTTTGGACTTTTAGATCGAAAGATATGGATTTTCTAAAATACAATAAAGTTCGAGCTATTTACAAAATTGCCATGGGGCATTTGACTTCGCAGAAAACTACGAAATTGCCACCGCGACCAGAGGTGTGGCTGCTGCTTACCGGAGCTCGCCGGCGCTCGGAAAAACACGAACTGCTCGCACCTGGTGCAACAAATTATGAAAGTAATGGATCACACACGTGCTGTGGTGAGTTGCACACGTAGGAAAACAAGAATTACACGACGGGGATTACCGTGGTAAGAGTATTTCACCGTGAACCGAACGGTGGTCGGCAACGAGGTTGTGAGACGAAAACTCAAATTACTCCTAGCACACCCAACGGAATGAGTTGAGGTTTCTTTGAGGTGGAAAAGGAGTTCAAAGTGCTGAGAACTGAGGAGGGTTGAGGGTGGTGTTGGCTTGAGGTAGCTCGGGGCACGAGCTTGAGCTCGGGGCGGCCATGGTGGTCTTGCGGGACGGCGGTGGCGTTTTTCCTCCGATTCTCGCGAGGGTGAGGGAGTGGAAGCCAGGCAGGGGTGCTGGAGCGTGGAGAGGGAGGCGAGGGAGTGGTTTGAGCACTCGTAGATGCAACCTTGGCTCTCGTGCGAGTTTTCTAAGGGAGAAAGAGAGGGGCGGCAGTGGAGGTGGGCGACGCCATTCACTCCCCGGCCGTTCCTGTTGGCTGGCGGGTACAGGGGCGGTTGGGGAGATGCCTTGGGGCGTGGGGGTGACAGGACGGGGTGCGGCAAGCGTGCGCTGGTGGCAGGGATGGCGGACCGGTGGGCACTGGCCGCCATTGCACGGTGGGCAAGAAGCTCGGGCTGCTGTTTTCGAATTTTGAAATCTCGTTTCCGAAATTTGAACAAAAATGGTACTTCTGTTGCTCCAAAAATTAAACCAAAAAAACTGGTAGTTCAGAATGATGTGATCTACAACTTTTATTTTGGGTCGAAATTCCAGTTTTGTTTCAAAAAATTCATACAAAATTCACAAACAGCGCAGTTTCAGATTTGAATTTGAATTTTTGAGCGTTCAAAACTTTGTTCAAATTTTTTGTAAAAATCCTGTAAAATCGTTATTTCGCCTGAGCAACAATATGGTGCAAAAATATGTGGATAGTTATTTTATAATTTTTGCATTTTTCTTAAAGCTAGGGCTTAGCCCTAGGTTTTCACTTTTCTTTTGATTTTTTTCCATTTTTCTTTTCTTGCTTTCTTTTGGACGATTAGCATTAGGGTTGCATTTGTGGGGGCCATTAGGGTCTAACTAGGTCATTAACGCTAATTTGTGACATGGGATGTCACACCAAGGGCTCAGCTTCGACCCATTTTGAAAAGTATTCTACCGCCACTACTCGCAAATCGAAAGCCCCCGGCGCTGCCGGCAATTCCCCGACAATGTTGATTCCCCATCTTGCTAGTGGCCGGACCGGAGGTATTGTCTCGTAAGGTGGTGGCTGGCAGGTGAGACTGCCGCCCCATCCATTGACATCCTAAACATACTCGCACCCGATTCTCTCGCATCCCATATGGCCGTTGGCCAATAGAACCCTTGCCTCGAAGGCCTTTGCAACCAGGGCCCTTGGGGCCAAATGAGAAGAATAAGATCCCTCGTGAATTTCTCGTACGAGCTGTATTCCTTCGGGCTGACTGAAACATTTCAGCAATGGGGCACAAACTCCCCCCCCCCTTGTACAACACTCCTTCTATCGAAGGTAGCCGCTAGACCTATACTCGTAGCCGTTGCTCCTCCAACCTGCTAGCCGGCACATAACGCTTCTCAATAAATGCCCGAATCGGAGCTCTCCAATCCTCCGAAGCCAATGCCATAACTCTCTTGGCTTGGTTGCTGGAAGTGGCTGCATGGTGAAGTGTTTCGTGCAACACATCCGGCTGAAGAGGGTCCTGTCTGGAGGCTGCTTTTGCAAGCAAGTCGGCTTCCTTGTTTTCTCGTCCTTCGAATGTTTCTAACTTCAAACCCTGCAAAGAACTTGTCCATCTCTCTCGAACTTCCGAGCATACGAAGCCATCTCCGGATCAAGTGTCCTGTATCCCTTAGCTAATGGCTCTGCTGCCAATTGAGAATCACAATATACAATCACTCTCTAAGCTCCCAGTATTCTAGCTTGCCTTAGCCCTAAGAGGATGACTTCGTATTCAGCTGCGTTGTTTATGGTTTGAAAAGCTAACTTGGCAGAGTATCTTAGTGTCGGGCCACTAGGAGATGTTATGACTCCAAGCACATCCTCGCGCTAGAGACTCCCCGTGCGCCATCCGTATAAACAGATCCAAATTGGGTCCTCCGGGGCATCCCGACTTTTTGCCTTCGAATTTCTATTGGGATTCCATTCGACCAGGAACTGTGCTAACACGTCCGATTGAATGGCTTTGTGTGCCACGAATGTCATGTCATACTCGCCTCGACTTAGCTGCCCACTACAATATTTTGCTAGAGGCCTTGTCCGAGTTTAGTGCATCCCACAAAGGATATTTGGTAGGAACAAGGATATGATGATCATCAAAGTACCTTCGTCACTTGCGTGATGCCATAAGAATAGCATACAATAGCTTCTCGATGATGCCATAACCGCACCTGGCTCCGGTGAGTGTTTCCGAGACATAATATATCGGCAATTGTTTTGCCTCTTGTTTTTTCGCCTCGATACACGAGGACTCCAATTACTCGCTTTCGGTGCTGCTGCAATATAAAGGAGGTGCTGAGCCTTCGACGGAGGTGGTTTCAAGGTAGTCAATTCTACCAAGTATCCTTTGAGCTGCTCGAAGGCCTTTTGATGTTCTTCTGTCCACTTGAAAACCCGAGAGCCCCTTAGAATCTCAAAAACGGCATGCTCCGTTCTGCGAGTTTGGCGATGAACCCGCTTAATGCCACTATCCTTCCCGTAAACATTTGTAACTCCCTTATGGACTTCGGAGGTTCCCTGTCCGAATTGCTCGAATTTTCGTTGGGTTAGGGTCGATGCCGGCTTCCGATACCATGTATCCAAGCAGCTTGCCCACCTTAACTCTAAACATGCACTTAGCTGGGTTTAGCGTCATACCCACTCTTCGAAGGTTCGCAAAGGTTTCGGCTAGATCCTTCACATGATCTTGCTCCACGACACTCTTGATTACAATGTCATCTATGTAAGCTGCTGCATTACGCCCTAGCTGATCACCGAGGGTTGCCTTTACTCTACGAGAGAACGTGGCTCCGGTGTTTTTGAGTGTGAAGGACATTCGGTTATAACAATATGTTCCTCTAGGTATTTGGAAGGCTGTCAATGGCTGATCCTTGGCTGCTAGCCAAACTTTGTGAAAACCCGAATAGACATCCGGAAAACTCATTAATACAGCCCTAGTCGTGGTGTCAATGAACTGATCTATCCTTGCCGGTGGGAAGTCATCCTTCGGGCAAAACTTATTAAGAGTTGTGAAGTCAATGCACATCCGTCACCGTCCATTTGACTTCTTTACTACCTCCGTATCTAGCAATTTCTACACTTCTGCCTCGAGAATAGCAATCTTTTCCTCAGTCCAATCCATCATGTGTTGCTTTATGGGCCTTACCTTAGGATCCACATCCAATCTATGCAAGCTACTGCCTTGTCAATTCCCGAAATATCCTTTGACAACCAGGCGAAGACATCGGCGTTGTTTCTTAGAAACCGAAGGAGCTCCATTTCCCTTTCCACGGACAATCCGCACCAAATCCAAACAGATCGATCGGGATCAACGCACAACACTACCTCCTTCGTGCCTTCTTGTGGCTGTACCTTCGGTATTTACTTGGGTGCGGTGGGCAGTTCCACAGGACCAGAATTGCCTTAACACTTTTCAGCGACATTGATGTGACGCTGTCCCGGAGCCATGTCAACTTCAAGCCGTCGTGCCTCAGCCTGATCCCCATATACCGTGATGACCCCCTCCGGTCCTGGTATCTTCATACAGAGGTAACCATGATGAGTAATGGCCAGAAACTTGTTGATGACCCTTCGACCTAGCAGCATGTTGTATGGATATATCATGTCCACTATGTCAAACTTGATATCCTTGGTTCGGTTCCCCCTGTCCATTCAGCCCCGAAAACAAGACTTTGGGGGTAATGCAACCTATAGGGTGAATTGGCTGTCCACCGAAGCCTTGCAGCGTATACAAAGGTTGCAAATATGCCTGTGTAAATACCATTTTCTCAAGAGTGTTCCACAAGTAAGACATATGCTGAGCTACCTCCATCAACCGAACTTTGTGCACATCAAAGCCATGGATATTGACTCTCATCACGAAAGCATCATCATGTGGATAAATCATAGGCCTGAAGTCAACTGCTGAGAAAGCCATAGGAACATCCATTCATTTGTGGAGTCCGACCGGAGGGCAAGCTGCTACGTGAGAAACATGCCCGATGTAATCTCTGCGTTGTTACTTAGATAGAAAGTCCCTGCCATTTCCTCCGGTGATCATGAGGATCGTCCCCTTAGATCCTTGACTGCAGGCATCATCGGGCTAGCTCTGCCGATGGGGCTTGATGCATCACCATTGATCCCGATTGATGAGCCTCGGGGGTCCGAACTGCCGGAGAGGCAGCCGATGCCTGCTCGAGCTGAGCTAGCGGTGGGTAATAAACCGGCTATGTCGACCCGTACGACGAAGCGTAAAGGGGTGAAACATAGGGCATCTAGAATGGTAAGGGCGGTGGTGGTGGCAGCGCTTGCGAAGGTGTGATAGGCGTGTAGTGACTAGTATGCATTATCGAGCGGGGGCCTTCGGATTGCCCCTTTTGTCTTGCTACACACATTGCCTTGATTTCTTCATAGTTGTTGGTAGTGTGATTTGCCCCCGATCCATGAAGATAGCAGAAGAATCACCGTGCCCTCTTCCCTAAAAATTCCTGCCTCGGCCTCTGCCGCGACCACCTCCTCTATGACCGCCTGATCGAGAAGACCCCTTCGACTCTTTTGAAGGGTGGTTTTCTTGTCGAGGGTACTCTTGCTCCGCATTATACACGTTCCTTGACATCTTCCGTTGATTTGCATCATGCCGAAACTCATCCGAACGCTTCTCCCCCTTCGGTCAAATTGATGGCGCCAATCTGCCTTGGCATTCCGTATATCCTCCTCGACCCTTACTTGAGCTTCCAGTATCCGAAGCGGATGTTCTGGAGTTTGCGGTCGTTTCTCCCTTATCCTTCTTCGGGCTTCGCAGATTTGAAGACCCCTTGCCACAGATTCAGTAACAATTGATTCTAGAACATCCGCCACTTGACACTTTAGATGCATAAACCTCTTAGTGAGCTGCGCCAGTGTTTCGCCTTCTCTTTGACAAGAAGCGGCTAGGTCTCCGTTGTTCGGTTCCTTCGGGTGAGATCCACGGAAATGTACCGATAGAGCTTTTTTAGCTGCCCCCAAGAGCTGATGGATCCGGTCGGCAACCTAGAGTACCTAGTGCTTGCAATGCCTTCTAGTGCCGGTGGCAACGCTCTTGCTTTAATGGCATCTCCTCCACCAGCAGACTCAACCGTTGTTTCATAACGGATGAAGAACTCCTTCGGGTCACTTGTCCCTCCGTATACCGGGAGCTTGACTCCGGCCAACCGGTGAGGCCACACCGCTGTCTCGTAACTCCCATGTCAAGGGTAAGGAAGGATCCACCTCAAACCCCTGGTTCGAACCCGCAGCCAAAAGGGAAAACAGTCCGCCTAGGTATCGGATCTTGCGAAGGCCGAGTTATCTTCCCGAGCCCTTGATATTTCGAAGGCAGCTCCCGATAAGCTTCATGTGCTCGGGGCCTGTTGCTCCGACATGTTTGCTCTATTTAAAACTTCTAGCTGCTTTGTCAGCAACTCTTGAGTTCTTATGACAGCTTCCGACCTTTCCTTGTATCCTATTTCTTGCCTTGTGAAGTTTTCCGCAGCTTGTGCCCTCAATTCACGCTCTTCGCCTTCCCTCCTTTCCTTATACTCCGCTTCCAGCCGAGCCGCAAGAAGCCTAACTTGCTCCTCCCTTCGGGCTTGCTACTCACGCTCCGCAAGAAGCCCGACATTGTCCTCCCTTCGGGCTTGCTCCTCACGCCCTCTCTCCTCTTGGGCTTGCCTTTCCAAATCCAACCTATCCCGCTGCAGCCTCGAGGTCTTCCGGGCTTGTATCGATGCTTCGCGAGCTCCTTCGGTTCCATCCGAGGTTCCTTCGTTGGTTACCCCTTCGAGTAAGTCAGCTTGTGCTAGCGCGCCTTCCTCTTGACCAGCTGCATCATCTAGATCTGCTACTCGTAGAACTATGAGGATCACCTATCCTTCGACTTCCGGTATATCCTCCGGCCATAACGTAGCCTTTCCTGTTCGATCCCCACGGACGGCGCCAGCTGTTGTGGTTACGGAGGCCACAATCAACAAGGAATGGGCCAGCCCAAGGACGTCCCGGAGAGTTGGATGGGCTACGGGACTACGAAGGCCCTTGGGCTAGGCCTATTGGGAAGGATCAGGAAAACTACGAAGGGACTAGGTCCTCGAAGGAGTCTCTCATTTCTATTACGGTGGTATTATAGGGAGAGTTCAAAATCTGGCTGATGTGATGGGTTAAGAGAGTATTTATAGCCTCATACTCTCTCAACCCTAATGGTCACTATCAGCACGACAAATTACACTTATTCCCCCTCTCTATTCTATCTACTCTTGGGCTGAATTCCCTCTTCATGGCCTTATTGGGCCTTAGTTGGTCCAAGTCCTCCCCTCCAAGTGATTCTCCTTTGGGCCGCCGTGCATGTGAGGCGCTTCTTCCATGGCCTTGTTGGGCCTATTTCCTCCGGGCCGGCCCATTGGGGTAAGGTGGTGATCTTCCCCCAACAGGGGGACTTCGGAGGGAGGTCTCGCTCTTCACCGAACGGCTCTTGCGGCTTGTGTGGTTCTCGGACATCGTGAGCTTGGATCTCGAGCTCACGCACGGTGGGCGCCAATGTTGGTGCACTAAGCGGCGAAGGTAGTGCCCACTTAGCACACCCAAGCACGAGAGGAAAAATATGCGAAGTATAAAAGAATGAAGTGGCAAGATAACAACTCTTAGTATGAGCGAAGTTAACTTGTTGATTACATGTGTCTTTACAAGTGACCCTTTGGCTCCCTTTATAGTCCAAGGAGCCACATTTTACAAGTCCATAATACCCTTGGCCGAATGCCCTAATCCTGCTATGAGGCGGTAACTCCCGAGGGCATTCCGGAAAGCCGGCTGAAACCGCGTCGCCCGCGGCTTAGCTGGCTGCTTAGCCGGGACGCATTCCGAGCCTTCACCTCTCTTTGCTCCGGTGCTCCACGCCTGCGTCGCTTAGTCTCGCACGACGGTAGCCCCGCAGGTCGCGGCCCTTCGCACGTGGGGCTTGGCCCTTCCTCGGGCTTCCCTCGACTTCGCCTCAATGCATCCCCTCCGCTTCGGGTGCCTCCGTTCGGCGACTCGTGTGTGCTACTTGAAGACAAAACTCGGTGTTAGTGTGAGAAATATGTGTTGGGGGTCCTTGGCGTTGCCTCCGCGTGAAGCCTCGGCTCATGTCAAGCCCCCCATAGAGGGTTTCATATACCGGTATGGAAACAAGGGCGGACAACAAGACCGACATAACATGGTGTGATCCTTAAGTAAAGGAGCAGTTGATTAGGACTACGAATCAATAAGGAAAGCTTAGAGATAGATTTTCTAAGCTTGTAAACATTGTAACAAACTAGGATTTCACATGTAACCCTGCCTCCCCGGATATATAAGGCGGAGCAGGGACCCCTCGAGACAATGTGGACATACGCAATTAGCAATCTGCTAAAGGCAATACAAACATACATGACGTAGGATATTACTCTCGATTGAGGGCCTGAACCTCTCCAAATCATCGTGTGTTCTTGTGTTGCACCATCGAATTCCACGCTCGTGAGGGACTAGATTGTATTAGTGCCAAGATAAAGAGTCGACACACTACCCGGCCAAGCTAAGACTGACCATGTGGTAGAAGAATAGGAACCAAGCTCAGATTGAGTGAAAGACTATTTATCTCTAATTCTCGCAAGCCCCCTTAATATTTTCTTGACACAAAAATCTAACCTTTGCTCTCATGTGAATGCTAGAGATAAGAATGGTAGTAACATGCAAGAAAAAGAGCCGCTTGGGTCCATAGGGTCCCACAACTAACATGGTGATAACAGTTGAGTATTTCAATACCTAATAGTTGAGGTAACTTAACGGAATAGCAGTTCTATGATGATAGTCATCATCTTACCAGCCAAGCGTCACGGAACAATGGTTTGACTGATTTTTGAGTGACTAATTACATTTGTGATGTATCTGCGAAAACGTCACGCTAGATTAATGACAAAAATTGCCTTTCGTCATAAATGAGTCTCATATATAAGAAACTAGTGATGATATTTAGGAATGCCACTATGAACTTTGTCATAAAAGGCCATTTCTCTACCAGTGATGTTTCTAAGCCCCACAAAGACATAAAAGTCTTCTTTAAGCGCTCCAAGTTTCAAAGCCTTTGTGTCGATCGGTACATTTGTGTGCCGATCGGCACATCCATGCACCGCAACACAACCTGCAAAGCTCTCATGCATGTGCAATAAGTACTTCATGCTAGGATTCACTTGTTAGATAACGTAGAAAATCTTAAACACGGTTCTCTTGTTGATCATTGTGGATTCGATATAAACTTCAAAATACTCTAAGGATAAAAGCCACAATGTACGCCGTTCACTTATGGTATATAGATGACCAACAAATTGCTCGAAGTCTTGCGGCCTTGGTACAGCCAGGTGAGGAAAGGAGGCTCTAGAAGATGGCAGGGGCAAAAGGGATATCGTTCCTAATGGCTCCCGAGGTGAGGAAAGGAGGCTCTAGGAGATGGCAAGGGTAAAAGGGATATGGTTGCAAATGGCTCCCCAGGTGATTAGAATAGTGGGTCGTGACTTATTTTTCCGTTTTGGAGGCGCTAATGTAACTCAAGTATATGTATAGGGGTGTGTGTTGTACGGGCTCTAGTCCCATATTTTTTTTCTTAATATGATGATACAGAGCTCACCTGCATGTTCGAGAATAGCAAATTGATTTCAAAGCCCTTTACTAAAAAAAACTGGTTTCAAAGTTTTGATACACACTATGTAAAAGCGCCACAAAAATGACACTATAATTAGTGACGTATCTCTACCGAAGTGTCACCATTATTTCAATAGTGACGCTTATTCTCTAAAAGTGTCACCAATTTAAACAGGCCTATCGAGACGCGTCACCAATAAGATCCATTTGGTGACGCGCCTCATTACCACGCGTCACTATTTTATTCCGAGTAATTAGTGACACGTCCGAACTATCCGTGTCACCATATGAGAACTACATTGATGACACTTATTGAAAAGACGCGTCACTATTTAGGTGGAATTTTAGTGGTGACACGTTATAATTGCACGCGTCACTAAATTTTTCAGTTATTCCTTGTAATATTGTGAGAAAATAAGGATTAGAAATAGAAAAAAAGAAAAATCTTGCGTAGGCTTCCGTGGCCGCGAACACGCTTCGCCTCCGCTGTCGGTCGCGCCTCCGCCGGCCGGCGTCGGGCAGGGGCCGCGCTTCCCCGCCGCCGACCACATCCCCGTGCGGCCCTGCTGCCCCTGGCTGTGAAGGCTACTTCCCCTCTGCCCTGCTGCCCTGGCCACGAAGGCCATCCCCTCCGCCCTGCTGCCCCTGGCCCGCGAAGGCATCATCCTCGGCCCCTACGGCGCGTCGATCTCTGCCAGCGCGTGAAGACCACATCTCCCTGCGGCGCGTCTCCGCCCAGCTGCTTCGTCGAGGTCGGCCGACACGAGATCGGTTCCTCCTCTTGCAGAATCAGCGGCTCTGAGGTGCATGTTTCTCCATTTTTCTTTGGTTGATTCTTGTACTTGTCTTTGATTTGTCCAAATCCACCTCGAGTTCACAAAGATCCTCAACCCACCAGTCACTAGGCACTATCTGTTGCTTCCTGACACCATTCCAATGAGAATTAATACCATTCTCAGACGGAAGTTTCGTTCTATTGTATGTCTATGACCACTCAACCTCCGATGGATCAATTGATGCCTTGGACGCGATAGAATCAATGCAGTGGTTGACTACCTTCAAATTTTCAGACCAAGGCAGTAGTGATTTTGTGCTCTGTAAGACTATGATTGAGTCCTTCCAGGTGCGAAATACACTTGATGTCAAGAATACATCAATTTTGTAGATAAGGTTTCCTTTGTCAATGGTCTCAAACGTTTCTAGATACTCAGCTGCACAGCGGGCAGCAAGGACATTATATGCATTGACTGTTACGACCATGCCATAACAGAACTTGGCACAAACTTCAAATGCTGAAGGTCCACCAGGGATGTCAGAGATATCAATTTCATCATTTTTATCCTCACTGCTTGAAGCCACTAATCTTTGCAAGGGTGAACTCTTTGATAGCAGAGAGAACTGCAAATACACAAAACAGTTTGCACATGCTGTGTTAATATTTTTCCTTGGTCCACAAAAACAATATAAAATAGTTGACCCACACAAAATCTCTCTCTTCCTCAATAAGAGCTACTCATTGGTGCGATGAATAAGATAGTTTGTTAAATGCATGTTGAGACTAAAGTGTGAGAAAAATAATGAAGCTGATACCTTGTGAAGATAGACTCCATTGATCTGTTGACTGAGCCTACACTTTGTTCTCTGATTATCTACAATGGAGGTCACCAAATGGAGATTGCGTGGGGTCAGGTATATCCGCAGCAAACTCAACTACATACTGTCCCTATCCTCTATGGGCATGCAGTGGTCAAAGTTGAGTTTGTACACCCTAGGTATCGTGATTATGTGCTTCAACCCCCTCCAAATGATGAGACCACATTGCTTGGACAAGCTATCAATACAAGGATCCAGTGGAAGAGGACTTGTATTGAATTGAACCATGCCCTAATGGGTGGTCCTTCTCAAAGTGTGGCGCAACCCCAGCCTCCACAAACAAACAAGATAAAGGGCTTAGCTGTAAAGAGTGCTCCGCTCATTCCTTCAAAGGAACCCGCTCTTGCTCGAACCACCTCAATGAAGGATGATGCCCAGAGTGTCCAGAAGCAACAGAGTATTGCTGCAATGGTCAATGCTTCAGAAAAGGACAAGGATGAGAGTACACAAAGGCACCAGCCAATGAAAAAATCTCAGAAAGCTGCAGGTCAGAGTTCATATCAGCTTGCCAAAAGCAATAAAGTTTCTGTTGCTGTCAAGGAACCAATAGCATGGACTCAGCCAAATGCAAATTTTGTGCCTGGACATCCAATGCTAGCAATGGATGAACTCGAGCGTGTCGGATCTGCTACAGCTGCTCTTCATGAGTACTACATGAAACTTCCGATGGCAAAGATCAAGCATGGGATATTGGTCTCGTATAATCGAACTCATTTTTTACGTTCTCAAAACTCAGAGTTGTTCAGTGTGGGATTCAGTGACTTATATGAGCTTCTCAATTTTGATGGATTGGATGTCTCGCTTCTACGCTGCTATACATTGTAAGTTTCAGTGCCTCCCTTGCGATCCCTCCTCTCATATCTTATTTCTTACTGCTGCAAGTTTATTGTTTTTGCTGCTGGTGTAGTATATTAGAGCTGATAATGTATTCTTTTAGGTTGATGCTTATGGAAGCCAAGAAAATGAATCTGCCGGTTGGCTTCCTAGATCCTGAGCTCATGACCTTGTCTTCCATAAGGTTTGAGAAGTCTTATGTGGTGGATTATGTAAGGAAGGCTTTCCGGACTCTTGCGAAAAAGGAATGCATAATGTTTCCACACAATACAGGGGATCATTGGATCCTGGTTGCTGTGGTTCTAAAATGGAACAAGGTGTTGTACTTTGATTCTCTAAGGGCAAGACCGCAGGATCACACTTTGTTGAAAGATGTCTTGGATGAGTGAGTTATTCTCATTCCTCGAAATTCCTATACTTTAAAGTTTCGGCAGATATAATTTGACATTGACCTAACTGATCTTCTAAATCTGTAGGGCATTTCTAACATACTCCACAGCTTACAAGATGGACACGGGCAAGTTGATGCATGTGACAAAGTTCCCGGTACATGCTTTTCGATCCTACGTTGTTATTATCATTCTCTTATTATCACCTTCTGAACGTATATCATACTATCTGTGTGCTTTTTTGCCTTCCATGCATTTCGATATTGCTGAACATGTAAAAAATCGTAGAGCTACTGCTCCTAATTTACTTGCCTGGACAGTGAGCTTATACTAGTAGCAGGATACTATCCTGAAATTTTTGAACTGAATCCCTGTAGTAGTAACTTTTCTGTCTTGCTGGGGAAGAAAATGTCATCTTCTCCTGAATGGTTTTTTCCAAATGGGATGACTTCTTATAATTCTATATGCTATCAGATGACACTACTTATAATTCTTATAATATTTATGAGGCCAGATTATATATATTGCATGAGATTATCATGTGCTAAGCATAGAGCACTCCTTGGTGCCATAATGCATTAACGATTGGTTATGAATGGATCTGCGCCAATAGGTTTGGTCAGTAAGGACTTATCTATCATTGGTACTTCTGAGCAGCTCTTGAAAAACAATTAGTAGTGATTATAATTGGTACTGATTTGTAAGAAAAGAAAAATAGTCATGGGTGTTTGTTTTCTAATGCTTTCAATTTAGATTTTATAATCTAGTAATAATAATCTCTATTTGTAGTGTATCCACCACCATGTCACAAAAATAAAACTGCAAGTTAAGCATGCTTCTTTTTTTCCTATGCTTCTGCAGTGCCATCAACAACGTCCTGGTAACGAATATGGTTTCTACACAGCACACCATATGACAATAGCTCTTGGATTATTAAATGCCCAACGACTTGAGGTAATTTCTGATTTTCAAACTTGAATGGATTTTTGCTGCTCTGTGAGTACAAATAGTTACCAGTTGACTGATATTGACCTCTGCCTGGTAACTATAGATAACCTTTTAGCTTGGTTATATTTAGTTTAGTTTAATTTCTGGCTCTCAGGCCTTTGTCTTGTACAGTTGTTCTCTTTTTCTTAATAATTGATGCTAAAGGAGTTCTGACTAGGTTGAGCTTAATGATATAGAGTTCTATCACTGCACCTTAGGATGGTGCATTGGCAACACTTTCATTTCAGCTGGTTGCTATTGGGATTTAAACATTGGATTTGGATGTTTCGTCAGCTAGGCATCTCCGTTGCTAGGTTACTGCATATAGTGCAATGCTGCATGGACAAGGGCAGAGTGACAGTGATGGCTGTGTTCACCATTACAGTTTTGGGATAGAAGGCAAAAGATTGTTGCTTCATCATTGATAACTATATCATCATTGATTATTCGTATGGTTTTTACCAACATGAAATTCAATAAATATCATACTAGCCGGTAATAAAATATTACTGCATGTAACTGCTTCTATCCCTTTGTTACTCTACAGCCTTGTCATGCCAATTCAGCATTTGAAATTTGTGTAATATTTTAGCAATCAATAATAGGATTCTGACTTACTACTAGTACTAGTAAGTGTTTTGTTAATACTTGGTTAGTTGGTTGGGTCTGAAGAAGTGAAAATTGTGCTGCTCCATTCTTATGTACTGAGCATAGCATAAGGTACTTCTGTTCTGCTAGTAGAGATATTTGAAATGTGTAATGCTTGACTATGGATTTCCAATTATGTACCTATTTCTGTAATCTTCTTTACATGCATGAAAAATCAATTCTAGTTAGGGAAATTGCTTTATTAGATACTTATTTCGTTCCAATCAAATCCATTCAACAGTAGATTAGTCTTGCGTAGGTGATAGTTAAGCTAACTTCTTGTGCTGATCGATTTGGAATCGGTTCATATATGTTGCAAATACTTATTTCCTGGTTGCGTGGATGATAGTTAAGCTTGCACATGGATGCACTTGGCATCTAATATTAGTGCATAATTTTGTGTTTCTCCATACTACCTAAACTTCAATATAGTACTCACTTATTTTTTAAAAATACACAGGACTTTGAAGTGATGTTGAATCCACTTGGAGAAGAAGTGTTGGACGACATTCGAGAAAAACTCGCTTCCTTCCTGATGTCACAGGTGATCGACAATAAGGGAGAATTCCACTATAAAAGCGCAGGGCTTCCAAGAGGGCTTCCAAGGCGTTAGTTGCATTAGTGTCGATGTCTAGTGTGGTGTGTGCAGTTAAGAGCAACTGAAATATGTGTTTCACAAGAAGTGCTATTGTGGTGAATGTGTTGCAACTAGATGCTTTGAATTTCTGTTTTTATCTATGGCTTCTATGCAATGAATCATATTCATGTCTGTGTGCAGTTAAGAGCAACTGAAATATGTGTTTCACAAGAAGTGCTATTGTGGTGAATGTGTTGCAACTAGATGCTTTGAATTTCTGTTTTTATCTATGGCTTCTATGCAATGAATCATATTCATGTCTGAGATGTGTGTTATTGTCATAAGTTTTGATTATTGTTAATCTGTTATTCCTTTCCGTGATGTGTATCTGTGTATATTGTCGGAAACCAAACCATTGGAGGTATCTCCAATGACCTGAAACTACTAATTAGTGACACTTCGGAATAAAACGCGTCGCCAAGATAAAAACACAATAGTGACGCGTCCTAACTAAAAGCGTCACTATTCCAGTAACAGATTGGTGACGCGTCCTAATAAAAAGCGTCACTATTCAGGTCACAGATTGGTGACGCGTCCTAACAAAAAGTGTCACTATTTACGTTGTAGATTGGTGACGCTTCTGGTTGCGACGCGTCACTAACTTGGGCATCATTAGTGACGCGTAAAAAATGCGTCATTATTGACTTTTCATTAGTGACGGAAATTTGGTGACGCGTGAAAAATGCGTCACTAATGACTCTCTGGAAGCGTCACTAAAAGCCTTTTTTTACATAGTGATATTCATTGACCTGGTCAAGATGGAAACAAAAATGGAAACAAACGGCGTAGTCTTCAGTCCAAAAAAAAAAAAATCGTCTGATTTGCTCTCGTGGGTTCTTGGGTCTTACAGTTCCACTAATTTCATACCTGAGACGGCGGATTGACTTCTTCAATCTTCAAGAGAGGTTTCCTTGTGAACTCAGTAAATTGGAGAGTCAATAAATTCTTTTCTGCATCCTCAAGGGAGCCAATAACCGAGACCTCTTTGAGATGTTTCAGGTGACTTAGACCCCCAAACCGAAGCTGCAATCCGGTATAACAGCAGCAGACTTCCAGTAGCTCAAGATTTTCCATAGCATCTGATCCAATGATTAAGTGTAAGTTTGATCTGCTGGTAATTTGGAGGACCTTTAGCTTTGTAAAGCATTGGTCCTCTATCCCGTTTTCTATGACAGAAATGTTAAGGGTATCATTCGTATCAGCTGGCTTCACTCGAAGCCGTAAAATACACAGTTCCGGGAGACACCCAATGACTTTTATGTCATCTTTTAACAATATGTCCATCTCCAAATTTAGCTTCCTTAGGTGATAAAGCTGTTTCATCCATATTGGCAGCTGTTTTACAGGCCCATACAGCTTCAGGCTCCAAATTTTCTTTGGAGGCCCTGAAGTTTGGTTGTTGGTGTCAGTGGACATGCCATCCAAACAGTCACTACTGCCGCTACATAGCCACACTGATAAGGATCGAAGATGGGAGTGACCGGAAATTGCAGAACAGAATTCATTACTGTTTTTCTTGCTTATGCCGGACACTCCAAGCTTGCATAGTTGGGTAAGATATTTGAGCTCTTTCAGGAAGGATTTCCCCCTGCAGCTTCAACGTTTATAACTCCAAGTGTATGCAACGCGGTCAACTTACTAAATTCTGGCACCACCTGGACACCAACTAGCTGAAGAGATCTATTGAACCGGGGAATCTTGAACATAACAGCATGAGATGCTGACCTATGGTCAAGTGGTGGTACAGTACCTGCTCGGACGTACTGCAGGTTTTTTATCCTTGTGATCGATATGGGAATGCTGACAATGTTAGTGTATCGGACGTCAAGAATTTGCAGGTGACTCAAGTCGCCCACTGAATCGGGCAGATAGTGAATCTCACTGCAACCTCTCAGAGAAAGGTATTTGAGACGCAGAAGCAGTTTCAGGATCTTCTCAAGGTCCTTGTCTCTCACTTCACTTGAATTTTCCAGATCTAGCACACGAAGAACCTTCATATTTTGAGATATGAGGAATGATTCCCACTTTCCAAACACAGTTAGGGATCTCAGCCTTGAGAGGTCGATGCTCTCGAACACAATTCTGTCTCTCTCCCAACTTTCTTTTATGATAAGGTGCCTTCCTGTCCTCCCCCTGGTTTGGCGACAACATTCCTCGTCCAATGAAAACACCTCCAGTGCAAAGCTTACATTCTGTTCCTTTGGCCGGGAAATAATGTATTCGTAGAAGAACGGACTGACTCGGCACAGTACCGTCGTTACTTCCGTGATTGCTGACAACTCTAGTGGCTGAATCATGCTCAGCTGGACGAGCTTCGATAAGAGCTTCTCCCCATTCTCCTCTGCGCTATAGCGGTCACAATCTTTAGAAAAGCCTTCTGCAATCCATCTCATGACCAAACGGCGTCGTCGAATGCTCTGGTATCCTGGGAAGATTGACAAGTAGAAGATGCAGGGCCTGAGGTAATGTGGGCAAAGACGAAAGTAGGAATTTATCCATCCAAAAAGGCCATTTAGAGAAGAAAACTCCCAGCTGGTCTCAAGCTCGTTTATGAATCGAGCATTGAGATATCTTGTTATTTTCATCCACATGATGGTCTCACTTGCAACTGCCAATAAGCCAGCTATAGCAACAATGACTTTAGGAAGTCCGCCACATTTTTGAATTAGCGCGTTTAGCTCTTGATTGTCACTAACTTTGTTTATTGGGGAGTTTGCATTTTTCCTAGATACCTGTTGACAATGAAATATGCTATAATTATAATCAGAATATGTTAAATATTGTGGGTCTTTTATTTCTTTTAAAAGCCCATAATAAAATACAATTAAGTCTAGGCCCATATTAAATGCTATAATGATTCTAATTATTAAATGACTCAACTTAATAAGGGGACTCTTTCTGGTTCCTCTAGAGAAGTTGAGAGGGAATAGAGGCAAGCCACACGCGTGCGCGCCGCCACCGCTGCCGCGTGCGAATGGAAGTTTCTTTAAAACTTGGAAACGGTGGGGTGCTTTAAGGAAACCGAATCAATTCGTAATTAATTATTTTCGTTACGCGGCGGAATAACTCGCAATTAATTCCTTCCGTTATGAAGGTTTGATTGCGGAGAATAATTCTTTCCGTTACGGGATTGATTACGACGTATTGATTGCCTTAAATACCAGCCCCTATATAAGGCCTTACCCGGCAGAGTCCAAGGTGGCTGATTCTTTCCTTTGCACACGAGATTGCTTTTTCCGTTTCATCCTCTTCCTTGCGAGTTGCCATCGAAACTTCCCCGTTCCTCCTCTCTGCGCGCACGGAGAGAAGGAAGAGCAGGCCTCCGAAGCCTCCGTCCGTCTGCGGCATCTGCTCGGGTGTGCGGGCGATCAGGTTTTTGGGGAGCGTCGTCGCGACTGCTCAACTCCGTACGTCTACAGCCAGGCGCGCAATTGTACGACTACATCAACATGAGCACTTCAGGCGCATCTTCCGCGGGGTCGTCTGCAGGGTATGTGTTCTCGCCCGCTTTCGTTTTGTTATCAACAATCATCTTTATCGCGATTTCACGGGTTAAATTCAACATAAAAATGCCTAATTTCCTAACAATCCAAAAACCTGATAATAGGCATTTTTCTGTTAGTGGTTTTGCTGCCGCACTTAAGCCAAACACGTTTGACGGTTCGAACTATAAGAGGTGGCGTGCACAAATGGTCTTGTGGCTAACGGCAATGAACTGCTACCATGTTGCCAATGGGAAGCCTATTGGACCGCTCTCTCGTGAGGAGCAGGAACGTTTCAATATGGCTGATAACCTGTTCGAGGCGCCGTGCTTAGCGCCATTGCTACTAAGTATATGGACTCATATCTCACGTGCACCTCCGCTAAAGAGCTTTGGGATGCTCTAGACGCCAAGTTCGGGGTTTCGATGCTTGGGAGCGAGTTGTATGTCATGGAGCAGTTCTTGGACTACAAGATGATTGAGAACCGTCCTGTAGTAGAACAAGCTCATGAGATACAAGCTCGGCTAAGGAACTCGAGCAATTTCCATGTGTCTTACCCGACAAGTTTGTGGCTGGCGCTATCATCGCTAAGTTGCCACCTTCTTGGAAGGATTTTGCTACCCAACTAAAACACAAGAGACAAGAGTTTGGTGTAACCGAACTCATTGGGACTCTTGATGTTGAGGAAAGGGCGAGAGCAAAAGACACACGTGGAAAGGGTGCGGGAGAGCCTTCTAGCGCTAATATGGTGCGGAAGATAATCTCAAAGAAGAAGAAGAAGGAAAAGGTGGAGAAGCCTAAACAAACAACCATGTTCAAGAAGAAGAAGAACAAAGAAGGTGGCTGTTTTGTTTGCGGGAGCCTTGAGCATTGGGCAAGTGCGTGCCCGGATCGCAAATTTAAACAGGAGAAGAAATCTGCAAACATGGTCATTGGCGAGACCAATGAAGGGACTGCTGGGTATGATAATTCTTCACCCGTTGTCCTTTCGGTTTGTCAATCACCCGAGTGGTGGATTGACACTGGTGCTAATGTTCATGTGTGTGCTGATATTTCTTTGTTTTCTTCTTATCGAGGCCAGCGTAGCGGGAGACTTATTGATGGGAAATGGGTCTCATGCGCGTGTTCTTGGTGTTGGTACCGTCAATCTAAAGCTATCTTCGGGAAAGACGGTGCTATTGAAGCACGTGCAGCATGTCCCTTCAATCAAAAGGAATCTCGTTAGTGGGTCTTTGTTATGTCGAGATGGTTATAAACTAGTCTTTGAGTCGAATAAATGTATACTTTCTAAGTATGGGACATTTGTCGGTAAAGGCTATGATTGCGGAGGCTTGTTCCGCTTTTCTCTTAATGATTTGTGTAATAAGGTTGTGAACAATATTTCTGTTTCGAATGAGTCAAACGTTTGGCATTCACGACTTTGTCACATAAATTTTGGCTGTATGACGCGGTTAGCAAAATTAAATTTAATCCCGAAATTTGATCTAGTCAAAAATTCTAAATGCCATGCATGCGTGCAATCTAAGCAACCTCGCAAGCCTCACAAGGCTGCGGAGGCGAGGAACTTAGAAGCTTTAGAACTTGTACATTCCGATCTATGCGAGATGGATGGAGAATTGACTAGAGGTGATAAAAGATACTTCATGACTCTTATAGATGATTGTACTAGATATTGTTATGTCTATTTGCTAAAATCGAAGGATGAGGCGCTTCACTACTTTAAAATCTATAAGGCTGAAGTAGAAAACCAACTTGAGAGAAAAATCAAACGTTTAAGGTCGGATCGTGGGGAGAATACTTTTCTAACGTGTTTTCCGATTACTGTGGGGAACATGGAATTATTCATGAGAGGACACCGCCTTACTCACCCCAATCAAATGGGATTGCCGAAAGAAAGAACCGCACTCTAACTGATTTGGTTAACGCCATGTTAGAGACAGTCGGTCTTTCGAAGGAATGGTGGGGTGAGGCGATCTTGACAGCTTGTCATGTCCTGAATAGAGTTCCCACAAAGGATAAAGAAATCACACCATTCGAGGAATGGCATAAGAAAAGATTGAATCTCTCATATTTGCGCACTTGGGGTTGTTTGGCCATGGTGAATGTGCCAATCAACAAGAAGCGCAAACTTGGACCTAAAACCGTTGATTGCATTTTCCTTGGTTATGCTATAAACGAGTGTGGGCTATAGATTTTTAGTTGTAAAATCTGGAGTACCCGACATGGCGGTCGGTACAATCTTTGAATCCGAGAGATGCAACTTTCTTTGAGAGTGAATTTCCTTCGAAAAATGGACCTAGCACATCTAGTCATGAATCTAGTCCCCACGAGCTTTTTACTCCGAAAATATACAATGAGGAACCCCAAACGCAAACTCTTGAGGAGGATGACAATACGGTCACCCGAAAGGGTAAGAGACAAAGGACTGCAAAGTCTTTTGGAAATGACTTTATTGTGTACCTCGTGGATGACACACCAAGAACCATTGAAGAGGCATTTTCCTCTCCTGACGCCGACCTCGGAAGGAGGCGATAAGGAGTGAGATGGATTCAATAATGTCTAATGGTACTTGGGAAATCGTTGAACGTCCTTACGGGTGCAAACCCATAGGATGTAAATGGGTGTTCAAGAAAAAGCTTAGGCCCGATGGTACAATCGAGAGGTACAAGGCAAGGCTTGTGGTTAAGGGTTTTTCACGAAGGAGGGTGAAGATTATTTCGACACCTACTCACCTGTTGCTCGTTTGACCACCATTCGAGTATTACTTTCCCTAGCAGCCTCATATGGTCTCCTCGTTCATCAAATGGACGTTAAAACAGCTTTCCTTTATGGAGAGCTAGATGAGGAGATCTATATGGAGCAGCCCGATGGATTTGTGATAGATGGTCAAAAGCGTTTGGTGTGTAAATTGTTGAAATCCCTTTATGGCCTCAAACAAGCCCCTAAGCAATGGCACGAGAAGTTCGAAAGAACTTTAACATTAGCCGGCTTTGCGAGTGAATGAAGCCGACAAATGTGTATATTATCGGTATGGTGGGGCGAGGGAGTCATCTTGTGTCTTTATGTTGATGACATCTTAATATTTGGGACCAACCTTAATGTGATTAAGGAGGCCAAGAACTTTTTGTCCAATAACTTCGAGATGAAAGATTTGGGAGTAGCAGATGTTATTCTTAACATCAAGCTACAAAGAGAAGGCAATGGTGGGATTACACTCTTGCAGTCCCACTATGTGGAAAAGGTATTGAGTCGCTTTGGGTATAGCGATTATCAAACCGCTCCCACGCCTTATGATCCTAGCGTGCTATTGAGAAAGAATCGAAAGATAGCAAGGGATCAATTGAGATATTCCCAAATCATTGGATCGCTTATGTACCTAGCTAGCGCTACGAGACTCGACATCTCGTTTGCTGTGAGCAAACTTAGCCGGTTCGTGTCAAATCCGGGAGATGCTCATTGGTGTGCTCTTGAGAGAGTAATGCGCTATCTAAAAGGTACTATAAGCTATGGCATTCACTATTCCGGGTACCCGAAGGTACTAGAGGGCTATTGTGATGCAAATTGGATTTCAGATGCCGATGAGTTGTATGCCACAAGCGGATATGTATTTATGTTTGGAGGTGGCGCTGTTTCCTGGAAGTCTTGCAAGCAGACCATCTTAACGAGGTCAACTATGGAAGCAGAACTCACAGCATTAGATACCGCTAGCATTGAGGCTGAGTGGCTTCGTGATTTCCTTATGGATTTGCCGGCGGTTGAGAAACCAATACCGGCAATTTCCATGAACTGTGATAATCAAACAGTCATTGTCAAGGTGAACAGTTCTAAGGATAACATGAAGTCCACAAGGCATGTGAAAAGGCGGCTTAAGTCCGTCGAGAAAAATGAGAAACTCCGGAGTTATAGCGTTGGACTATGTCCACACGTCTAAGAATCTGCAGATCAATTCACCAAGGGGCTATCACGAAATGTGATAGACGAGTGCATCGAGTGAGATGGGCTTGAGACCCACTTGATGGATTATCGTAGTGGTAACCTGTTCTATGTTATCGGAGATCCCGTGAAGTAGAATGGTGAAACAAGCTATTGATAATCCGAGAGGAAAGACCCTTGATTGGTCTATCTCGGATGTGCTTCTTTCCTAATTCTGTAAGGTAGGATGGTGTAACCACCTTAATGTGTTCCAAGTGGCTTATGAGAAGCAAAGATATCGTCCTACAGGATATCTTTTGAGGAACACACCTATATGAGTCCGATCGCTAGTCACGGTCTATGAGATGGTGGGGTCTCTAGATACTCGTGAATGGGCCAGGAGTTTGACTTATATGCTCCAAACTAGAGGGGATGCTTTATGGCAACCTAGTACCGGCAAAGAGCTTTGGTGAAACCTTTTCGCACAAAGCCGACAATTCAAGGCTTAGTCCATTGCTCGGTTGTGATAAGGCATAACCTCTCGCTCTAGATGGAAGTTCAACTTAACAGTCTCCATCGAAACACTGGTATATGAAACGCGAGGAAGTCACTTGAGAGCATTCACTATGAGCACTCGGACTTGGTGGGGATTGTTAAATATTGTGGGTCTTTTATTTCTTTTAAAAGCCCATAATAAAATACAATTAAGTCTAGGCCCATATTAAATGCTATAATGATTCTAATTATTAAATGACTCAACTTAATAAGGGGACTCTTTCTGGTTCCTCTAGAGAAGTTGAGAGGGAATAGAGGCAAGCCACACGCGTGCGCGCCGCCACCGCTGCCGCGTGCGAATGGAAGTTTCTTTAAAACTTGGAAACGGTGGGGTGCTTTAAGGAAACCGAATCAATTCGTAATTAATTATTTTCGTTACGCGGCGGAATAACTCGCAATTAATTCCTTCCGTTATGAAGGTTTGATTGCGGAGAATAATTCTTTCCGTTACGGGATTGATTACGACGTATTGATTGCCTTAAATACCAGCCCCTATATAAGGCCTTACCCGGCAGAGTCCAAGGTGGCTGATTCTTTCCTTTGCACACGAGATTGCTTTTTCCGTTTCATCCTCTTCCTTGCGAGTTGCCATCGAAACTTCCCCGTTCCTCCTCTCTGCGTGCACGGAGAGAAGGAAGAGCAGGCCTCCGAAGCCTCCGTCCGTCTGCGGCATCTGCTCGGGTGTGCGGGCGATCAGGTTTTTGGGGAGCGTCGTCGCGACTGCTCAACTCCGTACGTCTACAGCCAGGCGCGCAATTGTACGACTACATCAACATGAGCACTTCAGGCGCATCTTCCGCGGGGTCGTCTGCAGGGTATGTGTTCTCGCCCGCTTTCGTTTTGTTATCAACAATCATCTTTATCGCGATTTCACGGGTTAAATTCAACATAAAAATGCCTAATTTCCTAACAGAATACTGGTAAAGATTGATGTCCATTGATTTTCCATGTTGAGGCTTCTGTTGAACCAATCAATTCGGCACAAGATGGAATGCAAGACACATGCTTTAAATTTTTCATAGAATAGAACAACGATTTCCAGCCAAAACAGGCGGCTTCCTAATGATGCATGTCTTGGAAATGTGCCTTGTCATATGGTCGAATGTGGAAAGGAAACATTGAGCAAATGTGTAACAAGTGTTTCTGCCCAGGTGGGTTTGTTGTGTCACGTGGTTGTTAAAAATTGATCAACTAACACAGTCACAAGGGTGGCGACTTATCTATAGTGACTAACCAATATAACAATTAATTGATACATCAATACAGCTATCAATATTGTCCCGGTTTCCACATAACTTTAGTCACCGGTGCACATGCAAATAGAGAGAATAGTGTCCAAAATATTGGCCAGTATTTTCTCAAAACTACTGACTAGCATTTTGAGAGTAATTTTGGAATCGCAGTTTTGGTAGTAACATATGGAAGATAAAAGAGAGGATAAGAGCTCTGATGGTTCGACATGGCTCAGCAGACAAAAATAGTCTTGGACCATAGTGACAATTGAAGACGATATGACTTCTATTTGGATCTTGCTTTTTTGGCAACACTGATCTCTGAGAAATGATGTTTAAGATGAAGTAAAACTCTTAATTGTTATCTTCATTTTTAGTATCTTGATATTAGGGATCTATACTAAATCCATATTTTAGTAGAATTCCTTTTATTCGTAGAAAAATAATAATAGACCTCTGGTGATGGAGCAAACGGCCTTGTTCTGGCAGGTATCACTCCCACTAGTGATGGCCAAATGGGCCGGGCTATTTGGGCAGGCCCGAAGCACGCATTTTTTGGCCCGACACGGCACGAAATATTTCCGAGCCGGGCTGGCCCGGCACGTACCGTTGGGCCGTGCTTGGGCCGAGGGCGAGCCCGACGGGCAGCACGGCCCGGCCCGAAAGCGGCATGGCCCGATGAAGCCCGACGGGCCACACTTTTGACCCGATAAAGCACGGCACGAAATTAAATAATATACATGTTTCATACTTAACACTAATGGTGAAGTGCTTTAGTGGTAAAGCATTTGACTTGTATCTTAGAGATTCAAGGTTCAAATCTCCATCTTGCTATGTTTTTGTCTATTTTTTCAAGATTTTTAACAATATTGGGCCAAAAAATACTTATTGGGCTGTTAAGCCCGTGGGCTTAACGAGCCGGCACGGCCCGAATAGCCCGAAAAAACAATTTTGAGCCGTGCCGCGGCCGATGCCCGGACACGTGGGCTGGCACGGCACGGCCCGAAAGTAAATTAGTGCCGTGCCGGCTCGAAACTTAAATGGGCCAGGCCTTTTCAGGCTCGGGCCGTGCCGTGCCGGCGGCCCGTTTGGCCATGACTAACTCCCACCATTGGGAAGCCATTGAAAAAAATGTATCATTGGGATGGGCCTGGCCCACTACTAGCACAGGTGAGGAAGAGCTTACTTCTAGAAAAGGAGCGCGGTGCACCATTCCTCTCTCACGAGAAAAATTAAATCCGCATGTCACACGTAGGTTCTACCTTGGATTGGAGGAACCTTAGCAATGATCACTATCGAGGGAATCTGACCGAGCTCCGAGTACCTCCGTGGCCTCACGACCCCTCCTCATTTGGGCTGATTACGGGGTTGACTTGTTCAGCTTCCCAACCTTGGTGAGGACGGTTGTCACGGGCTCACGTGAGGCTGGTGTCACGGTTTGGAGGTCCATGGATATTCGTGAGGCCCTCATGCTGGAGGAATTCGATGGATCTACAACAAAACCAAAGAATATCTTGGGACGAGTTGTGGCATGGATCCAGATTCACCGGGTAACCCACCCGTATCCCACCAAAGCCATATTAACGCAACTTGCAGCAAGGGTTGAGGAAGATGTGCAGATGGATCAAAGAGTTGTACCTTGTACGATAGATGATTTCTATCGCGCACGGGTTAAACTAGTGGCCTCTAAACTACTGGTTCGCTTCGTCCCACAGTCGCCTCAATTTTAGGGCAAGATATTTTTTGTATGTCAAATATGACAAAATGTCTAGCTTTTGTGCACATCGTGGGATGACGGGTGACATATACCTATAGTGTGGCTCGGTGAATGTGCAAAGAAGAACCAACAGTTGCGGAGCTGGATGATAGCTGATGAGGGCTCCTGGCATATGGGTACTCCTCCTTTCTGGAGCAATAGGAGCCTAAAAGCTAGCAGAGTAGAGGAGCAAACCATGGTGGACACACATCAGGTCGCATGCCACGGGGTTGTATGTCTTTTGGAGGACTATCTTATCGAGAGGCAATGTGGCATCAAAAGGAGGCTACTTCAGTCTCCGGGAGACCATCATCTACCGAGGCTAGGGTTAGTGACAACAAGGGTGATGAACTGAATGATACAACGTCTAGCCCATCAAACCGCCACCGGCTGGATCGGACACCATATGTGGGGCGAGAACCCAGCGAGGAAGCGTCTCATCTTGGGGCATGGGGAGGGCTATGAGACAGCTAGCCCTCTACCAGCCCTGCCTATATCTCTCCGTGTGATCTGAATAAAGCTAACAAGAATGCCATATATCCATCAAAGATCGGGCGGGCCCCCTTGTGGAGTGCCACCAAGGTTAATCGGTTGTTTTAGATGGAAGTGTCGTGGCCTTGGCAATACCACGATAGTGAAGGAGCTTTACGAACCCGCGCCGCCTAGTATACCTAGTCCGGCCCACTAGTATACCTAGCTTGCGATCCGGTGCCAAATTGGATTCCTCCAATGCAGGTCCGGCAAAGAATGTTCGAAAGGCTCAGCAGCAGTGGTTGTTTGAGATGCAATTGGAAACTTCCTAGGCATTTCTGCCTTTGTAGTCGAGGGAATAACCGATTCGGAGTTAATGGAGTCACTCGGATGCCGCGAGGGGCTAGTCTTAACAAGCTATCTCATGTTGGAGGTCTTCGGAGTTGCGAGTGATTGCACAAATGTGATAAGGAGTAACAAGGAAGGAACCTCGGTCGTCTATGGAAGCATTGTGCCGCAAACAAAAGCATGTGCCTCACTCTTCCGTAGAGTGGAGTTCGTTCATTGAGTGTAGAATGTCAAATACTGTTGCACATTCTCTAGCTCAAAGCACTCGTTCTAACGGGCGTTATGTTCAAAGCAAGTTCGGACGTCTCCCCCAACCTCTCGATAGACTAGTGACCTCCGCCGCCACCACCTTCGGGCTCCCTCTCCTCCCCTCCCTTCGGCGACCTCGCTGGCGGTGAGAAGGAGAGGGAACCCCCCCCCCATCTCTTGTAGTTATTAATAGTATTGTATCTCCTTCAAATGCTTCCCCCATGGGCAATGTGTCGTATCCTCTTGCTCCTTCTCCAGTGCCATCATGGTCACCGTCTTTGGGCCCAAACTCAACGTCGGTGAGCCCCTTCCGCTCTCCGGTGCCCCGAAGTTCGAAGTGAGCTCCAATAAACTACCAGTAGGGTTCCTCTTCCCCCTCCCCTCGCTCCGCATCCACCCGTCGGCGTCCTCCTCTCGGTTTCCTAGCGCCGGATCTGCGGCCTACAGCTCAAGATCCGTCATTACTTACACCGGAGTTGGCTTCGTCGAGCTCCCACTTCCATACCCTCCAACAACCACTACCACATCACAACACCTGGCCGGCTCCAGCCCCCCCCACTAACCGGACCTATCCACCGATGTGCCGCTCCTTTCGTCGAGCCACCCTCACACCTCAAGTTCATGCACCGAGCTCTAGGGTGCACGCCGCTCCGTCCCCATGGTCGTCGGGGACGACGGCGGTCATGGCGACACCGTGGGAGGCCTCCCTAGTTCTTTGGCAACAAGCCCATGTGTGTCCCTAGTCTCACGCTATCGATCGACCCTCGACCTTCCCTTCGCCCCGCGTAGCTGGCTGCCTCTCAAACTTCTCCCGACACCCACAATGTTGACCACCGCCCACCGCACGACCTCCTCCCCACACCGCTAGCTACCCACCGCACGACCTCCTTCGGTCATTTCTAGCCGCCTATCACTCGGGCTCCTCCCTAAGTCATCGGCTAGTTGCCATACCCCGTTATCGACCTCGTCCTCGCTATGCTGCTAGGCCAGCATAGTCACCGTTTGCTAGGCCATCGGGCCAAATGGGCCCGGACGACATGATCAAAGCCACTTGGGGTCTTGCCACGGGGCAACCCCTAGGCCTAGGCAAAGGCTTGACCTAGTTGTCCCAACATGCCTACCCGAACCGGGCCATGCAACGCAGCGGGTAATGTTGAGCAACCTAGATGGTCAACTATAGCTATGTGGAGAGAATGGGACCACTTGCCTTTATTATGATAGCATGGTCACCCGTCCGTCGGTGTAGGGGAGGGTATTCTGCACGCACATGTGGAGCACTCCTCACGAACATTTGGAGAAGAGGAGCAACTTTTCAAAAATGACAATTTTCGCATCCGCGAGCTTTTCATTTTGAAAAATGGAAAGTATGAAATTGTCCATTTTTTGAAAGTTTCAATCACAAACTTTGATTAGAAACTTTTTGCACGAATACTGACCATAAACTTTCGGCCAAACTTTTTACACAAGCTTTTGACATAAAGTTTAGAGCAAACTTTACAATGGAGTTTAAATGGAACCCGGCTGGGCCATGCATAGTACAACCAAAGTGACCGTGTGGCTGCATGAGGTGTTGACGCAAGAGGCTGTGCATGGCACAACCAAGCGGTGCCACATGTGGCACAGGCAAAGGCATCAACACGATCGCGCATCACAACAGTGCCGGCACGGGGCCGAGTGACACTGATAGGTAGTGGAGGGCATCGGTGTGGCATCAGGCATGGGTGCGCCGTCGGGCGCTACGATCGATGTGGGACTACCAGCGTTAGTAGTCAGAAGAGCCGCCAGTAGTATACATATAGAAGAAGGAGGAGGTCGAGAAAGCTAAAAGTTAGTTAGAATGAGATGAGGGCTGAAGGCTGGAGAACGACAAGGATGACTCCTCAAAGATGTGCCAAGAGATGATCACACGGTTTGTCGAACTATTGAAGCACTGATACCCTTTATGATCGGTTGAGTTGCCGAGGAAAACACTGAGAGCAGACTGAGGTGCGAGCTTGTGTGTTGCATTAGAGGAGAGATTGGGACATCAGGCCTAGCCAAAAACTCGAAGCTCAGTGTAGGTTAGATGGGCACCATATAGAACGAAGTGCGAAGAGGCCATGCACAATGTCTTGGTGGCTAGGCAATTGACAAGCTAAGTTGTTGTGTGAAGACCATCAACCCAATATGGTGCAGATACTTAGAAAAGCAAAGTGCGAACAACATTGTTGACGGTCTGAAGCATACGCTCAACTTCCCGTTCTGTTGTGATGTGCAGGGGCAGGACATGCGCAGGGTGGCACCTTTGGTGAGGAAGGAGTGGGAGGATAAGTTGTCGAATTCTCGTCCATTGTTGCACTGAATGGAGCAGCCAAACTGTGTAGCAAAAAGTTAGCTAGCATAGAGAAAGTCCGACATGACCGCAAAGGAAAAGTCCAAATATGGTGATAGCAGTCATCAAGATTGATGAGGTAATATTAAAACCCAGAGATGCTAACAAATGGAGAGGTCCAAAAATCACGGTGAATTAAATTGAAGTTCTTGAGAGCCCTAGATGATGAACTAGGAAACTTCAAGCGAATGAGAAGGGCAAGTTGGCAAGCGTGGGAAATGTGATCACTAAGAATATTATTACACACGATGGTAGAGGAACTAGCAAGGCGGGAGAGAGTTGTGCGTGCGGGATGGCCAAGGCGTCGATGCCAGAAATATGACAATGACGTGACATGTAGACCAGATGGCATGTGTAGAGGGAACTGAGACTATCATAGCAGAGGAGAACGGTCCAGCTAGGAAGGTCCTTCAAAGAAAAACCGAAACGGTCAAACCCAGTAGAGACTAGATTATCATTGGTGAAGTGGCGAATAGACAAAAGATTTTGAATGATGTTAGAAGCAATAAGAAAGTTATTAAGTGAAAAAGAGCCATTAAAAAGTGTGTAGCTAGTACCAGTGACAAGAAGAGTAGAGCCATTAGTGACAATGATAGATGAAGGATGTGACATATGTGGAAGAGGGGTCGGGTTACCAGGGCTCGCCGACATGTGGGAGGTGGCACCTGAGTCAAACACCGACTTGGGAGTGGCGGGTAGCCCAAGGGAACCAAGCCAACTGCTGGTGCGGCATAGATGGTATGGCGGAAGTGAAGGCGCCCGACAGCGAGAGTTGGATCGACGTCAACAACTCGGGAACCACAGTAGCTAGCAGGTGAGGTGCAAGCAAGAACTGGGGTGTAGAGCCATACGGTGCTCCGGTGCTAAACTAGGATGCGCTAGAGAGGAGGACCTGCTGCTATGGAATAGGGGCGTCAGGTCGTGGAGCTCGGGGGCACCACCCGACGGGAGCAGGTGTGCCCCTGGGCCACATGTCGATGGTCACAATCCAAGGGTCATAGACTGAAGGCCAAGAGGCAGCGCCGTTCCATCAACTGTGATGACGGCGGCAACCATCATTTCCACCACTGCCACTGTTATTGCTGCCAGTGCCACTGCTAAGAGTTGTATAGGGTGGAGCGCCACGCGGGCGTGCAGGTGAAGCAGATGGTGGAGATTAATTTGGTGGCCGCCCGAGGGGTGGCGTCTGGCGACAAGAGCCATGGCTGCTCGGGAGGGCTGGGGCATGTTGAGCTCAGCAAGGTGAAGATCTACTTGGACATCTTAGAAGGGAGGGAACGACCGCTGACACGTAATGAGTTGTGAAATGAACTAGAATTGTTCGTTGAGGCCGTGTAGGATGTTAAAGACCAGGGTGCTTTTGTGACGGCTTCACCAAGGTCAGCCATTGCATTCATCTTGCGGCAGTAGTCGTTGATGGAGAGATCTCCCTGGATAATGCTGCGCGGAACTCGATGTCGAGGTGGAGCGCCCGGGTCTGACTATTGTTGAGGAAATGCTGCTCAATTCCAAGACAAGTAATCCGGGTAGTGGTGCCATCGTGTTCTTGCACGCATGCATGAGGTTGGTGGAGATGGAGTTGTACAGACAGGAGAGGACCACGTAGTCAAAGCGAATCCATGCAGGGTTGCCGGGGTCAGGAACACCCTACCATCATCGTCGTCCTCATGCCTGGGAGGTGGATCATGGCGATTTCGGCCAAGCGCAGCCTCCCGCCCCGGAGCGTCGGCTTCACGCTTCTTCTTGCGAGCGTCGCAGGCGGTGCGGTTGCGCTCCATGGCGGTGGCGGTGGCCTTGAGCAGCTCAACGTCTTTCGAAGATCCAGGCTGCGCGCAATATTAAATTCCTTGACCTTGGCGGTGACATCCTGCAGGATCTGGAAGCCACCTGGATGTCGACGGAGGGCGGTGGGGCAGAGGTGGAAGAGAGGGCACATGCCTTGTCAACGGCAAATTTTTTCCATGGCGGGATCCATGATGGAGCGACAGATGGGAGGGTTTAGCGGAAGCTAGGAGAAGGATCGGAGAAATTTAATGATACCATGTTAGGCAGGGAGTAATCTCACGTATATTTATTAGGGTACAGAGGTGTGCAATATGTAGCCGGGGTGCAAGGGTGCTACCCTAGGCCACACAGGCGCCCGGATCAACTAGAGTCGGCACAAAACCCAAACCAGCCTATAATACATGGCATTCTAACAGTTTTACTTATGTGTGGCAGTAAATTGGAACTACAAAGTACATGTCAAACAAGGTGGTAACTAAGTATTATAGCCACAGTAAGGTGATCGTTCTGTCAATAGTGGAAAAACTGGTGTTCTTTTTAAATACCTCAATTTATTACGTTTATATCATCTTTTATTGCCACTATTGTGAAAATGATGATGAGAAATTTTTGTAGTGTGTTTTAGTTTTTGTGGATTGGGGACAAGGTTAACTTGAGTTGTTCCACTGTACGATATCTGAATGTGATAATTGTTTCAAGCTGGCAAGTATTAGTTTGGTATTGTGGACGAAGAAAATAAACAATATTACGTAGAATACTGCAAGAAAGTATAGTGACGTCGAAGTAAGACACACCTCAGTTCTGAAGAGATCAAAAGCAGCAGCAGCATCAAGTCCTTTCACATTGAACACCAGTTCTTTATCTGCGCAGTGTGCTGCAATACCTTCGTTGGTTGTAATGACAATGATTTTGCTTGCAGAAGGTCTAGATACAATGGCAGATTGTAATAGATCCCATTCCTCTGTGGACTGCAAATAATCGATAACAATAAGGCACCGGTGTTTTTGTAGAATGTTTTTCAATTCTATGATGGGATCTTCATAGGCTCGAAGAGAATCTGTCTGAAACTCTGAAAGCAATCTTCGACAGATGTCCCGTATGTCGAATGGCTGTGATACATCCACCCAACCATACTTGTCATCTGGTTTCTTCTTCTCGATCATTCTGTAGTACATGTTTCTGACGAGAGATGATTTTCCAACACCCGCACTCCCCCAAACAGATATCACTTGCAACGCATTGAAGTCTGCATTGGCTAAATATTTACGAAGATCACAAATTTGTTGGTCACGCCCGATAAGGTGATCCATCTGGCCATACGTCTGTTCCATCCTTATGCTGGTCATCTCATTGCCAGTTGGTAATCCAACAATCCCTCGGTCGCTCTGCAAGATTGTTACGATCCTTTGTATCAGACTGTTCAAATATCATGTAACATTAGCAAGTGGCACTCGTCTTTCAGGAACATTTTTATTTTTGTGATTATGATAGAAATGTCTGTGAAATAGGGAACACAAGCTAAACAGGGAATTTTTATTCATGTCACTAGAGCATGGATGTAGACACTTGGACGGATCTGCTCTTAATATTGTTTCTAGAATTCTGGATCCTCTAAGCTCTCCGTGGAGAATGTCTGACAGACGTATGGGAAAATGGTTCCATTTAAAGTTAAACGTCAATATTCAGGTTACAGACTGCAGTTATCACGATCCTCGGGTAAGACACATGCAAAATTTTACTTATCGCTTGTTAGGAAAAATAAGTTGATTTGTTAGGAGAATAATAAGTTGATGAACACTTTTGACCTGTTTAAAAGTGAAAGAGTAAAGTGTATGGCCGAGCCTTAAACTTATGTTATTGTGTCATTTAGGTCCTTTTACTCTCAAAATACATTTTTTACTCGTCAAACTCTCAAAATGTAAATATAGGTCCCTAAACTTGGTTTCAGGTGTTATCGAAGTCATACAATGTAGTGCTACCATAATGGATTAGCCAATTAGACAAACATTACCCTAGATACAGTTCATTGCTATAACATTTGTAAGAATTTAGCTCATCGATCTGGATGATCCATCATAAACACATTATTAACTATATATTTTAGTTCCCTAACTATATCTTTATAATTAACCTTGGTCAGCAAAGACACCCATCATCTAAAAATAAAAATAAAGAAAATAAACTCCAGCTTGTAGCAATATCTAGCTAGCAAACATCATAGTGTCTATTATCAATATTATGTAAATACAAACAATTGATCTGAATTTAATTTTTCATTCAACTATAAGCAAGTTGTACCTACGGAAATTTAAATTTAATCAAAATTGCGGGCTGGATGTCCGCCACTATTTGTTACGCGTTGCAGTGGACATGGGCCACCATATAGTTGCAAGGCCAAGAATGTCCGCCACTATTTTTTAAACGTACTAGCGGACCGTATTGTTCTAGCCAAAACACTAACGGTTTTTAAAAAGCCCGCTACTGTGATAAAAATAGTGTCTGTCACTATAGAGCGTTTTTGTAGTAGTGTTAGTGGTGTTAACAAAATCCACAGTGTGCCTCTCAGAACTAATATACTTTTCATGCGACAACCACCATCGGTGTCGTCATGTTCGTCCCCATCCAACCTCACCTAACAGCTGCTTCTGCCACTCCTTACTGGTGGCACCTCCACCACCCTGCCACAAAGCAGCACTACATCTAGAGCTTCTCAAAGGTTCTGGTCAGTCCGGAAACGCTGACTTCACCAAAGCATGTGGAAACATCCCCCGTTTTGTGCTCAAGGCAGTAGCTAGCACAAAATACATGGCGACAAAGTGTTCTAGAAGGAGCTATGGAATTCAGGATATATAATTGCTTGATTAGCACCACAAATATTCCTAGCACTACATGTTGTCTGCATATCATTGTGATACATTAACCATTTGACTACGTCTGGATGCACTGTAAAAATAACTGCTAAAAGAACAGCATCCTCGTTATTCTATAAACCCTAACCGTGCAAATGCTCAGGTAACCTTAATAATTCACTACTACATATCTTCACTGACAACGTTTGCAATGTTTCCTAAAAAACAGTGTTGGCAATGATTGTTGATATTTATATGACGACAGATAGGTATGTAGCTAGCAGGACCAGTGGGTAACAAAAAGGCATCTGCGAGCAATATTACACATGATGAAAAAACTAAATATGTTGGTGGATATTGTACTTTTGTCAGAATGCATAGATATTTCTAAAAATATAAGGTATTTATTGCGCCTTGTGCAGAAGTTTAATTACCTCCGTGAAAAAATACGAAGCGGGTGTTCTTGTGAGAACCGACGTAGGTATTTGCGCCCTGTGCAGAAGCTTGCTATCTCCAAATGCTGCGTTGACACGATGATACGACTCCCATTGGTCATATCCGGCAAGTATGTTCTGATAGAATCCCACTCAGACATGGTACACAGCCCATCTAGTACGATAAGATACTTTTGATCCTTTAGTTGTCGAGAGAACTCCTCGACAAGATGGTCCTCTGTAGCCGTGGCCTCTTTTATTCTTCTGAGGATATCAATGCCTCGAATCGCCCCTTGTTGGTAGTTGCGAGAATCTCCATAAAACTCAGCCAACAAACTCTGCATGAAAATATGGGGATTGAAAGGATGCATCAATTTTACCCATGCGCGGCGCTGGAACTGACCACTGATTTTGGGGTCGTCGTAGGCCATCCTGATTACTGATAAATTCTCGTCAAGGGCCCCCTCCCTCGCCCATACGGAGATCACTTGAAGGCTATCTGCCCTTCTATTGATTAATTCGATGAGATCTAGCACGTCACGCTTTGCTGTGGCATCCCTTGCTTCAGCCAACTTGTCATATGCTGATGCACCCGTGGCGGGTTTCTTCATCTGTTGAATAGGCTTGGAGGATCCAGGGTCGCTGATCAGGTTGTAGCGTGTATTTCTCTCGCTCACATCCTGAACCCTTGCCTTCAGCTGATTTATGATGTGGACCGCCTCATCCAGGGGCAGTGGCTGCCTGATGCATGAGGGGATCAAACGGCGCCACCAATCGGAATTCATCTTCAGATGGGCAACAAATTCAATGCCGTCTTCCACATCGTAAGCGAGATCTCGTACCTGCGTCACCCAAGTGTTCACGATGTTGTTCCGGACATCCTCCTCAGTAGTCGCACATAGGAACGACTGCATCATCTGGAACTCTCCGGTGATGAACACTAATTCCCGCTGAGAGATATGCCGCAACGTTGACTCTTCCTCTATTGCTGATTGAGCCTTGGTCAGTGTCCTCTCCACAAGCGACTTGGCTACCCCAAGCACTAGCTCTGCCATTGCTCTCGCTCACTTCTCTCCCCGTGTGTTTGTTGTGTGGCTGGCTTGTGGTAGCTAGCAACAAAACGATGATAATGCTTAACTCACACCCTCAAAGCAAATGTAAGATGTATACTACGATTGATCCGCGCTACAAAACTGCTAATTTGAATATTCCGAAAAAGAACCACTCTAGATCAATAAAATACCTCCTGTTGATAACAAAATATTTTATCTTCACATTAAAAAGATTCGCCATGCCAACTGGGCCTTTAATTTGACAAACCATCTAACAGCTGGTTCCTATAGGTCAACGAATCTGCATCAACACCGAGGTCTGAGATCACCAATCTCAAAAACAAATTTGCATAAATCAAGTAGAGAAAAAAATATTTGCACATGCAGAGTAGGTGTGTTTACCTAGCGGGACACGACCACACCAAGTTGTTCTAAAATAAATTGAAAGTATTCCGTATGGCAGGCTTGCTGTTAGGATCGGGCATAAAACCCGAAACCCGAAGACCGAACCCGAGAAACCCGACCCGAATCCGAAAAACCCGAAACCCGATGCCCGAAGTGTATTTTCGGGTTGCCAAACTGAAAACCCGAATTTATTTCGAGAAAATCGGGTTTGAAGTCACGGTACCCGAAATACCCGAGTAACCCGAAATATAAGCTATCATATTTAGCTTTATTCGATTTGAGCCCAATCCAACGGGATAAACCAACAGCCTATCAATCCACATATAAAAGCAAGAAGTCACATACAAGCTTAGGTAACCTAGAAGCATATTCCCGTACAGGTAGCAGCGTCGTGTCGTGCCCACCTCGTTGTTGCAGCACCGCTTGCACTCGAAGTTGCAGTGGCATGCCCAAGCCCCAATCCTTATCAGATCCGCTCATCGATTAGCAATTAGGCTTGCATAAGAACTACAATTTCTTCTCTGTCTTTTCTCTCTGTTCGGGTCGGTTTGGGTTACCTGAAACCCGAACCCGATTTAGCGGGTACCTGAAATGTCAGGTTTGTTAATTTGTCCACTAATTTCGGGTTCTATTTTCTCAATTCTGAAATTTTAAAAACCCGAACAATCCAACCCGAAATTTTCGGGTATCCCGAATGCCCAGTGCTACTTGTTGTCTCGTAGAGTTGAATATCTTGAGCTCAGCTAACTGCTTTATTCAAGGCAATGAAATAACTGTAGCGACCTAACAGATAACGGAAGGAGCATCAGCAGTATATAAGAACATAAATATTGATTCTGGCCATATATGAAGTATATCTGTTGCTGGAAAATATGGTCAAACACCAAAAACAATAGAGCGGACGGAACTGCTATATGGAGAGGACATACCATCTTTATAAAGTTCCGTAGGAATTGTTCGCGCTTTCTATGTGTGACGAGGACACGCTAGGCTCATATGCAAAAACATGGAGTTAAGTTATATAACCCGTGAGCATGGACAAAAACCAACAGGTGTAAACCATGAAAGATTTTGTGTGAACAATGAAACAAGCAATGCCACAAGTTTCAGCAAGAAAGTGCAACAAGATGCGAACTCTCTCCTTACTGAATTTTTGCCTAATATAAATGAGAATTTTATACTATCTAAATATTGTACATATGTCTAGCTAAGGTGGACACATGAAGATGATGTTGTTGGACAAGAGGAGATGAGTTACACCAAGGAGGAGATGGGTTAGATGGAAGCTGAAGCAACACCCAACATGCTGACAGAAGGCTCAAACAATTGATGCAACGCCCACAAGACCTTTGTATTTCACCTTCCATAATACACATTTCTGGTAAGATAATGAAATCTACTTTCACCTCCAAGAAACGGCTTATCATTTTGACTTCCCATTAAGGAGTAATGAACATTTTAGTGAAGACATGTTAGGATGGCCGAAGGACATCTGAGGCCTCTCGGGAATAACGGTTTTCACACATTTCAACTTATTTACATCATGAATAAGTTTCACCTCGTCCACACCTAGCTAGGAGGGGTGTTCCTATTATAAATACCAGTTCTATCAAAGCCAAACTCAGACTATTATGAACCAAGAAATTCACCCGATGCTGTTGCAACAAAGTTGTTAAGTTTCTTACTATAACGCTCCAAATAAAAAAATATTTAATTTTCCTTTTAGTCTTAACTAGTGGGCTAAGTAAGAATTAAACTTGGGAAGAGGAGAGGAAGAACCACCGTACCTTTTAGTTTACTGGTGTTTCCTTTCCTTCTCCTTTATCTCCTTGACTCCATCGAGAGGAGAGGGAGAGGCTGGCTCTACCTACGTTACTCCCGCTAGGGCTTGAAGTAATCCCATCCGTAAGGCCTTCATCCAGATCATTGCTTGGGAAAAGAATCTGCTGCGTTTCCTAATAAAATTCCTTGCTTGCTTTCTAGCTCCTCTTTGGCTGTAGATTGCAATTTGCATCAAGGCTTGGGTGAGGCATAATTGGGGCCGAACTAGACATGATCGGACTAAGGTAGCAACACTCAATCTTATCCCTGCTAGCCTTGATACAATTTTTTTATTAGTTCCGGCCATTAGCACCTTAATCACTATACGAGGCATAACTTATTTGGATTAAAGGGAAGTTTTAGTAGTATGGATTTTAACGTTCTAGAGCTTCGGTACTTGGAATTTGGACGAGTATATCCAAGATATATAATTTTTTGAACATCAGTTTTTCTGCAGTCTATCGTCAGAACACAGTCACTTTCAGGATTATTTTAGAGCTAGTAAATGTCGAAATTGGAATATCTTTTGAATACCAAACCTGTATGGTTTTCTCTTGCCAGTATATACTTCCTATGTTTTTCTTAAGTATAAAAAAATGCTAAACCGAACTGCTGCTAGGAAAAAACATGTTTTCTTCGCTGGTTCTTTTCCGTGGTTTGTGAGCTGCGGCGTAGGAGCGTTTTACCTAATGTTTGCCTTATTTGTATGATCGTTTGAGTGCTAAGAATTACTTATATCCAGGTGGTGCATCTTCAGAGCGTGCTTAGCTCCCTTCAGTTGATTGGTGAAGGCAAGTAAACGTAGCGTTGTGGTGTGTAAGCTTTAACTCTATTATTTGAATTGCCTCCACTAAATTTGAATGACTCACACTAGCCAGATAAATTGCTAAGTGGAGATTATACTTCACGACACTATAGTGCAGCTAAGTCTTAGCACAAGGTTGGTGCTGAAATTTCCATGAAGGGCATTGATGTTAGCCAACCTTTTGTTGCCAATGATGGATAAGGTGTCAGATGGTTATGCTGTAAATAATAGGTGATCTGTTGATGTTAGTGCTTGCAAGGTTACTAGACTTAAAAGTCACGACTATCATGTTTTATTGCAAAAGCTTTTACCCTTGAGATGATATTCCCTCGAGCATTTTTTGATATTATGATGCACTTACTAGTTCATATTGCTTGGGAGGCTAGACCTGGAGGCCCGGTTTCATATAGATGGATGTATCCAGTCGAGAGGTACCTTCGCACACTAGAAGGCTATGTAAAGAATAAAGCATGCCCGGAAGGTTCTATAGCAGAAGGATATATCTCGGAGTGCCTTACATTCTGTTCTCGGTTCTTTGAGAATATGAATACAAAGCTAAATCGGCCAGCGCGGCAAGAGATGAGCTCGGCTAGTGAGCCACCTTCTGGATTAAGTATATTTGCTAGCCCAAAATTTGATAATAAAGAGAGGGAACATATTGATATTAAAACTGCATTGCCTAATGAGTTGAGAAGGATGAGGCACTACATAGTGACGAACTGTGATGAGGCAATTCCATGGAAAGAGTAAGCTATACAAGTAAAATGTAATATTATTTTATTATTTACTAATTAAGTACTAAATAAGTTGGTATGGTTTTTTTGTTGCAGTGAGCATATGGAGGAGCTGAAGAGGAGCAACCCACAAAATGTTGAAAAACGGCACAAAGAACATTTCGTATCATGGTTTCAGCGTAAAGTGAGTTATAATTATTTTGAAAACTGTGTATTTATCAATTAGAAATTTGTAGCTAACCATTTTTTTTGCAGATAATTATCGTGCCGATCAGCAAGTTACATGAAGAGGGAAAAGTAGATGATTTGTTGTATTCTGTATCTCACGGTCCAGATTCTCGACATCGTGTCTGTAACAGGTGCTCCATCAATGGATTTTACTTCCGGGCAGCACATATAGGGAAATATTACAAGTCGAGAGGATACAACAAAGATCAGCATGGTATTGTTGACTTTGATACTATGCGATTTCGCTATTCAGATGAGCCTTACATCATGGCGACATAGGCAGAGCTAGTATGTTATGTGAAATGTGGAAAGAAAATTAATTGATGTAGTGACATTAGACTAAAACAAAGAAACTTGTTTGCCATGCCTGAAGGAGAGGATTCTGGTGATATTACAGCTGTTGTTACAGATGTGGACTCAGTGATCAGTGACTATAGGAGTCGAGCATATGAATGTTGAGGACCAACCCTTGGATTTGACAACTTGGAATAGGACTGATGTCGAAGGAGTAAGTTGTGATGCTTCTATACTAGAAGAGGCACGGGCTGCAGCCTTGCCTAAACCGGACGATGAGGATTGTTGGTGTGCTAAGCGGCGTGGGTAAAGCTCGCTTAGCACGCCGAACACAAGAATGAGATATGCGGAGTATAGAAGAACAAAGTGGCAAGATAACAACTCTTAGTATAAGCGAAGTTAACTTGTTGATTATATGTGTATTTACAAGTGACCCTCGGTCCCCCTTTATAGTCCAGGGAGCCACATTTTACAGGATCATATTACCCTTGGCCGAATGTCCTAATCCTGCCATGAGGCGGTAACTCCTGAGGGCATTCCGAGAAAGCAGGCTGAAACCGCGTCGTCCGCGGCTTAGCTGGCTGCTTAGTTGGGACGCATTCCAGCCATTCGCTTCGCTTCGCTCCGGTGCTCCGCGCCCGCGTTGCTTCGCCTCGCCGGACGGTAGCCCCGCGGGTCACGGCGCTTCGCCCCTAAGGCTTGGCCCCTTCCTCGAGCTTCCCTTGACTTCGCTTGGAGGCACTTGTGCGTGCTGCTTGAAGATAAAACTCGGCGTTAGGGTGAGTAATATGCTCCGAGGGTCCTTGGCGTTGCCTCTGCGCGATGCCTGGCTCGCGCCATGCCCCTAACAGTAGCCCGTCGATGGGCGAGCTCGAATTACGTGTAGTTTGAGCGCGACCGATCGGAACTTCGCCTCGCGCGTGTATGTGAGCGCGGAGGAAACAATACTCCCCGTGACTTTCGCTTCGCTATTTTTGCTTCGAACATAGAATTGCACTTTTGTGCTCTTGGTTGTTGGTTGTGTCGTCTTTGTATGTGGCGTTGTCGTTGGATTTGACACTCCTCGATTCCGACGCCTGATGGCTTATTAATTCTGTTTAGGGGGTGGGCTTTTTCAGTGTTTTTGCTCCGATGGGCTCTGGCAGGTTGGATTCTTTTCTGTTTAGTGGATGGCCCGCTTCGCTCGCCGTGGCCTGCGGTTGGCCTTTTTCACCTCTTATGCCACCGCTTTTTGCCGTTGGTGATCTATATTTTTTCCCCTGCCTATTTAAGGCTAGGGTGGGGTGAAAGGTTAGCTGCTACTTTCGAGAAAGAAGCTCTTGCTTCCATATTTTCTTGCCTTTGCCTGCTGTTCTGAGCGAGTTTACTTTGCTTTTCACCGCCTCACTTCCTCCCCCCCCTTTTTTTTACTGCTACCATGACTTCACCTGTGCGCCCCAAGGATTTAGACACTTCTTGAGTTGAGATACGTGAAACACATTGTGCACACATTCCAGATTTTTCGGCGATTGCAAACGGTATGCCACGGGGCTAAACTTCTCCATAATCGGATATGGTCCAATATAACGTGGAGCAAGTTTTCCTTTTATTCCAAAGCGTGACACACCCTTATTTGGAGAGACACGAAGGTAGACATGATCATTTATTTCAATTCCAGCGGGCGTCTCCTCTTATTTGCATACCTTATTTGGCAGGATTGAGCAACCTTCATATGAGTTTGTATTTCCCTCACCTTTTCCTCAGCTTGCTCAACAAGATCCGAACCAAATATTGTTCTTTTGCCCGACTCGGACCAATTTAATAGCGTACGGCAATAATGTCCGTATAACGCCTGAAAAGGAGTAATTCTAGAACTTTCTTGATAACTATTGTTGTAGGAAAATTCAATGAAAAGTAATTGATCATCCCAACTTCCCTTTTGTGTTAAAGCACACGCTCTCAACATATTTTTTAAATATTGAATTAACCTTTCCGATTGTCCATCGGTTTGTGGGCGATATGCAGAACTTCGGATTAAGGTAGTACCAAGACTAGCATGCAATTGTTCCCAAAATCGAGAGACAAATTTCCGACCTCGGTCTGAAATAATAGTCTTTGGCACGACGTGCAAACATAGCACGCGGGTAATATATAATTCGGTGTACTTCTTAGCGCTGTAGGTGGCATGTACTGGAATGAAGTGTGCTGATTTCGTCAGTCTATCGACGATTACCCATATGGCATCATGTTTCTTGGATGTGAGAGGTAATCCAACAACAAAATCCATGGCTATGTCTTTCCATTTCCAAGCGGAATTTTTTAATGGATGTAATAGGCTTGCTTTCTTCAGATGATCAGCCTTAACTCGTTGGCAAGTGTCGCACTCGGCAACATAACGAGCCACTTCTCGCTTCATGCGAGTCCACCAAAATTTTTCTCTCGACCCACGGTACATTTTATTACTGCCGGGGTGTATGGAATATTTAGATAAATGTGCCTCATCAAGAATTTTCTTCCGTAATTCCATGTCTTTTGGAACAACGAGGCGGTTGTTAAACCACAAAACTCCATTATCATCTTGACGAAAACATATAGCCTTTTCCGTACCCAAGTTCTGTCGGATGTGTTCGATACCCTCATTCTTTTTCTGGGCTTCAATAATTTATTCTCGGAGAGTAGGAACAAGAGCCAAATTGTGCAACATACCATAAGGAAGGATATGAAGGCACGAATTAATTCTATTTTCAGATTTGTCGGCATTTTCCATATAGCAGATTTCTAATTGATTGCATTGGTGCTTGCGGCTTAATGCATCGACAACTACATTAGCCTTTCTGGGATGGTAATGAATTTCCAATTCATAATATTTTATTAATTCTAGCCATCTTCTTTGACTCATATTTAATTCTTGCTGAGTGAAAATATATTTGAGACATTTGTGATCGGTGTAGAGATGCACAAGATTTCCTAGGAGATAATGCCTCCAAGTTTTGAGAGCAAGAACTACTGATGCTAATTCAAGATCATGAGTAGGATAATGTTTTTCATGTTTGCGGAGCTGATGTGATGCATAAGCAAATCCTATGTCGGACGCATCACAATATACGTCGAACGGTTTGGTTATGTCGGCTTGAGCTAAAACTGGAGCGGTGGTTAAATGCATCTTCAAGGTTTGGAAAGCATTTTAACACTCAGGACTCCATTTAAAGGTAGAATCCTTCTCCAATAATTTTGTTATGGGCTTGGAGATGATAGAAAAATTTGGAATGAATTTCCGATAATATCCGGCGAGTCCGAGAAAACTACGGATGTGTTTGACGGTTCTGGGAGTCTTCCAATTTAGCACTTCATCAACTTTACTAGGGTCAACTGAAATTCCCTTTGCTGAAATAATATGACCCGAGAATGGAACTTGATCTAACCAAAATTCACACTTGCTGAATTTTGCATAAAGTTGATGATCTCGTAGTCGTTGAAGCACAATGCGGTGGTGTTTAGCATGTTCTTCCTCCGACTTGGAATACATGAGGATACTATCGATGAATACCACAACGAACTTTTCCAACGCTGGCATGAATACCGAGTTCATGAGGTACATGAAATAGGTTGGACATTTGTCAGTCCGAAAGACATTACGAGATATTCAAAAAGCCCATATCTCGTAGAGAAAGCGGTTTTATGAATATCCACAGGCCGAATTTTAATTTGGTGATAGCCAGAGGGAAGATCAATTTTTGAAAATACCCTCGCACCAACTAATTGATCGAACAACATATCAATTCGTGGGAGGGGATATTTATTTTTGATGGTTACCGCATTGAGTGGTCGATAATCGACGCATAACCTTAATGACTTATATTTCTTTTTCACAAAAGAGCGGGGCAGCAGCAAGGTGAAGCGCTTGGCCGAATGTACCCCTTGTCCATATGGTCATTAAGTTGTTCTTTAAGTTCGGCTAATTCGTTTGGAGCCATTTTATAGGGTCTTCTAGATGTCGGTGCAGTACCGGGTTGAAGTTCAATTTTAAATTCAACTTCCAAATCAGGTGGCATGTCCGGCAAATCATCCGAGAGTACATCGGGAAATTCACACACTACCGGTATGTCCACTAATTTCCTTGCCTCGAGGTGCTGAATTTGAGTTCTAGAAATTTTGGGACACGGCAAGGATAGAACCGATAGGCCGTAGAGGGGTGAATTTAAATGTACTTCTTGAGTATCTATGTGTAGGACAGCTTTATGTCGTTTCATCCACCTCATTCCTAGTATCATATCTATTCCCTGACCATTTAGAATAATTAGCCTAGAAGGATATATTTTTCCGGCTAATTCAAGAGAGACGTTTCTGGCTTCACGATTTATGTGAATGATGCCATCGGGAGATGTGATAGTGTATGGAGTTTGCAAGATGGTAGATGATAGATGCAATTTATCCACACATGCTTGACTAATAAAATCATGCGTGACGCCGGAGTCAAAAAGAACGAAAGTGGTATGCGCGGCAACGAAAAACATATCGAGAGGACTGGTTCTCCGGCTTGCACATCTTGGATTGTAGTAAAATTCACACGGCCATTCTTGGTGGGGGTTTTGTTGTGGCTGTTGTTGTTGTTGTTGCTGTAGTTATTATTATTTTTATTGTTACCGCGGTTGTGCTGATTCTGATTATTTCCACCATTATTCCCGTTGTTGCGGCGAGGATGTGGGCAATCCCTGATGAAATGAGCAACATCGCTGCAATTAAAGCACGGCTGCTGCGGGGATGGTCTAGCACTTTGATTGTGCTGCTGTGAGAAATGTTGGTGACCACGGTGCTGATGTGAATTTTGGGGCGCACGATAGGGCTGCTGGAATGTGGTGTGCTGCCCACCCATTGGAGGCACCGAGACACGAAATTTTTGACTAGTGAGGCTAGTCACTGCAAGCTTGAACTTATGAGATGGCACACCGGATGAATTTCCAGCGGTGCGCTTCCTCTTCTTGTCATCCTGGTTGACGCGAATAGCATCCTCTTGGACAATGGCTGCGCTGACCAGTTCGTTGAATGTGCCGCTAAAGAGAGCGAGACGGTCCTGCAACTTCGGATTCAGGCCTGTCCGGAAGCACTCACGCTTCTTTGCATCAGTGTCAACGTGATAGGAAGCATACTGAGCGAGGTAGTTGAATTTCCGAGCGTACTCTTGCACAGTGCTAGAGCCTTGCTTCAGGTCGACAAATTCATGAAGCTTTGTTCTCATGACACCATTAGGAATATGGTGTGCACGGAAGGCTGCCGAGAATTCCGTCCATAGCACCTGGTGATCCGCGGGGAGTGCAGAGGTGTAGTTTGCCCACCAAGCACTAGCAGACCCACGGAGCTGTTGTGCTGGAAACAGAGTTTTCTGATGCTCGGTGCAGTTCAAGAGAGCAAACTTAGACTCCACAATGCGCAGAAAATTATCTGCCTCCTGGGGGTCTTTTGCTTCTGAGAAAGATGGCAGTTAGGTCGCCCAGAAATCCCCATAAGGCGTGGGATGGGGCTGCGGTGGAGGAGCTGCTGCCTGGGTATTATTGTTCTGGCTTGCCAGGAACAATCGAAACATCTGGTTCTGATTATGAACGAGTTGCTCCACAGCAGTCAACGGAGGTGGAGGAGGTGGCTGTGACGAAGCTCCCTCTCCCGAAGGATCCACCGTGCAACGAGTGTTCAACATCTGTCACACAATTTAATCATACCATTAGCCTTAGCATTTCTGGAGCCATAGACAATGATGGTAATTAAAGGACATGATATGAACGGAAAATTTTAGATTGCAACCAGAGGAGAAAAAATTCTTGAGGAGCGGAAATGACTTGATGAAAGCATAGGTTTATTAAACATAAACTTAGTGGTTCATATACTTCGATGGTAACCCATTTGTACACAAAAGCACGGAGTATTAACACTTTCTAACGCGCGGGTCACACATTCCTGATTTTTTTCACCACTAGCTATCTATCCGTACCTCCTATGATGTCATATCTACACAAAACACAGCGACCATAACGTTCTTACGTACTTACAAGCCACTAGGTTCAGTTCTCAGTACACTACCCTTAATTTACAAGTCTTCCCTAGAGCTATCCGGAAGTCTAGGCGTCGCTATCGGTATACGAATTCACATCCGGATTGTTGACGTCGGAAGCACCGCTAGCAGCGTCATTCCCGTTGTTCGCTGGTAGAGGTGGCTGCAGCAAGTTCCAGTGTGCTGCCAGCAGCGCCTGGTGGTGCTGCTATAACTGTGCCAACTGGTGCTGGAGATTGCCTATCTCTGTGAATAACTGGTTCATGTTGGCCTGCGCGGTCTCGAGCTGTCCGTGGAGGAACTGCATGGTAGCCTGCTGAGAGTGAATGGTCTCGTCCTTCTGAGCAATAGTCTTTTGAGCTGCATTCAACTCTTTCAGCGCCTCAACCCGTTCCTCATCACAGAAAGTGGCAATCTGCTCATGTTCCACTTTCTCCTGCTCAGCTCGGTCCTTCGCTCGGTCTGCGACAACATGCAAGTTGTCGCTGAAAAGGAGATCATCCTGCACCTCCTTGAGACGTGCAGTCAAAGCAGTGTTCCCTTCTCTAACTCAGCAACACGGGCGGTCAGCTGCTTGTTCTCGTCCTTGGCTAGATAGTAGTCGTCGGAGACGTCAGTGAGCCGATCAGTGAGGTCTTCCACCTCCGACCTCAACTGGTTCCTTTCGGTCATGAGCTGTCTCACGTCCATCTATAGGCCATGATTAGAAACATATTAAGCAGCAGGCTTATTAACAATGAAGTTCCAAAGGAGCTAACATAATTTATTTAAACAAGACGGTGTCAAAATAACAGAAACTCGACCTTTCCAACATAAACCGGTGCTCAAAAACGGCTTTTGAACTATCAATATTTTGTCTCTGCTTGAACAGTAAAATTTACCAAACTCCTAACCAGAAGCTAGATAACTTCCTAAGCTTTCCAAGGCAACCTAAAACACATAAAAAGCTCAAGAGGATCAAAAGTTACGACGATTTCCGGCTCTACTGTTTTCTGCCGGGGTTTCTGGAAATTCTGGCAACTTCGACTAGCTCTCTGTTTTCGTCCATTTAACCGCCTTAACGATTTTTCCTGACCCAGTTGATACTACAGAAAACGTGGGGCATAACACTAGCTTTCCAGAATGGGGTAGATCATTTTATTTGGATAAGTAACACAAAAGTTACGGCAATTTTCGTGAGGCAACCGAAATCTGCCAATCCGGCAATTCGGCAAAAGCTGGCCACATTGCCAGGGTTTCGGGTAGGACAATTTTTAGCTTATTTAGACTCTATTTTTGTCCTCGTTTTGACAACAATGTGATGGCACATATCATAAGCTTTCCGAGTTGGGTTTGATCGTTTCGTTTGGATCAACGATTTAAAAGTTATGACCGTTTTCGTGAAACTAGCAATTGGGTGGTGTTTTTAGTGCCGATCGGGTGGTGATTCGTTTCATAGTTGCTAGCACGTGTTTTCGATCGAGTGTAAGATGCAAATGTTATGTATGTCATGAATGATGGCATGAGATGTCGTTTGAGCTACATCCTTTCCAAAACAAAAGAGCGTGATCGGTGTATATAACCGACCACTCGTTTTTGTGGCAACACACACACGGTCTCCACACAAAAACTACACGATCTATGGTTCGTGATTAGGGTACCTACAAAAGCTCATTTCAGAAACATTACATCAAAATCAAAAGAAACAATGAAAAGAATAACAGCGCTACCAATCTTCACATTGTAACGGTCCATAGAAAGAACCGCCCCGTGGATTGCCACGAGCCAACATTGTCCCGTATTATTACTTCCGCGGGCACGGAGCGCTAATTTAAATTGCAAACATACCTGGGCGGAGCCGTAGTTGCAAAATTTAAACAAGCATAACCGAGGTTAGTTTGTCACTGCTACTTCTATTATGGACCTTAATTGGCCTTTCTAGGTCGTTCCTCACTGCATATCCCGATATCGCTCCGATACCAGCTGTGACACCCCTACCTTGTAAAGCAAGAGGGATTGTCGAACAGGATCGTATCGGGAGACATTCGACGAAGCGGACGTACATTGCACGTACATCAACGATACATTCGCAATTTACATAGCATAATTAGGTGCGTAAGTAGCAACTTTTACATTTGATATTCAAGTTATTACAAACCATAAACTTTGAATTCTAAATACAATACCATAAGAGTGGAAATTTAAGTTTACATTACTTAATATACAATGTGCGGAAGCGTAAACATCTCGACGATAAATATATACAACTTAGTTAGGAGACCACATCAGCCCATACGACATGGCCTCACTCTTGGTTCGGTGAAGATGGAACCCACTCCACGGTCCATTCCTGGGGTTCCTCACCTTGACACATAAACTTCCCGCAGCAATCACAGTAATCGGGCTGCGGGATTCCTGAAATAAATTTGAACGCAAACCCCGAGTATCTAATATACTCCGCAAGCCTTACCCATCAAAAATGGTTCTAAGAACCGACCCTAATATGCAGGGGGCTTGACTTGTCTTGCTGAAATTCGCCAAAAACAACTCCTATGTATTTTTGATCTTCAATGTTTTAGCCAATTTAAAAGGGTGGATACATGAACATAATTTTAGTGCGCAATTCAAACAATCATGGTTGCAATACATAATTTATTTCTACAAAAAAACAGCAAGCTTTTCATAATATTCTCTTCATTACTACAAGGCAATCTGCTCGAGACAAGTGTTACTCATCACCGCGAGGGACGGCGATATATATCGATTTACACCCTGCAGGAGAAACCCAAATGCACGACATACGCATCATTTAAGAACACGTATGGCCATGATTTAATAACCTAGTACTTGTGCACATAAAATAATACTAACATGGGATGACCTAGGACGATTTGTTTAAGAGCAAGTTTAACATGCACCATCATTATATCTTTTCACAATTTGTCAGCATGCAAGAGAGTACTACATTATTTTCTAACGATGATTTCCATCATTTTATGATCGAGCACCGAAGCAAATATGAATTTATATGAATTTTTCCTATTATGCAAATACAAGGTACCATAATGTACTTAAACCAAAAATGCTAAAATTTATCATGACATTCTCAAATCCATCGGAACCATGTGTGATATGATGAATCATGCTAAAAGAAGTGGGGTGTTCAAATTTGGTTAGTTTTAGTTTACAATTTGTCTCAACTCGAGTCCATTTCAGGCTTATCGTGAGGCCTACTTATGGAGAGTAAAACTTAACTTTTCGCTATAAAACTTTGGCAAACCAAGTAGTGTCATTGGAAGTACATTCTACAAGCATTCCAACTAGTGTTCATATGCATCATTTGGATTTGTATAGAAAAAAGTTATGGAATTTCTAAAACGCAATGTTGTTCGGTTCCCTTAACGGGTTACCACTTTAAAGTACTCGAATCTTTCATTTTCTCCATCGAACACGCCGGAGTGCTCCAAGGCCAAGGAAGCTCACCGTGGCGACGGAACGTCGAAGAGGTGGGAGGCGGTGGCGGACGGCGGCGTTCTCCGGTCGCGTTCCCGACGACGAGCTGCACACAAGGCGGCTGTAAGCTCAAGGAAGGATCGGAGGGACCAAGGAAGGCCGGTGGAGAAGCGAATCGAAGAACCGTTCACCTTAGACGTCGTGCGGCCTACAATGGCGACGGCGGTCGGCGGAGGGGGAATGGGAGGGCGCTTGCTCGGGGATATTCTTGGGTGTGAGGGGGAGCTCATGATGCTCCGGAGTGAGGGCGAGAGAGACCGGAGGTGAGGGACGGTGTGTAGGGTTGCTCGGGCGACGACGGAGGCACCCTTTTATGGCGGCGATGAACGGCTCCCCTCTTCGCGTGAAAACGACGCAACCACAGCGATCACGGACGCGTGGGGCGGTGTTGTGCGGGAGGACGGCGGCCTGTTCGGCCGGGATGGGCACGAACGCCGATGGCGGCTGCCCGGTGGCCCCGTCTCATCGTGCGGTGCTATGCTCGAGGGGTTCTCCTTATTTACAAGTTTGCCACCGAGCTCCTGTTGTTGTTTTTCTTCACATAAATTATTATGTTTGGTATTTTTGCAAACCAAAAATTGTGGGCACTCGGTGCGTTATGTTGAGCAACTTTGTTATAGGCAAAAGTTCAAATTTTGTTTGAAAAAATTTACAAAAATTATCGAACAGATTGCTGTTTTCAAACTTGGTTTGAATTTTCTAGGAAAATGTGCCACCCTAAAAATTTGGTAAAAATATCCTAAATTCAAGATTTGATCTGGACTACCAGATTATGCAAAAATATGGGGGCACTAACATGGAGAATCATAAAAATCTTCATAGCTAGGGTTTGGGGCTACTAAGAAACCTAATCAAACCCTAATTTGTTATTTTATGTGGGATTAGACCTAAATGAGATTTTGCACATGCAACTCGTTAATTAGTACGGTGCAATCGCAATTTGGGACACGGGGTGTCACATTTGATGTATTGCTTGATTACTTGTTTGGAAACATGTAATGCAGTAGCATAGTGCAAATTAAATTTACTCTTTCATGCAACTTAATTAAACTGCTAAAAGTTGAGCATCGGGATTCACTTGTAGGCCAGCTTAGTGCTTAATTTATCCTACCCCCTGGCCTTTGCATGTCCGGGAGTCGGCTGTAGATGGCCACCTTGACGGGTCGAGTCTTGCCGAGCTTTAGTTGCTCAAAGCTTTGCTCTATGTGGTTTTCGAGAGGACCCCGTCGAGCAGGACATAGTTGCTTGGAGATAACGTCCGGCGGGATCGGTCCTCGGACGGAGGCCACTACACTCGGGAGTGGTGCGGTCCGGAGGAGTAGCGACGTTGATCTGCCGGTAAGGTGTTCTAGGGCAGGAACACTTGTCTCTGCCGGATGTCCCGTGATGTATCGCCGAGAGAGCGATTGTATCTTATTGCTTCCGCTGTTTAGTTTATTTCCAAACTTATTCGCTTCGGTGCTTATGAGACTTTGATGTAATCATGCACTTGGATGGATGTAAGAGACTTGTACTTATATTCATTGTATCATGCTTATGTTTGTATGTTGGAATATCGGGTATCGTAGCTAGGTTGGGGATATTACAACACCTTAAGCAGCCTATTTTCGAAAACTAGGACGTTATCGTGTGAGGACGTGCCCCTAAGGACTATATTAGTTGTAACGAGTGGCAATGCTAACCCTGGGTTATGTTTGTTTAATTACTTGCATCTACGGTTGCGGCTATGGTATGTCTGCATTTAAATTAGCGGTCTGTGCCCGCGGACGGAGAATACAGGACACTATTGGCTCGTAGCTTACCACGAGACGATCCTTTCCATGGGTCCTTACTAGTAGAACTGTGTTTATTTTCAAATTTTCTTTTGAATTTGATGTACTTGTTTCTGGAATGAATTTTTTGCAGGTACATAACTACGGTAATAGGTGTGTGTCGATAATTTAGACTGATCGACGTGGTTGATCGCGGGTCGCCACCCTAAAATTCGTACACCGTTGAGACGGTAAAAATATTTTCTTTCATTCGGTGAGGATGAATAGGGTGAATATGATGCATTCATGATAAAAATTGTAACCATAAAAATCTGAATTTTATAACCTGAAAATTTCAGAAAACTCGCTAAGCAAAGAAAATTCATAACTTTTTGCTCGAATCCTGGATTTGAGTGATCTCGCATGTTCTGGAAAGCTAAAGAAGTTAACTAAATTGTGGATTAGGTTTTGTGACGATTGGAGCCAGACTGGGAGAGTTATGCTCTGTTTTGTCAGAGGTGCTGTTTCTGTTTTTCAGAATCAGAGCCCGGTCTATTTTCCCCATAACTCTCAGCTCAATTGTCGGAATGAGGAAAATGAGCACTTTCTGGAAGTATTGAGTCATGAGATACAACTTTGGTAGTCCGAGGAAGGACTGGTTAAGAGGTTGTAGGGCCGAAAATTCCAGATCCATCCCTCTTGTGACATCCCCTCCGGGACACCCAGGAATTGGTACAGAGGGACACTCGACGAAGCGAGTTACAACAGAAATATCATCTCATACAAGCCAGAATATATACATCATGGTATAATACAACCAGGTTTTCGAAAAACAAACATTCTTGCAGCGGAATATAACATTATTGAAGTTTAACATCCTACGAGTATTCAACGGAAACTTGTTCTATTGTACAACTCGAAAGACTTCAACGAAACAACGTGATGCACCGAGCCCTTCGTACATCACGGTCCTCTCTCTTCATGGCGTGGGGATACGTTCCCACCGAAGGGAACCTCCGTTCGGACATTGCTCCTCTTCGGGGAAGCTGCCATACAAGTCATGGTAGTACGACTCGTTTCCTGAAAGGTAACGAACAAACCCCGAGTATTCTAATACTCAACAAGACTCGACCCGTCAACATGGCACGCTAAGGCCGACGCCTAGTATGCAAAGGCTTTCACGGCTGTGGGGTTTACTCCTTTGCGAAAAACAACATTAAAGGTTGGGTCCTTACTTTCAATATTTTTGCTCATGTTAAAGTTCATTAGCCTTGGTGTTTGCAACCTATCACTATTGAAATCAAGTTCTCAATCAAGATAAAATAGATCTTATTCCTTCCATCTCTTATCTTCATCTTCCATAAAATCTACTACGATGTGACGAGCTAAACAAGCGGTACTCATTACTGCGAGGGACAGCGATTCGAATCGATTTATACCAGCTGGCAAAACCCGACTACACGACGTATACGCACCACACCGATGGTATACGACAACCTTTCCCTCTAGCACCCGACAGCAGACTAGCCGTTTTCAAACTCTCCCGGGAGTATGGCGAAGCCACGACTTCCCTCGTGGTCGACCCATCTCCCTCCCGTGAGACTATCCTCTCACTAACAGCCGGCAAAAGAGAGCCGGCTACGCTATATCTCTCGGGGCGATAGGGTACATCAGCTGGCTGGGCCCATGATACCAGCATGTAGTGCGGTACGTTCAAACTTGTTCAGCTAAGCCGACAACGGTACCGTCCTTGACCGACACGAGACGGGGCTACCACCTTGCAAGACCTCATCTCCGTCTTGCCCTTTCCCTACGGGGCCCGTCCGGTCTCAACTTCATTAACACTCTTATCATCTTAGTGTCCATACAAAACCCTTAAAGCCTCCATGCTTTAAGATTCCCTAAACATCTACCGTTGCGACTATGAATTAAGCTTAGCCTCTATTGAGCTGCCTGTACCAGTATAGAATAAACAAACGGAAACCTACCTTAATGCATCTAGGGTGTCAACCATTCCCTAACACCTAATGCACAAGCATAACTGTACTATGTGATAAAATAAAATATTTAAAAACATAGGTAGGATGCACCGGGCTTGCCTTGATTCTCGTTCGAAGTTAGCTTCCTCGGCGAGCTGGGTCGACGTCGAGATTCCCGCTCTCGATTCTCCCTCGGGTGGAACCTCGATCACTTCGAACCTAGTCGACCAACAATGCGTTGCGAATCACAATCATGTATGCATGAATGCTCATGATGAAAGTATGCAAGGATTCATTGATTAAGTCCAATAAGTAATAATTAACAATTAATGCTTAATCACCTTAGTTAATTAATAAATTAAGGATAAGTATGTTCATTAAGCACTAATTAACAAGTAATTATGCTGATTAAAGAGTGCTTAATCAAGGTCATTATTTGTTAATTGGTTCTGTTCCTTAATTACTTAATTAAGTTCACTAATTACTTAGGTTTAATAATTAATAAATTATTCCTGGTTATTAAGCAATAAACAAATCATTATTTTAAGTGATGAAAGGTTAATAATTTGTGATCATATAAAATAATGCAGTTTAAGTTTAATTTTGGAAAATAAGTTTCGTAATTAATTTCGTCTACAGTATCTTCTTCATCAAATAAAATTATTTTTCATAATTAAACATTTTATTTACATAAAAGAATAGCCTTTCTCTAATCAAAGAAAGTGATTAATTACTAATTATAAAATAAATTTAATCAAAATAAGTTTTTTATATCACAAATAAATAGATCTTATTTTTCCGAGTCTAACAAAGTTGGTTTGGCATTTTTCTGATTTTTGACGAATTTTCTACGAATTTTGGAAATTCAAAATTGATTTTGTGCCACACGGAGGGTCACGGTGTTGGCCACACCCGATCCCGCGTAGCCACACGCGATCCCACGGGCGTGTGGCCCGCGGTGTGGCCTCGCCGCGGCGGCGGGTCGAGGCGGCGCGACGGCCGGAGTTGGCCGGGCGTGGAGCAAAGCTCGCCGCATGACCACCGAGAATACTCTACGCGACTAGGCGAACCTACCGGTGACAACGCGAGCACATGAGCTCCACCGGAGAGGCACCGGCGGCGAGAGCCAGCCACGACGGCGACTCCGGCTATGGCGCGAGCTCACCACCGTGCATAACTTTTGGGGAAAACTCACCGACACGCACTACCGAGCATGCGCAAGCTCGTCATGGAATCAAAGGAACATGAGCAAGCTCGGAAAGGTGTGCTCACCATGAGAGTCGCGGACAACGGCGGCCGGAGCTGCAGAAGATCGTCGATTGATCGGCTCTCTATGGAACAAAAGCAAGGATGAGCTACCGGGAACCTCGAGCATCTAGTTGCGCATCGCTATGAAGAGAAAATAGCTACAATAGCTGACCGTGGCTCACCGAATTGCGGAGGCGGCGGAAGGTCGACGGTGAGGTCGCAGAGGAGAAGACGAGCTCGCCACGACGGAGTGAAGGTGCTCAAGCAAATTGACCGGTCGGGGAAGCTTCACGGTGGTCCGGCGGAGCTCCCGGTGTTGGTGGTTCGGACGGGGAAGGACCGGAGCGGCCTGTTGGCGGTGGAGTAGGGGGTGCTTGCCGGCGGTAGAGAAAAGAGAAGAGGAGAAGCTCGGCCGGGTGGGGGGGGGGGTCTTATCCCGTGGAGAGGCGGTTCGTGAGAAGGAGGCCGGCAAGCAGCTGCGTGCGGCTAACCTCCTGCGTGGCGGGGTGGCGTGGCGACGGCCGGGAGGCGGTGCCTGTCGCGAGCGACGCCGAGCGCGGGAGAGAGAAGAGAATGGCAGCTGGGCCGGTCCCGGAAATTTTGCAAAAACACCCCCGGTTTTCCTCAAATTAAAAAGTAGCTTTCCGGTGCTCCAAAAATTTCCAAATTTTTCAGGGATGTTAATGAAAACATTTTAGGCATATTGCCTATTAAGTCCAGGGTAAAACTGCAAATCATTTCTGAATTAAAAATTCATAGTTAAATTAATAAAAGAGGCTTTGTTTATTTCTTAAGATTATTTTTACAAAGCAAAATATTTTCAGGAAATTTTCATAATTCTTTTCTGGTGACATTTGGGCCATAGAAAATATTAAACATGAATTTCCTGCTTAATTCATTTATTTTTAACTACTTCCTTTCTTCTTTATCTATTTTGTTATTTTATGTGTTTATTATTAACACAAAATTTGATATCTTCGTAAATGCAACAATTGATGCAATGCTCATGATGACATGAAATGCATTATTTTTCCGAGAGTTGTTACAGCCCTCCCCTTACAGGAATCTCGTCCCGAGATTCACGGTTGAAACGACTAGGCAATAGTGCTAAAGAACTCGGGCTAGTTCGATCGAAGAAACTCTTCTTGTTCCCAAGTAGCTTCAGCTTCCGAGTGATTACTCCATTGGATCTTGTAGAACTTGGTGGTCCGATGACGAGTCACTCTATCCTTGGTGTCGAGAACTTTAACCGGTCGTTCGTCATATGTCAAGTCCGGTCTGTAATCTGTTCCACCCCTACTGTCGGTATACCCATGGGTGGTTTTAAACACTTCTTCAGCTTGAGATACATGAAATATGTTATGGATACCTGCCAAGTGGGGTGGCAATTCCAGTCGATACGCCACAGCTCCATATCTTTCCAAGATTGGAAAAGGTCCAATGTATCGTGGTGCTAACTTGCCCTTGATTCCAAACCTTTGAACACCTTTGGTAGGAGATACTCGAAGATAGACTTGATCTCCAACCTGAAATACCAACTCTCGACGTCTTTTGTCGGTATAGCCGATCTGTCGAGATTTAGCCCTTTTAAGGTTTTGCTGAATGAAACGTACTTGTTCTTCTCGCATCTCTTACTAAATCTGGTCCGAAGATTACTCTTTCTCCACTTTCGGACCAATTCAAGGGTGTACGACAACTACGTCCATATAGAGCTTGGAACGGTGACATTCCGGCACTCTCTTGATAGCTGTTATTGTAGGAGAATTCCGCTAACGGTAAGCATTTCTCCCAATCTTTACCATAGGTCAAGACACATGCTCGAAGCATATCCTCGAGGTATTGATTGATCCTTTCCGTCCGCCCATCCGTTTGAGGATGATATGCTCGAGCTTCGTATCAACTTTGTTCCCGAGGATTCTTGTAGTTGTTCCCAGAATCTGGAGACAAATTGTGTTCCTCTGTCCGATATAATGGTCTTGGGTACTCCATGCAAACGAGAGAATTCGAGCGATGTATAGCTCTGCATACTTCTCGGCAGTGTATCGTGTATGTACCGGTATGAAGTGAGCGGACTTCGTCAACCTGTCCACAATAACCCGGATAGAGTCATGTTTCCGTGGGCTTAGTGGTAATCCCACGATGAAATCCATGCCGACGTCTTCCGACTTCCATTCAGGGATACTTAAAGGTTGTAAGGGTCCTGCTTGCTTCAAGTGCTCGGCTTTGACCCGTCGACGGACATCACATTCATTGACATACTTGGCTATTTCCCGCTTCATGCGTGTCCACCAAAATTTTTGCTTCAGATCTTGATACATCTTGTTGGTTCCAGGATGAATGGAATATTTGGACATATGAGCTTCATCCATTATCTTCTTGCGAAGTGGTAAATCTTTTGGTACTACCAATCGATCCTTGAACCAAATAACTCCTGCCTCGTCCTCCCTGAAGCACTTAACTTCACCCTTCCCGAGTCGTCTCCTTATGTGTCCTATACCCACGCTTTTCCGTTGAGCTGCTACTAGTTCTTCACGAATGGTAGGAATCGAGCCAAATTAGTCAAGGTTCCATCCGGAATAATCCTAAGATTTGGCTCCTCACCTTCGGATGGTTGTGCTTGAATCAAAAGTTGAGCCGCGAGATTATTGCAATGGGCCTTGCGACTTAAAGCATCAGCTACCACGTTTGCCTTTCCTGGGTGGTAGTGAATTTCCAGCTCATAATCCTTGATCAGTTCTAACCATCTTCGTTGTCGCATATTCAGATCTGCTTGAGTGAAAATGTACTTGAGACTCTTGTGGTCCGTCTATAAATGTACCAAATTACCCAAGAGATAGTGTCTCCAATCCTTCAATGCGAGTACCACTGCTGCTAATTCCAGATCATGCGTAGGATAGTGTTCCTCATGACGCCTTTGTTGCCGAGAAGCATAGGCAATCACTCGACCTTCCTGCATTAGAACACATCCGAGTCCTGTTCCCGATGCATCACAATACACATCAAAAGGGTTCGTCGGATCCGGCTGAGCAAGTACGGGAGCTGTGGTCAATAACTTCTTCAACGTTTGAAAAGCTTCTTCACATTCTTTGCTTCACACGTACTTCTTGTCCTTTTCCAATAGCTTAGTCATTGGCTTGGCGATCTTTGAGAAGTTTGGGATAAACCTTCTATAATAACCAGCTAATCCCAAGAAACTTCTGATTTGTGAAACAGACTTCGGTGAATTCCAATCCAACACTTCTTGGACTTTGCCTGGGTCAACGGCCACCCCTTCGGCTGATATCACATGACCTAGGAACGATACTTCTTTTAGCCAAAACTCACACTTGCTGAACTTAGCATAGAGTTGATGATCCCTTAGTCGTTGCAACACAACCCTTAAGTGATTGGCATGTTCCTCTTCCGACTTAGAGTAGATCAAGATGTCGTCAATGAATACCACGACAAACTTGTCCAGCTCAGGCAAGAATACCGAATTCATGAGATACATGAAATGTACTGGTGCGTTGGTCAATCCAAATGACATCACCGGATACTCATAAAGTCCATACCTTGTGGAAAATGCAGTCTTCGATATATCTTCGACTCTTATCTTAATCCGATGATATCCCGAGCGAAGATCTATCTTGGAGAAAACTTTAGCTCCCATCGGTTGATCAAACAAGATATCAATCCTCGGAAGAGGATACTTGTTCTTGATGGTAACCGAATTTAGAGGTCTATAATCCACACATAGCCTCAATGTCTTGTCTTTCTTCTTTACGAACAAGGCTGGGCATCCCCAGTGGTGATGAACTTGGACGTATGTACCCTTTGTCCAATAATTCTTTTAGTTACACTTTCAATTCTGCCAGCTCATTCGGCGGCATCCGATACGGCCTTCTTGATATGGGTGCAGTTCCAGGCTGTAACTCTATCTTAAACTCTACCGCTCGGTCCGGCGAGTAGTCCCGGTAAGTCGTCCGGGAAGACATCCGGATATTCCCGGACTATGGGTATATCCTCCGGACTCTTACCTACAACCTTATTGACCATTGGCAGCATAGCTTGAGGAAAAGCTAAGAGCAAGCAATCTCGACCATGAACAGGAGAGTTCGGATATACGGCTCGAGATGCTATATCCAATACTGCCTTATGGAAATTCATCCATTGCATGCCAATAATTGCATCTAACCCTTGCCCATCTAGTATGATTAATGATGTGGAATAAACCTTGCTACCCAATCTCAATGGCATATTGGCCGCTTCTTCATTACTAAGGATTTTACCCCCGGATGTTGAAATGATATGAGCACATAGCAACTTGGATGGCATGATGCAATGCTTAGTAACATATGACTTGCCGATGAAATTATGCGTAGCTCCCGAATCAAATAAAACCATAGCAGGATGATCAGCGATAGAAAACATACCCGCTAAGATTTGTCCTCCTTCGGGTAGCTAATCAGCCGTAGTAAAGTTGGCACGGCCCGTCTTTGCTGGTGTATTCTTGGCTGGTGCCCGCTGTTGGTTCTGCGGCTATCCTTGAGGTCTAGGTGCATATGGTGCCTTCCGAGGATATGGACAACTGCGGTAATAATGTCCCGAACGGCCACAATTGAAACATGGCGGTCCATTCTGCTGCTGTGCTTGACTCACCGGTCCGGGATTCCGAAGGTTCCGTTGCCGATAAGGCGGGCGATATCGATTTGACCGCTGTTGCTCGAGATTGCTGGGGTGTTTGATTCTGCCGGTAGTAATTGGGACGAGAGGGTGTATGCTGATAACACCGACCTGACGGTGCGGTGTAGACCAGCCTGTACTTTGATGGTCCCCCACTTCCTTGTCCGAGAGCCGGCCTCTTCTTGTTCTTCTCCGTCCGATGGAGACAGATAGAGTCTTCCGAGTGCAATAACGTCACTCACAAAGTCGGTGAAGCTGTCGGTCTTGTTCAACACCAAGCGAGACCGTAGCTTGGTACTCATTCCCTCCTTGAACAAATTCTTCTTCTTGGCATCTCGTGTCCATATGTTCAGGAGCATACCGAGCAAGACGGTTAAATACCTTGGAGTAGGTATGCACACTCATATCCCCTTGCTTCGACGACAGGAACTCCTTCCTCTTGTGATTCATTAAGCCTTCCGGAATATGATGCTCTCTCGAAGGCTTTGGTGAACTCAGCCCATGAAACTTGATGTCCTGGAGGAAACATTGCTTTGTAATTTGCCCACCAGGCTCCAGCAAACCCCCGCAATTGCTGGGAAGCGAAGAGGGTCTTCCGATGATCCGTGCATGGGAACAGCTCCAGCCTTCGACTCGATGGTGTGTAGCCGCTTGTTAGCTTCCAAGGGCTCACCCGCATCCGAGAAGACCGGGGGCGAACCGATAAGAAGTCCGAGAAGGTCACCCTTTCCTCCGGTGCATTGCGGCCCTGGTGACGTTCCTGTGGAGCAATGTTGCGGACCAATTGTTCCAATAATTCTCGCTGTTCCGCGCGAGAATCCAAGATCTGCGGCGATGGCCTCGTGCCAAGGTCGGGGGTGGTGGTGGTGTTTCCGCCCGCGTCGAGAACTCTCGGGCTCATCGTGTCTCCTTGTTCCAACCATTCTGTCCAAGAAAAGTTTACGTTAGACATCTTCATTCCAACATAACAATGGAAGAAACAGGAATACGTAGATGAGAACTCCCAACCGAATCTTATGCAACAAGCCATCTTTATTAAAGCAACCACCAAATCCATCAACACAAGCTTATACATCCCCGTTACAACAGTTCCTATGATACACTCATGCGTGGTTACATCACACTCGTTATTTAACTAGCGCCTATTTTACATACTAGTTTTCTCACTTGCTACTAGCTAGCACTCTACTATTCTTCGCGACGCCTGGATATCACCTCCTGGCTTATGGAACTGCCTGTCTCGGATTCTACATCCTCTAGTCGTGGAATCTCCGTGAAGTCTATGACTGAATCTACGTCCATTATCTCTTCAGGATCCTCCTCTTCTTCTTCGATTCAGCCTGCATAGGATTTTCGTGCACTACTGGTTCATCTTCCGGAGGTTGCTGCCCTATTGCTTCATTCACTATTGCATTGTGTGCTTGCAGTAGATCTTGCTCTAACCGAGTGATCGGTGCATCTGCGTTTGTTAGTTGCTGATCCTTAAATTGAATCTGCTGCTCCTTGTTTAGCAACTGCGCCTCTCTAAGTGCTAACAACTCCTCCTTTTCCTGCAGCTGTCTCTCCGATCCGACTACACGAACATCCTCCCTTGATCCTCTTACTTCACTCACACCCGTACTCGTGCTGTCCATCTCTCGTGAAGAAGTAAGAGTATCGGATACAAGTAGAAACTAATCCTAATATTTTAGCAAGTCTTTTTATTCTAGCAACTGCATTTATATATTACTACCACTTCCTTTCCATTAGTTATTGTTGGTACAACTCAAACCCACTTTTCATACACTCCCACCTGCCAAACACTTGCTAGTACCCTATCTACATCCGACCTATGTCAGCAAAATGTGGCTATCCCCTACATTAGTGAAAACACAAGACAACTAGGCCGACGGCGCGTGGATCGTCACCGTCCGACTCGACGTCATCGGCCGGTGAAGCGGGTGGTGGCTCGTAGTCCATCCCGCAGACCTCCTCCGCGTCGTCCGGTGGACCCCGCTGCTGCAACCGCTCGAATCGCTCAACCAGGTGCGTCGTGGTCGTGGAGCGAGTGCGTGGTGTGCCCGGGCCAATCCGTTGTACAGTCCCTCCAGCTGACCCAGCTCAATCTCTCTCGCGATCGGGTTCTCCACCATGTGGTTCCGCCGTGCCATCATCAGCTCCAACCGTAGCTCGTGCACGTCGTCTAACTCACGAGCGGCGTCTCGCTCCTCGGTAACCGTGGTCAGCTGCTCGTCCAAGGCGATGACCCCCCCCCACGATACACGTCACGGTCCCGGGTCACCTCCACCAGCTGCTCCTCCAGCTCGGCGATCCCGGCGTGGGACCTCCGAACCTCCCGACAGTCCACTCGATAGCGCTGCTTCCGGGCACCCAACGGTCGGTCCCGACTCTACGTCCTCAACTCCGGGCTGTGGATCCGCTGCTCCAGCTCGAGGAACGCGTGCAGCCCGTGCGTCCTCCTCCTCCCGAGCGCGCTTCCTACCGCGAGTCACAGGCATCTGCAGGGAACATGTTTAAACAAGTTAAACACTTCTTCCCACGAAGAAAACGAACGGAACAGCCTATATAGTACTACGAACTAGCTAAGTATATACCCAAATATTTTTTTAGTGCATAATATAACATGATGCATGCTCGTGAACTAACTATACGTACCATAGTAAAGAAAACTACGACGAATAGTTAGCACTTCCCAAAACCCGAACATCGAACAGTTAGTATAAATCTAACTATTCTACATCCTTATAGGCTCCGTACTCTCTCGTTGGCTATCGTATGAACGTGTTAAGTTTTGAAAATAAACTTGTAATGATGTGCTGTTGCCTCCGAACCGCTCCGATACCAGCTGTGACATCCCCTCCGGGACACCTAGGAATCGGTACAGAGGGACACTCGACGAAGCGAGTTACAACAGAAAGATCATCTCATACAAGCCGAATATATACATCATGGTATAATACAACCAGGTTTTCGAAAAACAAACATTCTTGCAGCGGAATATAACATTATTGAAGTTTACATCCTACGAGTATTCAGCGGAAACTTGTTCTATTGTACAACTCGAAAGACTTCAACGAAACAACGTGATGAACTTAGCCCTTCGTACATCACAGTCCTCTCTCTTCACGGCGTGGGGATACGTTCCCACCGAAGGGAACCTCCCTCCGGACATTGCTCCTCTTCGGGGATACCGCCATACAAGTCATGGTAGTACGACTCGTTTCTCGAAAGGTAATGAACAAACCCCGAGTATTCTAATACTCAGCAAGACCGACCCGTCAACATGGCACGCTAAGGCCGACGCCTAGTATGCAAAGGCTTTCCGGTCGTGGGGTTTACTCCTTTGCGAAAAACAACATTAAAGGTTGGGTCCTTACTTTCAATATTTTTGCTCATGTTAAGTTCATTAGCCTTGGTGTTTGCAACCTATCACTATTGAAATCAAGTTCTCAATCAAGATAAAATAGATCTTAATCCTTCCATCTCTCATCTTCATCTTCCATAAAATTTACTACGATGTGACGAGCTAAACAAGCGGTACTCATTACTCGCGAGGGACAGCGATTCGAATCGATTTGTACAAGCTGGCAAAACCCCACTACACGACGTATACGCACCACACCGATCGTATACAACAACCTTTCCCTCTAGCACCTGACAGTAGACTAGCCATTTCCAAACTCTCCCGGAGAATGGCGAAGCCACGACTTCCCTCGTGGTCGACCCATCTCCCTCCCGTGAGACTATCCTCTCACTAACAGCCGGCAAAAGAGAGCCGGCTACGCTACATCTCTCGGGGCGATAGGGTACATCAGCTTGCTGGGCCCATGATACCAGCATGTAGTGCGGTACGTTCAAACTTGTTCAACTAAGCCGACAACGGTACGGTCCTTGACCGACACGAGACGGGGCTACCACCTTGCAAGACCTCATCTCCGTCTTGCCCTTTCCCTACGGGGCCCGTCCGGTCTCAACTTCATTAACACTCTTATCATCTTAGTGTTTGGAATAATCTACCGTTGCGACTATGAATTAACACTCTTAACACTTCATTAACGGTCCCTAAACATCTACCGTTGCGACTATGAATTAAGCTTAGCCTCTATTGAGCTACTCGTACCAAGTATAGAATAAACAAACGGAAACCTACCATAATGCATCTAGGGTGTCAACCATTCCCTAACACCTAATGCACAAGCATAACCGTAATATGTGATAAAATAAAATATTTAAAAACATAGGTAGGATGCACCGGGGCTTGCCTTGATTCTGTTCGAAGTTAGCTTCCTCGGCGGCTGGGTTGACGTCGAGATTCCCGGCTCTCGATTCTCCCTCGGTGGAACCTCGATCACTTCGAACCTAGTCGACCAAGCAATGCGTTGCGAATCACAATCATGTATGCATGAATGCTCATGATGAAAGTATGCAAGGATTCATTGATTAAGTCCAATAAGTAATAATTAACAATTAATGCTTAATCACCTTAGTTAATTAATAAATTAAGGATAAGTATGTTCATTAAGCACTAAATAAGGAGTAATTATGCTGATTAAAGAGTGCTTAATCAAGGTCATTATTTGTTAATTGGTTCTGTTCCTTAATTACTTAATTAAGTTCACTAATTACTTAGGTTTAATAATTAATAAATTATTCCTGGTTATTAAGCAATAAACAAATCATTATTTTAAGTGATGAAAGGTTAATAATTTCTGATCATATAAAATAATGCAGTTTAAGTTTAATTTTGGAAAATAAGTTTCATAATTAATTTCGTCTGCAAGATATCTCCTTCATCAAATAAAATTATTTTTCATAATTAAACATTTTATTTACATAAAAGAATAGCCTTTCTCTAATCAAAGCACGTGATTAATTACTAATTATAAAATAAATGTACTCAAAATAAGTATTTTATTTCACAAATAAATAGATCTTATTTTTCCGAGTCTAACAAAGTTGGTTTGGCATTTTTCCGATTTTTGACGAATTTTCTACGAATTTTGGAAATTCAAAATTGATTCAAAATTTATTTTTCTCGAGTCTAACAAAGTATTTTCTACGGGCGTGTGGCCTGCGGTGTGGCCTCGCCGCGGCGGCGGGTGGTCGGCGGCGGCGCGACGGCCGGAGTTGGCCGGGCGTGGAGCAAAGCTCGCTGTGTGACCACCGAATACTCTACGCGACTAGGCGAACCTACCGGTGACAACGCGAGCACATGAGCTCCACCGGAGAGGCACCGTCGGCGAGAGCCGACCACGGCGGCGACTCCGGCGATGGCGCGAGCTCACCACCGTGCATAACTTTTGGGGAAAACTCACCGACACGCACTACCGAGCATGCGCAAGCTCGTCATGGAATCAAAGGAACATGAGCAAGCTCGGAAAGGTGTGCTCACCGTGAGAGTCGCGGACAACGGCGGCCGGAGCTGCGGAAGATCATCGATTGATCGGCTCTCGTGGAACAAAAGCAAGGATGAGCTACTGGGAACCTCGAGCATCTAGTTGCGCATCGCTATGAAGAGAAAATAGCAACAATAGCTCACCGTGGCTCACCGAATTGCGGAGGCGGCGGAAGGTCGACGGTGAGGTCGCAGAGAAGAAGACGAGCTCGCCACGACGGAATGAAGGTGCTCAAGCGGATTGACCGGTCGGGGAAGCTTCACGGTGGTCCGGCGGAGCTCCTGGTGTTGGTGGTTCGGACGGGGAAGGACCGGAGCGGCCCGGCGGCGGTGGAGTAGGGGGTGCGGCAATGGCGGTAGAGAAAAGAGAAGAGGAGAAGCACGGCGGGGGGGGTCTTATCCCGTGGAGAGGCGGTTCGTGAGAAGGAGGCCGGCAAGCAGCCGCGTGCGGCTAACCTCCTGCGTGGCGGGGTGGCGTGGCGACGGCCGGGAAGCGGTGCTCGCCGCGGGCGGCGCCGAGCGCGGGAGAGAGAAGAGAGGGAGAAGAGAATGGCAGCTGGGCCGGTCCCGGAAATTTTGCAAAAACACCCCCGGGTTTTCCTCAAATTAAAAAGTAGCTTTCACGGTGCTTCAAAAATTTCCAAATTTTTCAGGGATGTTAATGAAAACATTTTAGGCGTATTGCCTATTAAGTCCAGGGTAAAACTGTAAATCATTTCTAAATTAAAAATTCATAGTTAAATTAATAAAAGAGGCTTTGTTTGTTTTCTTATGATTATTTTTACAAAGCAAAATATTTTTAGGAAATTTTCATAATTCTTTTCTGGTGACATTTGGGCCATAGAAAATATTAAACATGAATTTCCTGCTTAATTCATTTATTTTTAAACACTTCCTTTCTTCTTTATCTATTTTGTTATTTTATGTGTTTATTATTAACACAAAATTTGATATCTTCGTAAATGCAACAATTGATGCAATGCTCATGATGACATGAAATGCATTATTTTTCTCGAGAGTTGTTACAGCCCTCCCCTTACAGGAATCTCGTCCCGAGATTGACGGTTGAAACGACTAGGCAATAGTGCTAAAGAACTCGGGGTAGTTCGATCGAAGAAACTCTTCTTGTTCCCAAGTAGCTTCAGCTTCCGAGTGATTACTCCATTGGATCTTGTAGAACTTGGTGATCCGATGACGAGTCACTCTATCCTTGGTGTCGAGAACTTTAACCGGTCGTTCGTCATATGTCAAGTCCGGTCAGTAATCGTTAGACCTCAGCTTGTCGGTATACCCATGAGTGGTTTTAAACACTTCTTCAGTTGAGATACATGAAATAAACACTTCTTCTTTTGTCAATTTTATTCACTCGTACAGAGTTGCTTGTTTCAGAATGAACAATCTGTCAAGAAATGTTCATAACTTTTCGCTCGTGCAGTGGAATGAGCTGATCAAATACTTGTTGGAAATCTTAGATGATGATCTAAAATGTTGTTAGTGTGTGGACAGACCAATTCTGTCATTTTCCAGGTCAAAATGCACAGTTTTGTTTACTCGTACGACATTGGACAATCGGTATCGAACCTGAATTTTGGGAACATACTTGCTTATGGAAATTTTTACCATACCCGTTGCTCATATGATTCTTATTGGCTAAACATCCACATTTTCGGTGCATCACACTCACTTGGTAAAACAGAATTTCTTGTGCTTAACATATGTCGTCCGACAGTGAGTCCGATCACGGACACGCCGACGTGATGTGGTCCGCCGGGGAGGAGGCTTTGACAGAGACTCTCCCTAGCATGCTATGGGCAATCTTGGAGACGTCCGGATACACTCAGCCTCCGGTGTACTTTAATCAGCGCACCGGGTTTTTCGGAGTCCTCCACCGGATGAAGGTGGAGATTTCCGACCACCCTCACGAGGGGACGGGGACTACAAACTACCAATTGTTCACCAAGGTGCCGCACGAGGGCCGAGCCAAGCTGGCTCAGCACGTGATGGCTGAGTTTGCGGACTCCAACAAGGATGCTTTGGCGGGCACACCTTTCGAGCTGATTCCAACGTTCAACTACCACGACGACGTGATCGAGCGACGCCTCCGAAGGATCTCTCGCACCGAGCAGGGCTACGGATGCCCGGCCTGCTATGCTCGTGAGATGTACTGGGTGCATCGAGACACGGACATGATGGCATCACGCCTTCGGGACCGTTCGAGACCGTGTTACCCAGCTAGCCACGGACTACCGCGCGCTGAATGCGCGTCCGACTACTCTCGTACGGGCTCACTTCAGCACTATCCGGAGCTTGCGAGCAAGAGCCGGGAGGCTGTGAGAGTCACAAACGAGCGTGACGAATTCGTCCGTGAGAGGGATGCCCTGTTGGTCCAGCGTAAGCTCCTGTTGGAGGAGCGAGACGAGTTCCGAGAGGAGAGGGACGACCGGACCCGTGAGCGCGACGAGGCACGCCAGCGAGTTGGTGGGCCTCAACGCGTGACTGGTCCAGCAGGAGCACTATATCCACCACCTCCATACTAACTTGTTGGCCTCCCGGTAGATGGCGGAGGAGCAGGTCGCGCAGTTGCAGCAGCAGTTGCAGCTGCCCCGGCACCTCCCCGCCACACGAGGACGCGTCCGACGTCGAGGACCCGTAGGCGTGTCCCATCCTGTCGTGATGGCAGTAGGTGTAGGTTGACTAGCAGCTAGCAACCGTGATTATTTTGGTGCTCGATAGCTAGACTAAATCGAGTAGTACCCTAACTAGTGAGGGCTGTGTGGAGGTGTAATTGTATTTGTATGGCTTGTCGATGATGGATGTATGAACTATGGATATTATGGAAATGTGGCATCTTTGTGCTACATTGTGAAATTTTGCGTTGCATTTTATTTCCATATGAGGCGTTCTTTTAAATGCTCATACTATATTCACAACTCACTTGCTGACTGTTGGGAATGTTGTTCCTTACAAATGGCTGAAAACGTTGAGGTTTTAGACAACGGGTGGATGTGGTCCGACTATTCGCACCGCGGTGGCCTACCTACGATGCTTTGGCAGGTCATGCGGACGTTGGGATACACCGAGCCCCCGCTACGTAGGGAAGGAGTTTGCGGATCGAGGCTAGTTAGTTTGCACCATGCACGTGGTGGTGCCCGATATGGTGACACCCCCACCCTAGGAGTTGTCGATGGTGACCACGACGGGTCTCGCGATCCACAACACGTGGGACCCGGCAGCGTTGGCGGCTCCTACCGGACTTTGTGAGCTTCACACACCCGACTTGGTAGGGACACCGTACCTGTACTTGTCGGTTGGTGACCCCTACGACCGTCGTTGGAGACGCCGCATGGCAATGTTGTGCAACCACACAACGCCTCACTTCAACCTCATGCTCGGCGCACACCGCATGCTACGCCGACTTCTCGTACCGTCGGCACGAGTACCATGACCGGGAGGTGACCATTCTCATGGAGGATATGCGAGGTATCGACGCCGGAGTCGTTCATAGGGACCGGCAGGTCAACTCGCTCACCGCGGAGAACGCGACACTTCGTGAGCAGCTCTAGCAGCAGCAGGCCCGCGTGGCGAACCTGCGGTAGGAGGTGCGGACGAACGCTCGGGCCCGGGACGAGGCAGGTACAGCGCGAGACGCGGTGACACCCGCTACCTTCGTTTCCTCACCGCGTACGGCCCACGTGGTCCGGGTCCACGTGTGACCATGTTTCTCCGTCGGGGAGAGCAGCTTGAGGATCCTGTCGACACGAGAGGAGGACCGAGCGGCATAGCAGTGCGCGATGTAGAGATTGTCATTGACTCCCCTACTTGTACCTTACTTTATCTTGTGATCTATTTGGAACTTGTATTATCTGGATCGTATCCGTACTCGTGGTGTTAGAAACTTATGCACTAAAACTATGGTGCTATGTTGGAACTCGTTAATGCGATGTGATGTGTGGGAAGATGATGCTTCTCATTCTACAATTTCTGCACGGCCTTGATTTACTCGTTGTTGTTGTTAAATTATGTTGTGCGCCTAATTACTCCCATGTCAAATTGTTTCGTAGAATCGATCGAATTAATGGGTTTCACAATTTTTTGCTTGACAGAATGGTGAGAACCTCGTACCAATGATCTTCATGGTGATGGGCCCGAGAGCTCGGCCCGGGGTGCTAGGAACAACGCACCATCGCCGCCGCCGCCACCTGTCCCTAATCCCATGGACATGATGGCTCGGTTCCTTGCGGCGATGCGGGACAACCGGTAGCAGCGAACGTGTTCCTGGGCGCCGCGACGTGGCGCCACGGGAGGCCACGTACCAGGAGTTCTTGGGCACCCAACCCCGAGGTACGACGGCTCCGGCAAGCCAATGAGGGCGGAGGACTTCATACGCCTCACCGAGTCCAAGTTTGGACTGCTCCACCGCACCGACGTGTAGAAGACGCTCTTTGCTACGTAGCAGCTAGAGGGCGCCGCTAGCGCTTGGTGGGCTACCCACCTAGCCACTATGGACGCCGGCACACGGTCCACCCGGGAGGACTTCAAGAGGGTCTTCCGCGCTCACTTCCATCCCTGCAGGTGTGATGCGTCGGGAGGCTAGAGAGTTCATGGCTCTCACCCGGGCGGCCGCAGTGTACATGAGGACACTCGGAAGTTCAACCGGTCGGCGCTCTATGCCCCCGAACCGGTGGGCTCGGATCGGAAGCAAAAGGACCGCTTCATGAAGGGACTCGGCGCCAAGTTGCAGGACCGCCACACCCTCAACATAGCGGGTAGCTTCTCGGAGTTCGTGAACAACGCCATCCTCGCCGAGGAGGCCTACCGCAGGGTCCGGGCGAGGAAGAAGAGATCCGCAAGTGCTACGGTGCCATCCTACCCGCCCCTCCGGACAGCACTACCGCGTCGGTCGGCACCCCACGTAGGTCCCCACGGTAGCGGACGCTCCGGCAGCAGCAGCAAACGGGACAGCGTGCTCCAGCACCCCGCCCTGCTCAAAATGCTGCAGGAAGCTGTCCATCACCACCTGGAGCTCCCTCGCTACCGTTGTGGCCGTCCTGGACACTTCGTTAGGGATTGCCCCTATCGGTAGAGGGGCAATGCCCCTAACCAGCAGCGCGGGAACAACGAGCAGGGCCCTAGCGAAGATAGGGCGTGTGAACTACACGGCCACCGAGGAGATCCCGGACGACGCACTCTGTGATGGCCAGTATGTTTTCTATTCAAGATCATCCTGCTCTCGTATTATTTGATTCCGGAGCATCACATAACTTCATCGTAGCATGTTTGTCTAGAACTTTGGGTTATACCGCAGCACGATGAGATCATCTTACTTGATAAAGTCAGCTAGTGGTCGGATCACCGCTAGGGATGAGGTGAGATGGGCACCGGTCACCTTACAAGCTAAGGTATACCCCACAGATTGCATCATCCTTCCAGGCAACAATATTGATGTGATGTTGGGCATGGTGTGGATGAAATACCACAAGGCGGTATTGGACAAAGATGCTTTCACTCGTCAGCTTGGATTCCCCATTGCATGGTCGGGACGTTCTCTGATCGACTTATCCTAAGAGTTGTACTCCAGCAGTACATCAAGCTATTGTTGAGGGTCCGGACGATATTCTAGTTGTTCGTGGGTTTCCTGGTGTGTTTCCTAAGGATCTTCCTAGAATGCCTCCGGATAGGGATATTGAGTTCAAGATTGAGTTTCAGCCTGGCACAACTCCTATCTCAAAGAGACCATACAAAATGGCACCCAAGAAATTAGCAGAATTGAAAGAGCAGTTGAAGGAACTGTTGGACAAGGGTTACATTAGACCTAGTTCCTCACCCCGGGGCTGCCCACTTCTCTTTGTCAAGAAGGAGAAGTCATTGCGCTTATGTGTGGATTATCGACCACTCAATGCGAGTCACTATCGGGAACAAGTATCCATTGCCTCGTATTGATATCTTGTTTGACCGGTTGATGGGAGCCAAGGTATTCTCAAAGATCGATATGTGCTCGGGTTACCATCGGATTAAGATTAGTGTAGAAGATGTGCCTAACACAACCTTCTCTACACGGTATGGTATGTACGAGTATTTGGTGATGTCTTTCGGTTTGACAAATGCACCGCCACACTTCATGTACCTTATGAATTCTGTATTCATGCCCGAGCTTGACAAGTTTGTGGTGGTCTTCATTGATGACATCTTAGTGTACTCCAAGTCAATGAGTGGAACATGAAATTTCATAGTTGCAACATGCTTGTGCAATAGTTTTCTCTTAGTGACATTATGCTTATATGTTTTTATGTCCAACGAGTGGATGGGAAATGGAGGACAGTGATCCATCCATGAAATTGATTCTAAAGATTGCCAAAGAACGCTGCAAAACGTGGCGGTCAGCTTTAAGTGCTACATACAAGGCATACGACGATTACTGATGCAAGAACGAGACATAAGCCGGAAGAACTAGATTTTGTGGAGTGGCACTATCTCGTGCAAGTACTTTGGAACGAGAAAAGTTCAATGTATGCCACTGTTTTGACAAATTGAACAACTAATGAAGCTCTCATTATTACTTATTAAATTAATAAACTTTTCTTGCTAATTGCAGAAGATTATTACTTATCGGTAATGGTTTATTTCTCCTATATATGTCGAGTACATGCTTGTGAAACTCTTTGATATATTATTAATTATGATATATGATCTAATGTCATATAATCACTCTTTACTACAAGTTACAATGCAAATATAATCATTGATAACATAGCACATTAAATGATATGTAACAGGTACATAGTTGTTCATTGTTTTGATCATTATATCGCTAAATCTTGGCCCCTTGTGTATTTATGCGAATTTAACAATTAGTATCTTATCCTGCACTTTAAGTACGGTTTTAGCATCATTTTTTTATTCATGCATGCAGTATATTAACAATTATTAATTATCAAACTTTTCTTGTTCACTAATTACAGAAGATTAGCAGGCAGAACTCTAAAAATCGTGAACAAATGAAAATGGTTCACGTCATGGGTTCCAAACCTTTCTCACAATGTAGTTGGGAGAAGGTGAATATCTCTTGCATTATTTTGTCACCCCCTCATGTGTTAGTCCATAATACATTGTTTACATTCACTATTGCAATTGTAGAGGGACATAGAAACCGGAGCTGAACCAGGGCCAATGGAATTGTTCAAGATTAGTCACACCAAGCAGGGGAAATGGTCAAATGACATATCCCGGAGTATCTACGACAGTAATTCCATTTAAAAGTTTCCTAAACGTTACAAGCTATTTTTGTGTCACAATATATGACCTTTTTTATTAATACAATTCATTTGTCACTCAGCTGAATGCAGCTAGGAAGTTGTCAATGACAAATTCAGAGTTGGGCGATGAAGGCTCAACAAGCATAACATCTGGAACTGCTCAAGAAAACAATGTTTTCCAGGCAACATACAAGGAAATAACAGGAGCCAAGTCAACCAAGTCACGTGGACATGTCTGGTTGTCAAATGCACACAAGAACCAACTGATGCATGACCGACTCGAGGACCAGGCACGTGAAATTCTGAGATTAAAATAACAACTTGCAAAGGTGGCTGTTGAAAAGGAAAAAGAGAAAAAACAACTTGAAGCATCAATTACACAATCTGTAATGCAGACTGTCCAAGCAGTGTTAGCATAGAACCAAAACAGTGCACCCGTCCATGGGATAATAATATCATAGTATTTGTGAGTTCAACTATGCAATATGCCAACGATAGACATAAGTAATATTCACAATAATATATTTTCCATCACTATATTCTGATGTTTGGGATTCTACTAACAATATAAGATCGCTCAATTAGTTTCCCTTTTCTTTCTTATACATGTGCAGCCTGCCATTGAAATCAATCGGGTAGAAATTTTTTTCGATGATGGGTGGATGCAGCGGAAACAAAGGGAGGTCGTGGTCATGGGGTGTTGATTGCTGGATGAAAAGGCTGGGATTACACACCATTGGGAACCATTAGGAACCACCTCGATGCACCCAGCAGCAAGCCAGAGGTAAACCTCGCAACCAGGCCAGAGGCCAACCCCGCGTTAGAACTGCTTCAAATAGATTAATCTCCAACTTCAGAACGCGTCAAAGGTGGAAAGTTACTAGCTATCCGGGAAGAAGATGACTCCAATAACAGTGACAGCTCTGCCAACAATGCAGCATTGGCACAAGAGGTGGAAAGACTGCGAAGAAGAAATCTTGCCTTGGAAGAAACGAGAGAGAAGCTGATGCAAGAACTGGCACTAAGGGAGAAATTGCTGTCAGAAAAAGAAGCGCTACTTGAAAAAAGACGCAAGCACGCAAAGCTAACAATCAAAGTAAGGTGAAAACAAGCCAAGGCGAAGCAACAAAGTTCGACAAAGCAAATATGATTGATAATATAAGGAAACGACTAAATAAACTCAACCCACTTAGCATGTCTATAGTTCAAATTACTTTGAGAGTGAATATACTTGAGCAATTCATGACCAGAATGAATAACAAATTCTTTAGGCCATAAATAATGATGCCACGTTTGTAAAGAACGTACAAGGCCATACAATTCCCTCAAATTAGTAGGCTTAACTTTTTATTTTTGATTTTTTTGAGATTTTTCCTGCCTGGCGATGTTGGGACGAGCGGATCCGAAATTTTTTCTACCCAATCACAAAAAAAAAAAGTTCCTAATTTCGAGTCCGTATGTGAAAGTTATGGTCGTTTGAAGGTAGGGGCTCCAACTTAGGGTTTTGGTGGCACGGGATTGCAATCGGGTAGGAATTTTTTTTCAACGATGGGTGGATGCAGTGGAAACAAAGGGAGGTAGTCGTCGTGGGTGTTGATTTCTGGATTAAAAGGCTGGGAATAGGGTCGGATTACAGTGGTTAGGTTGCCGATGCAGCGGAGGTAACAAAAGTACTCAATGCAAGGAAAACAAGGGGGAAATCGGCTAGGGTTTCAAGGAGGGCATAAAACCGACAAAAACTAACAACAAGCACACAAACTAAACCAGCAACAAAAAAATTCACTAGGACACAAACTCAACACTACTGACTCTGAAATTGAAAAGTGCAAAGGCTAAACACAGCTTGGACAGGATGAACCCTAGAACTAAAAAGGGTTTGGCTTTTTCGTGGATGATAGGATGATTCCAAAAAAAAAACTCAACTAAAGGTAGGGCGAACCTGACGGTGCACCGGAAGCTCTAACTACCACTTGATGTAAACAAGTGTGCCCAATCTTTTGAAAGGCAAGTGTGCACCTGAAGCTCTAACTACCACTTGATGTAAACGAAGATTTGGAGGAGACTTAACACAACTCGATCCGGCTTCCGAACAACACGATCTGAAACCCCGCAATCGCAGCACCATGCCTCCTATGTTTATCAAACGTGCAAGCACGATTGACCGCACCCAGAAGTCTAATCCTCTCCTGCGAATTAAAGAACACAAGAAACAACAACTGAGAATGCAACACAATTTGCATAGATGAATGATTAAGTTCACAAGTTGGGGTCTCACAAACCGATGTACGACGAAACTGTCTAAGCAGAATAATCTAAGCAAAACCCAATCATAACACGGGTGGCGGCTGCTGCTAATAAAGACTTGGGGACATGCAAGACCCCCTGGATGCAGCGCTAATGGGCTCACACGAAATATACAGCCCAAAGGCCAATGGACGGCGACGCAGCACCAAGACAGATTTTGGATGACACATTGTTTAGATGATTCCCGATTACTCCGGACGAATTTTCATACTAGACCAGTGCGATTAGTAATTTTGTCAAATGATCTTTCTACCCATAAATAGAACGTCCAAATCCGGCTTCGTATGTTACATGTGCGTCCATTTTAAGACAGACTACTCCTGGACTCCAAACGGACTCGAAGTCGACTTGATTGGGCCTCCAGCGTGCCTTGCACCCTCTTTCTTGCCCGCCACGCCTCCAATCCCTTTTCCATGCATATCCTGGTCCTCTACTTGGTTCCTAATCACAATATACTTCCTCCATCCAAGAATATAAGGATTTGTTGACTTTTTGACTTCTCGTTTGACCATTCGTTTTATTCAAAATATTTATGCAAATGTAAAAATAAAGAAGACGTACTTAAAACATATCTAGGAATAAAGTAAATTGTAACAAAAATAAATACATTTTTAATAAATTTTTTTAATAAGACGAATAGTCAAACATAACATGTGAAAGTCAACAAATACTTATATTTCTAGACGGAGGGAGTAATCATTAGGAAGCATACTATTCTCAAGATTTACTTATAATGATTTACTTAGGTACTAGCTCACCTTTAAATTCAATTATCGGACACGAGCTCTAGTGATTGGTCGTTGAATGTCCAGCGAAGGAGTGTCATTTGTATCCAAAAGAGTGATGTCCTCGTCGGTAACCATCGACAAGGATTCACCACCGTCCGAAGGGTCTGTAGAGACGACCATACCCTCAGCAATTCAAGATGGGGTTCCTAAATACGAGAGGAGAAATAGACCCAAGACAGTTCCTTATTAGTTACAAAGCAACAATAACCTCAACAAGCATGAGACAAAGTATCGCTGGTGAAAGTATTCGTGTGTGCCTTGGAATATGTTAATGGAAGGGCCAACCTGTTCAAGGAATTTCCCAAGACAATAAAAGAAGACGTTCAACCATGCGAAGTCGTCAACAATAGAATTTCCCAATTCAACCAAAGGTGTCTATTTCATAGCTTGTAAGGTCTAAGAAATGCAATAATGATTTCTATAACATCTTGGCCCGGGGCTTAATAGGATTGATAGAATACTCATGTCAACAAGTTTCAGCTTCTTTTTCGGAAGCTTATCTCTAAAGAACTCCTAGGTTAAGCGTGCTTGGCGTGGAACAATTTAGGGATGGATGACCGATCGGGAAGTCTTTCTCGGGTGTGCACGAGTGAGGACAAAAGTGCGCAGAAAAGACTAGTGTTGATCCGTAAGGGAACTCTAGTGGGCCTATTAAGCTACCAGGTGTAAGGGGGCCCAGCCCGGAGTGGTGGGACCTTACAAATGGTATTAAAGCCGACTCTCGTGATTTCACGGGCACGTGTGTTGCACGTGTGCAGGCATGGTGCGCATGGCTGGTCCGAGCCCGGAGTGGTCACACGAGCATGGCACATGCGCCGACACTGGACACATGGACATGGCCAACGAGAGGAAGTTCCTGGCTCGGGGTTGACCGACGAGGACGTCGGTCTTCTAAGAGGGTGAGTGTGTAACATCCGGACCCGGGGCTTAATAGGATTGATAGAATACTCATGTCAACAAGTTACAACTTCTTTTCCGGAAGCTCATCTTTAAAGAACTCTCGGGTTAAGCATACTTGGCCCGGAGCAATTTAGTGATGGGTGACCGATCGGGAAGTCTTTCTCGGGTGTGCACCAGTGAGGACAAAAGTGCGTAGAAAAGACAAGTGTCGATTTGTGAGGGGAGTCTTGAGGGCCTATTAAGCTGTCCGGTGTAAACGGGCCCGACGCGGAGTGGCGGGACTTTACAATTTCAAAGAGATTGCATACATGAAATGACTAAACAAGCAAATGTACCTAGATCTCCTAACAAAGTAATTTTGAAGGATAACTCTATAATTTGAGATCATACCCAACAAGAACACAACGAGAAAGGATTCTACGAGAGGATAATTGAGAGTATGGACCACTTCTCTTAAGTGGCGAAACAGATGATTGTGAACATAAGATGTTGAGATCTTCACTACAAAAGAGAAATAGAGTTGCAAGCAACGAAATATATTTACCAATGTTTCACTTCAGCAATGACGAAACATAGGAGGGAGAATTGGAATAAGACTTAACACCCGACTAATTTGCAAAAGTTACTCACAACCAAGCAAAGTCATACCAAGCAATATAACAATAAGTATCATTGATATATGATCACTAAGAGTGAAGAATACTCTTAGGATAATCAAATAGAAATCAACAATAATTGTAATGGAAAGTCCGTGCGACCTCATGGTTGTTGGAAAAGAGTTATTGACCACACATTTCGGAATTATACCAGAAAAGGACAAGAGTCTTACAAAGGATGTTTGTCGCCGTTTGTTTAATTGTCATAGATGTTAGTCTCAAGTTTCGTGAATAGGCAGGTAGAATTGTGCTAACTAGGATCTCGCTCGATCGATCACTTTTAGATAGATGCCCCTTGTAGTTTGAACCGAGATAGCGATACCACCTAGACCAAATCCCTTTGTGACCCCGCTACCCTGTGATCTTGTGAACGGAGCCCTTGAGAAGACCTCAAGAATTGAAGACTAGACGTCTCGTCTCACTCGTTGTAGTTGAGTTTGCTATCGATCCGAATCTCGCAGAAAGTTGCAATGCGTTAGAGTAAGGTATGGTCATGTATTATTTCGTTCAAGGGAATCGCAGCTTCATTAGACCTCTAGATCTTTTGTGTCATTCTTTTAAGGAGCAATCGAATACCTTTGGATTGATGGTGGTTAAGTGAGAAGCTAAGGATATTTTGAAGACAAACATCAAGTTTGAACGAATCAAGTTAGCATCACACAACATGAAAACTTTGGAATAAGGTCAGCCACGTATGGGAATCACGTCCGAGGCAAGAGGACACCACGATGCATAAGACCGTTTCACATTGGGAAGATTATTAGAAACCTTACCGAAAGCGATTGTTTGCAAGAATATCAAGCTCGCGCACATGAAGTGATTCACGAATCTTAACCCAATAAGTGCTTGTGTACCAGATTCGGAACTATCACTTTGAAAGTTGGATCATCATGATAGCTTAAAGTAATTTGGAGCACCCTAATAAAGATTTTTGGAGAAGCGTAGAAGTGATTAAGAAGTAGAAGAATCAAGTTCTACACGGATCCTCGACGCCTCAACAAAGAGTGTCAAACAGCCTGCAAGATCAAAGATAACTTGAAGAAAGGAACCCCTTGTCGGGATAGAAGTTGCGTTTGGAATCTTCGGGACGAGATTCTCATAAGGGGTGGGGGAGTACTGTAACAGCCTGAAATACCTTGAATTTTATACCGCGTTTGAATTCAAAACAAACTCAATTTGAATTAAAACCAAACCAATTTCCTTGGTTTCCTGCCTAATGGACCGAAATCCATTGTGAAGCCCACTACCCTCTCGCCTTCTTTTGCGGCCCACCTAGCCCACCCGGCCTAGCAGTATTGAAACCTGTCCGAGCAGCCCAGCCGACCCTCGGTGAACTGTTATTGTCTAGCCGGAGCACTCCCAGCTGCAAGAACTGTCGTGGTACGAACGTCGAGACACATGGCACCATCTCTAGTTACAAGCACTACCCGAGAGCTTTCCAACCGATTAGTTACTTTCCACTTCTCCCCTCTAATAGGTGTTTTGCTTCGGCTTCGAGTTGGTTTCCAGGTGGAGGTGTGCTGGACTTAAAATTTGACCCTTGCAGGAAGGTGATGATTTCCGGGAGGCCACTTATAAAATTTGAATTATCAATTATAATAAAACTTGACTCACCTAGACTTTAGGATAATTGCTATAGGTGCTTGAGCCCTTGCCTTTCCTTGAATTATCCAAGCATGGGTCACATTGTTGCTAGGCAGTGCGGCTTGTTGAATACTCTATGTACTCACAACTTTACTATATTGTTTTTCAGCCGATTAGTAGTTCAAGCTTCAATCTCAAGACTTCGTTATCCGACAGGAATAAGATTGCGAGATGAAGGAGGGTTTCGCCTACACTCAAGTTGCCCGTGGACTTGGATTCACTTTTAAAGATTCCCTCCCGTTACCGTTCAAGTTGAAGATTCTCTTCCGCTGCCATATTTAAAGTTTTGCTTCTACTGGTATTCATGTGTGTTTTCTAGGCTAAGTGCCAAGTCCTTGTACTCGGATGTTGTTGATGTTATTCTGCTTAGAATAAATCTTACCTCATATTTTTTCTTAATTCATATCCTTTTATGGTTTTATGGTATTCAACAATGTTGGTTGTACGAGTCATCCTCCCGGGAGTGACTATGAGGTACAAAGACACGGTTTTCCAACAACTGTAAGAGCTTGATTTTCACCAAAGGTGATAACTGCGCCTTTGTATCTCATAGTGTACAACCGACATATGTGCTCGCAACAAGCACTCTCCAAACAGGAACTCCCTAAAAGTTCCCCAACACCCACCTACAATTGCCCCCAAAATCTTATGGGGTTACTAAAACGGTGTTCTCGTATGGCTTCGACGGATAATCCACAAGCTCCCGACCAACTGATCCCACTGTCATCTAAAATTCAGGCAGAATGGGTAAGTGACACACAATCAGGTCAACGACACAAATTATGAGAAAGATCTGGAAAACGAAACTCAAGAACAGATCTAATCGATGCTAGAACAAAGAAACTAAGAACACTAACCCGTAGAGCTCGACGAGACGAATCCAATGCAACCGACTACGTAATTTATGCGATTCACGGAATTTTCTATGATTTTATGAAGAATAAAACAGTTGAAACATAATTTCTAGAAAAGGAAAAGGATTTAGCATAGAATATTCTCGGGAATGTTCCCTAGAGATATTTTCTAGCTCGGGCTGACGCCTGGGATCCAACTGCCATGGAGTGGGTAGAGGACGGCCGACGGTGAACCATGCCCACAAAACTTTGAGACCAAGGATCAAGGACACACACCTCACCACACGGGGCCCACTGCCATGTCGGCTAGACGGCGGCATGCGGCGCTGCCCCTATGACATGGCGGCAGATCGGGAACCTCCCCGATATGGCGGAGGAGCTCACCGCACGAGGAACAATGAGCATTTGAGGGACGCCTCGCTTCGCGCATCCGAGGGTGAGGCCCTCAAGGACGGGCGGCCAGCACGGGAGCGGCTCGAGCTCACCGGAGGTACCCGCCCACGGCGGCACTCAACGTAGAACAACAAGCGGGACGTTAAGCTCGCAACCAACTACACCAAAACCTAGCTTATGCGGCGCAAGCCTAATGAAAGGACGATCGGAGTCCCGGTGGCGGCGAGGTAGACGGTGGAGGAATGGGGAAAACAAAGGGAGCTCTAGGAAATGTCCTCATTTTGAGCTAATGACTAGCGCCCACACAACCGGAGACCAACGCGGAGCTCACGGACCGCTCGGCGACCCCGCTCGAGATCTAGAGGGGTTGCTCTACCGCCGACCATGGCGGTGGCGACTTGCTTCTAACGAACTCGCACGTAACAAGAGCAAATCAAGGGGAAAAGAGGGGAAACAACATCGGAAGCTCACTGCGGATCTGATGTGGAGCTCGAGCGTAGATGAGGAGACAAGAGCAACGAGGGGTTGACGAGGACCTCGGCCATGGTGCTACCAGGCCTGCAACGGTGACCATGCGGGGACGTGTCGACCTTGTTCATGAATTGCCAAGAAATCTCGTCGTCGAAACGAGAGGGACAAAAGCGAGCAAGCGACACGGAACTCGGAACAGGTAGGAGCGACATGAATGGCTCACCGAGGAAGGAGAACGACGGAGACGGAAATGGTGGTCGGGATCTTTAACGGCCAAGCACATCTTCCTCGTTGCTCGATTATCGATAGGATCTACTCCAGCAGCTTCGGCAAGGCACGAGGAGCGGACCGGCACCAACAAAGTTTCTAAGCGACGAACTCTTCTCCGGCAAAGGCAGAGGAATGACCGGCGGTAGCTAGGGTTCCAGGGGAATCTCGGGTTTGGCAACGCAAGGTGATGGGACAAACAGAGGCGGCGGCGTCTCGGGTAGAAGTAGGGAGTGGTTGGCGAGGGTTTGGTGAGCAGCAACCGGAGATGGCGCCACGCGTCTCGGCATCCCTGCCACGGCACCGAGCGCGGCTAGGATTGCTTCGGGTAGATGATAACTGTTCACCTAGGGTCGGCTAGGCTGCTGGACTAGCTTCAATACTACTGGGTCGGGTGTGCTAGGTGGGCCGCGAAAGAAGGGAGAGGGGAGTGGGGTTTCAACGGATGTTGGTCCACTACGCAGGGAACCAAGGAAATCTGTTTGGTTTTAATTTGAATTGATTTTGTTTTGAATTCAAATGCGGATTTAAAATTCGAGGTATTTTCAAGCTGTTACACCATGGATCTTGGGCAGACCCTTCTTGAGGACAACACAGGCAAACATTGATGTTGAGAGTGGAGAAATAAGCTTTGAGATAAGTGAAACTCCCTGTACATTCGAGTTTCGTCCAATGGGAGAAGAGGGTCGTGCTATTTAGGAAGTTGCACGATACAAGACAACGTAGCATGGAAAGATCGAAGGTCACGGGAAGGAACACAAGGAAACGACGTCCGACATGGGACCTAAGGATACAAGGAACCTTGGATCGCTGCAACGTTACCACACATATAGTCTTCTGTGCACCACGGTTTAGATCTATGTTGCGTCCTCCGCATGAGCTGTGACCGTGGGGTTGGCGACGAAGACGAGACGAAATCATCCAAGGTTCTGGTGGCGGCGAGAAGACATGCAGCCTTCAAAATGATTAACTCGGGAACCCTAATCTAATGGAACATTTACTTGTTATTAGCGGGGATTGATTCAATTATTAATTTCCTTTTTGATCTATCAATTCGTGACTTCTATATAATTGGATTCCTATGAAAAATAATTATTATAATGTATTTGTGACGATAGTACCCCTAGTATTGACCAGTAGTTGAGGATTTTCGAAATTAGATCCGCACCGTTGGATCAAACTACTGGCCAGTAGTTTTGGAGTTTTGGAAAACTATTGCCAAGTATTTTGTACCCCAAAAACTCCTCAAAATATAACGTGACACAACATGTGGGCCCTGCAATGCCACATTAGCCAATTCCATTAATCCAAAGCACAAGGTGATGAAAAACCAACGATATTAAAAGTTGAAGGAGTTATCCTACCCGGTTTTTGTTATTGAGGGAGCAAAACCGAACTACCACAATAGTTGGAAATTGTAAATAAGACTTCTTCCAATGTACCATGAGATGGCATTGAAATCTAAAACTTATGTGTTTGGTTAACGTAGAATAAATTCCATGGATGAATTTCATACTGCAGGTAAGAAGGGAAAGACAGTCGTGCCATTAATTGTTCCACATATATCGCGACTGCCATGAGATGGCAGCATGAATCTAGGCGCGATAGGTGCATCTGGGGGTTGCCATCACATGCACGCAATAAACTAATAGAAATAATCAAGAACAATAGTACTAGCTTGCTTGAGCGGGACGAGGTCCTCTGAATTGGAGGGATAAATTCAGAGGATCTACTGTAGCGGGAATTAGCTTCACTTTTTAACCATTCGATTGTAGAAGAACGGATGAGATCTGATGTTACAGTAACCCACGGAGCAGTAGAATTCGTGCTACAGTATTCGTACACACAGTGATTTGCTACAGTGTAAATTCAGGAAGAGGTAACACATCTCTCGTTTTACTGTAACAGCAGCTGCAGTACCCTGAATTATCTTCTTCATCTTTATTCTGTGAATACTCAAACAGCTATCACGAGCAGGCATGATCACGGGGCGGGGCTGGATCGCGGTGTTGTCGACCAAAACTCATTGCGAAGGCTATAGAGTAGGGCGACAAGAAAAGTCTACGATACCATTCCCTATGACACACACAAGAGGCAAAGTCAACGATGCCTGACAGACACGGGCGCGCGCACACACGCAGACACACTTACATATGCCTCAGTCTTTGTGTTCGACACCTCCATTTGCACCATTTCCTGTTCCAACCAGGCTCACGACTAGCTTCGGTTGCTTGAGGTACGTAAAGACCTTTTTCTTACAAAGAGTTGTTGTTTTCCAGTGATATACAATCCCAAATCTATGATGACAGGGTACAGTGGATCTCCTCACGGTAATCCGCAGGTACTGTCACGATTCTACGAGTTTGAAGATACTTTTTGTTTTTTTCATGCTAAAGGCCTATTTATCATAAAGAACACTGATTTGACAACAAGTAATTTACAAAGGAAATGTTGATTATTTTTACTTTGCTATCCTATAACTTTCCATGCGTCATTCTCTAACTTGGCTTCCATTAGCTCAGATTTTACATCACAGTGGATCCATTTCTTCAAATGTCTCCTGACTAAGTCATCTCGTGTTATTGGGATTGGCAAAACATAGATTTACAGGTGTCTTGACTAAACATATTCATAAAAATATATGAGCGTATGTGCGTTACCTTCCATAGATGTACTTGCGTTATTTGGAACCGCTCATACACCTTTCTTCTGTGGAACAATTCTCTTACTTTGTATGGGAGGAAGATAACATGATCTATCCATACAAAATATACTACTTACCCTATATACTTGTTTGTTTCGTCTGTTTTTAATATTTGACGACTACATATGAAGTGCATTGCCTAACTATGGGGGATCTACTGGATTTGTCGGTACTACGAAGGATTACTGAGAACTTCTGTAATAAGCTAAAGATTGGTAAGGGAGGGTTTGCACTAGTTTATAAGGTAAGTTTTCTGACCAGCGTGTGGGTCCTATATATACACGTTACAACAAAACTTCTAGAATTCAGTTATTATGGAAACTGATGATAAGTCAAACAGGGAACGTTACCGAACAGCAAGAGTGTTGCTGTCAAGAGAATAATTCAGAACAATTTATCAACCGGCGACAAGGAATTTCAAGATGAGGTTAGGCTCTTATTGAAGGTGCGGCATGAAAATATTTTAAAGTTTGTTGGTTACTGTTCCAATACGGAACAAGAGGCTACCGCAAGTACTGAAGGCACTGTTTTTGGTACAATAAAGGAAAGATTGCTATGTTTCGAGTATTTAGGTAATGGAAGCCTTGTCGGATATCTTACTGGTATGATAATATCCTAGTGACGCATCATTCGAAATATCAGCCGTGATTTATATCTTATATACTGCGAGACCCTAATAGCGGTACTTGTTTTACTCGACAGATGAATTGAGGGGTCTTGAATGGCATGAACGTTTTAGTATAATCAAGGGAATCTGTGCGGGTGTGAGTTATCTTCACGAAGGAAAGAATATTATCCATATGGATCTCAAACCTCATAACATACTACTGGATGACAATATGGTACCAAAGATTACAGACTTTGGTATATCACGATCGGGAGATGTATCCCAAACAATGAATGTGTTACGTGCTTTCACATGGTAAGCAGACCTATTCTTTTTTTATAACTATATTCAGTTGTATTTCAAATGAACACATAATTAATCCATCGCGTCGGTATGGTTTTATGCAGGGAATATTGCGCTCCAGAATATAGAGATTTTGGCCGCATATCTAAGAAGGGAGATATCTATAGTTTAGGTGTGATAATCATAGAGCTTATAACGGGTACAAAGGAGGATCCAATACCTAGTCGGGTAAGATCGAATTATGTCACTACTGTACATGATCCTCCCTTTTTTACATTCGATACTATATACAGAACTATTTAACATGACTTGGACACATAAGAATTCAGATCCCGAAATTATCCTTTGTGCAATTCTAGCTGGTCTTTCTAATTGCACAGGTAAAGGAAGCTTAAACTGTATACACTAGATTGGAGCAATAAAAGCTTTGATATCAGATTAATAAAAGTGGAAGAAAAGAAACTAGTGAAAGAACATAAACAAGATATCAAAAGAACATAAACACGATAAGGTCAACACATGACGTAGTAATTCTACCTTATAGATAGATGAAAGTAATATAGCATAGACAACAATATGATACAAACTAATGTAGTGCAAGAAGTGGAGCAGGGAAGCTAGAAACATCGTGGTGACCGTACAAACATGTGGAAATGCAAGCACCGGAGGTAAATTGCATGTTTGTAACGGGAGCCTTATGATTTATTATGAGGTTTTGCAAGTTGGAGGCATAAATATTGGACCACATGCCCACTAGAGTATAAGTCCTTCTAACCACCCAGAGCGTGAAGCGACACGGAGGGGTGTGCATCTTGATAGCGAAGTGAAAATGAGGTGACACCATGACTGGCGATGGAGCGAAGCACCTCGCCGTGACCTTGCTCGGCAGCGCTAGGCAGAGCCTATCTCGGAAGGCGCCACGCTATCACGGCGCTAGCTGGGGCGAGCTCAAAGACCGGTAAGATTAGGTTAGGGTTGCCATATTTTAGTTGTACCGAGAGCAGGTAGCCAAGGGTAGAACGGTCATGTAAAATGACGGATCCTCTTGACTATAAAAGGAGACCAAAAGTCACCTCAAAAGGCACATGAAAACACTGAGTTAAGTTCGTATAAAAAGAGAATTACCTCGCTATCTCACCTTGCTTCAGGTGATTGTTATGTTTTGTGGGCTAAGCGTGTCACCTAACAACATTTAGCACTCCAACGTTGGCGCCCACTATGCATGAACTCGAAGTGCAATCTCTCTATGACCAGAACCACGAGAACTTCGGCGGCAGCTCAGCCACTCCGAGAGTTGCTAGCCAGACCATGGGGAACAACCTCGACGCAATTGGATACGAATCAGAGGAAAACCTCGCAACTGGCGTTGCTTCAAATTGAGCAGTAGCCAACACTAGATCATGAGGATGGTAGAAGCAAAGAGCGCCCAAACCAAATGAACCCAGGCAAGTTCTTGACCATTCAAGAAGAGAATGAGTTTGAAAACAGTGAAAGCTCAGACAACAGCGTTGCATTGGCCCAAGAGGTTGAGAGGCCGTGAAGAGACAACTCAACCCTAGAATAAATGAGGGAAAAGGTGATGCAGAAGTAACCCTAAGGGAAAAGCTGTCGCAGGAAAAGAAGTGCTACTTGAGGAAAGGCGCAAGCACGCAGAGTTGTCAAGCAAAGTAAAACGACTCAAGGCAAGAAGGAAGCAACAAAGATTAACAAGGCAGGCAAGGGTCATAATCGATAGTGACCTCGAGCAAGAGCTAGAGATCACTCACACAAGGACAACCAATTTGGACTTCAACACTGGTGTATTGCCAATCAGGAGGTCCGGAGTGGCGACGTTCAACATAGATTCACTACTCTCATAAGAGTTGCAGTGGGCACCATACACACAACAGTTTAGAGTGGGGATCGTCCAGAAGTTCGAAGGAGAAATAGACCCAAGACAATTTCTCATAAGTTATGAAACTGCGATCACCTCAGCGGTAGGAACGAAGTAACACTAGCGAAGGTATTTGCATGCGCTCTGGAAGGACCAGCTTCAACCTGGTACTTCAACGTGTAGCCCATGTCAATCTACAACTTGGGAAAATCTCAAAGACAAAGTGATAGCTAACTTAAAAGGATTTATAGGAGTGCAAGAGGTGCTCGAAAGCCTCAAGCACATATCGCAACAGCCAAACGAACCATATCGCAACTGCCAAACGAACTACTCTTGGATTATTACAGAACATTCCTCGCGCAAGCCTCCTAAGCTCGTAGTTTGCAAAGAAGCATCCACTCACATTACAAGACATGTGCAGCAAGTTCGAAGAATATTATCGATCCGAGATGGTCAGAGGCGCACATCAAAGCAGAGGCAACTTCGTGAGCCGCAAGGCAACAACTCCAACGACAGGCAGAGCAGAAAGGCGAAGTCTAAGGAAAATGAGCAAAGCAGCACTGTCAACAACATACAAAGAAAAAAAAAAAGAAAAGATGATGCTCAAGAAAGCCAGCAAGGCTATCGGAAAGCGACAACAAACAACGGCAGCATTGTAGCAAGTTTCGCCAACCGCAATAGTCAACAACCTCGTAAGAAGCTATATTGCGTATACTGCGAGGGTCATGTACTCATGTGGGACATAAGACATTGGATTTCCCGAAGACGAAAGAAATAATGAGAAGAATAGAATTGGAGAAGAAGAAGAATGAGAAGCCTGCAGAGATAAATCACACTATGTCCGGGTATTGGCCCGAGCAACCAGCCCAACAGCCAACTGTCCAGAACTATTACAACCCGCAGCAACCGTACTACCCAACCCACTAATTCGGCATAAGTCATCATCTGCAACACCCAGAGATCCAAGCAGAACCAACCCCGCTTCACACGATGCAAGAAAGCAAGAGCACCTTACTCAAAACCACTTACGCTGCTACCACCTAAAATCAAAGACCTAAGCAAGCAAGAACACCGGGCGCCGCTGCCAGCAAAGGGGTTCAATGGTATGATATCGGGGGTTCAAGTCTTGAGTTTGAGGATAAGAGGAAGCAAAGAAATTACTTCGAAATGGTAAATACGGTCTTCGTGGAAGGCCCAATAAAAAAGTCGAAGTGGTCACACGTACCAATAACTTTCACAGAAGTTGACCTCGAGATGAAGAGCTTCGCATACAGATGCCTCTGTGATTGAAGCACACATTGACAAGGTATTGGTGGACAACTACAGTCAAGCACAAAGAATATTTCATGGCACGATTCTCATAATGGGTTACACATACCAAGACTTAGAGCCATCCAACATACCCATGTGCGGCTTCGGGGGCAAAAGGGTAGGGCCAGCGGGAAAAATAAAGCTACTAGTATCGTTTGGCGACGCAAGCAATCTAAGGACTGAATTCAGCACGTTCGACGTGATCATGTTAAATTAACCTTACTTCGGAATACTGGCCAGAGCCACAATCAACACATTTGAGAAGGTAAAACACAACGCGTATCTTCGCATGAAGATGCTGGCAGCAAATGGGGTGATAACAGTAAAGGGAGACGAACAGTTAGCAAGAAATATTGAGAGAAGTTTTACTCTAGGGGTAGCAAACATCCACAATATCAAAGTGTTCACAAGAGAGCATCTTGAAGAAGAAGAAAGAAGAAGGGCCAAGCAAGAGAACGAAAGAAAGAGTGCAAAGGAAGGAAGAGCTCAAGCCGAAAGTGAAGTAATATCAGTACAGTCAGATGAAGAAACAAAAACAGTGCTCCTCGACAAGCGGGTGCTGGGGTATTCAGTCATCATAGGCACGAGCCTATCACAGCGTGAAGAGAAAAAGAAAGACATCTCCGCGTTGAAAAAGAAAGACATCTTCGCGTGGTCATCAAGAGACCTCCAAGGAGTAAGCAGAAACATAATAGAGCACAAGTTGGAAATCGACCCAAGTGTGAAGCCGAAAAAGTAGAAGCTCAGAAAAATGTCAGAAGAAAAGGTGGAAGCAGCAAGGGCCGAGGTGCAAAGACTACTCGATGCCCAAGTAATAAGAGACGTGAAATACCCAGATGGCTCGCAAACGTGGTGATAGTAAAAAGAAGAGCAAAAGGTGGAGAATGTGTATAAACTTCACATATTTGAACAAGGCGTGCCCGAAAGACGATTTCACAAAGACGATTTCACACTACCAAGGATGGACAAAGTGGTTGATGCTGCAATAGGAAGTGAGCTACTATCCCTATTAGATTGCTTCTAGGAGTAGCAACAAGTCTGGGTAAAAAAAGAGGACGAAGAGAAGACAAGTTTTATAACACCTTTCGACACCTATTATTTCACCAGAATGCCAGAAGGGCTAAAAAATGCAGGGCCAACATTTTACATAATGTCGAGAAAGGTATTCGATTCACAGATAAGCAAGAATGTTCACGCTTACGTCGACAACAGGCACAAAGAGAGCAGATCACACGGATGACCTCGTAGAAACCTTTGCCAACCTCAGAGAGGCAAAGTTGAAGCTGAATCCAAAAAAGTGCATATTCAGTGTGCAGAAAGGCAAAGTACTTGGCTGTCTAGTAAACTCAGAGGGCATCGAAGCAAACCTAGACAAGGTGAGCGCAATCATAAGCATGCAGCCACCTCACAGCAAAAGAGAAGTGCAAAAGTTAACGGTGTGAACGGCAGCACTCAACAGATTCATATCCAAATCAGCAGAGAAAGCCTACCATTCTTCAAGCTACTCAAGGGAGCTAGAAACTTCGAGTGGGGCACCGAGCAGCAAAATGCCTTTGTAGAACTGAAGGATTACCTCGCACAATTAGTAAGAATGGGCAGCCCAGAACAAGAGAAAGTACTTATGTTATACGTATCGGCAACCCATTTCGCAGTCAGCACAACATTGGTCCAAGAAAAAAAGTATGAAAGTCTAGTAGACCAAAATAGAAAAGAGATAGAGCTTTTCCAGGCAAACTCGGTTTACTTCGTAAGTGAAGCGCTGGTGGGGTCAAAACTCTTCTATTCAGAAATGGGGAAAAATATGCTATGCACTGGTAATGGCAGCAAGTAAACTGAGGCATTACTTCGAGGTGCACAAAATCAGAGTCATCACAAACCAACCCCTAAACGACATCTTCAGAAATAGAGAAACATCAAGCAAACTGGGTAAGTGGGCAATGGAATTATTGGAACACGTCGTCGATTTCGAGAAACAAGGAGCAACAAAATCCCAAGTGCTGGTCAACTTAGTAGCCGACTGGACATCACCTAGATACATCGGAGAAGGTCCAGCGATAGAGGCATTCTGGACAGTTCAGTGCGGCAGAGCATGGGGATATGTGGGGGCCGGAATAGCAGCAGTAATCTCTTTGCCATCATGTGTAAAGCTGAGATACACTACGAGACTGGAATTCTGTAGCGAAGATGACAGATACACCAATAACATCACGAAGTATGAGGCAGTGTTGTTAGGGCTCAGAAAGTCCACAGCATTGGGAGTAAAGAGCTACAAAGTGAAAACATATTCAAGGGTAGTGGCAAATCATGTAAGCAAAGATGACATTGCAAGAGAGCCAATACTCGCAAAATACCTGCTCACAGTAAGAAGCATGGACAAGCCCGAAGAGGCAGATATCGATTATGTGGAAAGGAAAACCAATGAACGGGCAGACATGTTAGCAAAAGCAGCAGCACATAAACAATTGCTACTGCTTGACGTGTTGTACGAAGTAATAATAGAACCGTCGATCAAGTCCTTGTCCCGAGAAATAAAGCTCATACAAGCTATTGCATCTGAAGTCTTGAGAGCGCTGCTAATGGCATTCATTAGTGGAACTTATGAGCCAGAGGCAAGAACCGAGCCAAACAGAATGCAACAGCGAGCTAGAAGCTACTAGATAATACAAGGAGAGCTATACAAATCAGGAGTCTCTAGCCCGCTTCTGAAGAGTTTGAGCGAAGCCCATGTAAAAGGGCTCCTTTCAGAAATCCACTCGGACATTTTCGGCTCACATATCGGCACTCGAGTTTTGGCAGGAAAGGCTATAAGACTGGGTTTCTACTAGCTGACGATGGTAAAAGATGCAAAGGAAATAGTGAAAGCATGCGAAGCATGCTAAAAGATGTCAGCAAAACACACTGCACCTTCGCAGTTGTCTCAACTAATCATGCCAATTTGGCCACTTTGCAAGGGGGAATGGACATCATAGGACCACTTACCTGCTTGCGTCATTCATTCAAAATGTTTTCAGTTCACCCCAGCGATCCAAAGGGGAAGTGACGTTTTCTTTGAACAAAACGAAGCACTTTGAGCCGCTATGGGGCTCGCGTCGTTCGAAACAATTTCACTTCGCCTCTAGCGACTGAGAGGGGGAGTGATGTTTTCTTTAAACAAAACGAAGCGCTTTGAACCGCTAAGGGGCTCGTTTCATTCGAAACATTTTCACTTTGCTACCAACAACTTAGAGGGGAGTTGTGTTTTCGTTAAATAAAACAAAGTGCATTGAGCCGCTAAGGGGCTCGCATCATTCGTCATTCATTCAAAATGTTTTCACTTCTCCCCCAGAGGTCGTGAGGGGGAATGGCATTTTGTTTAAACAAAACTAAAAGCAAAAAGTCGCTAAGGGGTTCGTGCCTATCATCCAAACATTTTCACCTTAAGATACAAAGTAATAGCACATCAGACGAAATAAAAGAAAAAGACTTGATAAAAAATAAAAGACCACCAATTGTTCAAACATGGACTGAAGGACGCTCCGGAACAATAAAAAGACATTTACAGGAACCATGTGTAATGTTTCGTTGTTGCACAAAACAAGACAAAGGGGATGCAAATGAATCACCTGCCCCTAGCGAGGTAACATCACTGAGCTTAAGCATACATCAACCGGGAGTCAAGAAGTGCTGAAACTCGGTGAGTCACCACCCACCGGACAGCTCGCCGAGCGCGGAGAAGCTGCGAAACCATCCACAGCTCGCTTTCCTTGAACTGTCATGTCCGAATAAAGAGAGTCAAAAAGAAACCCCCGCCTAGATCAAGTAGCTTGGCGAAGCGTCTGATGGACCTCTTGAAGTCGATTGGCGAAGCACGAACAAATCCTCACATGGAATAAAGCCAACCTTGTGTGTGTGTGTGTGGGGGGGGGGGGAGGGGGGATAGGAACCCCGCGAGGCATCAAGACCCAACACATCTTTGGACTTTGGAAAGAGAAAATTCTAGAGTTTTGAGACACGGGGGCAAGCAACAGCCTCTCTCGCTTTATATACATGAAAGTAGACACCTCACGACAACAACGAAATTTGAAAAGCGACAAGCGACAAAACCAGTGACATAGAGTAGCCAGTAGCGGGGTGACACGTAGCCACATCCAAATCCGAAACCTCATCGTCTAACTGTTAGCACATGAAACAAACTATTCATCTCGTATTACTTTTCGCTACTCAGCAATCAGGAATTGCCTTTTTTAGGTCCTTGCACGGGACAACCATGAGAAGCCCCCTCAAGTCAAAGTTATAACAATGAATTACCTCTAGAAAAGGCAGTACAAAAACTACTCCAAAAAGCCTATCTACTCCGCCTCGTCCATAGAGCGAGTCGTCGAACTTGAGGGTGAGCCCACTTGTCGGTTTGGAGAACTGAGTCCCAAGTCGTTCTCTTCGCTAGTCGCTGCCTCATTCCCTACGTCGCCGCCATCCTTGCAGTTTTGCTCAGCCTGGAGAGCCTACGAAGACAAAAATTAAGAACCTATAGGAAGGGGCACAAACGAGCCCAAGTGCACTTATAAAGAAAAAAGCAGAAAAAAAACACACCACCTCCGGACGTGTAGCGGCCTGAACCCGGGCGCTTCGTGTCCATGAGCGATCCTGTACTCCGAGACAATCCTACGAGCGGCTGTTCACGTCATGTGGCTCACATTGTCGCGGTAACAATGATCAATGGTAACCTCGTCCGGATCGACAAGGTCACCGATATGCTGTCAGCCACCGTGTTCAAGCAGGTTCAGCCCAAGTGCACTTATAAAGAAAAAAGCAGAAAAAAACACACCACCTCCGGACGTGTAGCGGCCTGAACCCGGGCGCTTCGTGTCCATGAGCGATCCTGTACTCCGAGACAATCCTACGAGCGGCTGTTCACGTCATGTGGCTCACATTGTCGCGGTAACAATGATCAATGATAACCTCGTCCGGATCGACAAGGTCACCGATATGCTGTCAGCCACCGTGTTCAAGCAGGTTCAGAACAGCCTCCATGGAGTTAAGGGGGCATACTTAGAGCTCTTTTCTATAACTTCAGGGATGGCAGGATGTTGCGCCTCAAGCCAATCCAAAATGGGTCGGCATGCGAAGTAGCCTCGGAGGGAGGCACATAAGCACCAACCTTAGCGAGCGAAGTTCCCAATGCAACGCTTATCTCCTCACCCCTCTTTGAAAAATCTTGCTACGTCGATTGAGCACCAGTGACAAAGACTCCTTCTCCGCCTTCAGAGTTTTCATCTCCTCCCTCGTCACAACCAACTCTTCTTGTGAGGTCTTCGCAGCAATCTTTTCTTCTTGAGTGACCTCCTGAAGTTGCTTAACTTCAAACTCAAGATGAGTGTTCGCCACCTCGACGGCAACGAAGTCTTGGGCAAGCTTTGTCAAGTGCGGAGCGTGGGATGCAAGAATATCAGCTGCTTCTTGGCCTTTTCGGAGGTGAAGCCGTAGCTCGGTGAGAAGAGCTCCTTCGAAAAGACCGGACAGGGCCACCTCACGGGGTGGAGCCGGAGAGACGGCGCACTTACCAGCCGTGGCAGCAACGGCGGAGTAGGGAACGACAGTTGAAAAAAACATAAAACAAGCTATGTTAACAGGAAAAGGAAAACTGAAGAAAAAGAAAACAAAACTCGGCTTACCTCGCACAGAGTTCGCGGTGGTGTCCACGTCGCGATGGGGCAAGGCATCGAACCTCTCACCTCCGTACTAGTGCGAAACCTATTCATAAAGGGTGTCACAGGAACAAAAGGCTCGTAAAAAATGTCATGCATAAGCACCGTCCGTGGCTTTGTGCCATAGGTATGAAGTGGACTCAGCGTGGTCGCGGTGCCATCCAGCGAAGACACAGAATTGGCGTTAGCAGAAGCAGCTTCTTTCTTCCTGGGAACTTCACCGCACTTGCGCCCTGTGAAGCCGCACATTTACTTTTCCTCCCCGAGGTCTCAGCTACCCCAGCACAGCTGGTTGCGCAGTCTGAGTCTCCTGCAGGCCTCACGGGGAGGGTAAATGATTCCAGCAGGCACAAAATACGATTAAAATGCCACCTCGTCATCGTCCATTCAAGGACCTGTTTGTGCTCGAGGGCGAAGTAACCACCACAGTACGACACCGCTTCCTCCTCCACAGTGCAAACAAATTTCTCAACTTTCCTTTTGCCCTTTACCTTAACCGCGACGTCCACCATCGGGCAGATTATAGGGCTAGGAATCCCGTCAACATCGAGTGTCACCTTACCAAGCTTTCAATTCGCAAACATCAAATTTGCGCCCAAAGGGCAGATCCCGACAGTGCAAAATTCTTCGACTAGATCACAACTGCTCGTGTAGAAATAAGCGTCGCAGTAGACTTTCTCGTTGACCTTGCTACCCCGCGCGTTAAATTGGGGCATACGAACAGGGTACGTATCAATGCGTCTATACAGCAAGAGATAAACAGTCCTCATTTCCCCATCCACAGTCACTTCGACGCTAGGAACTTTAGAGTAAAACATCTACCCAATTTTGGCTCCATTTGTTCTTGCTCCAGTGCATCACAACATTGTTTTCTCCGTGCCGCTATTTGAAACTGTAGGATGCATAGTTGCATTCATGCTCCACACCGTCCAACTCGCGCGGCGCGTCTAATTGTGCAGAACAAAGTGCCTAGCAAACACCTCGATGTCAGGAGAGCCTACGTAGCTATCCATAGTCCACTTGAAGTTGTGCGTGTCAATATCGAGGGGTGCCACCGCGATGCCCTTATGCCTCGGCCTTCCACACGAAATGGTGAGAAACGGCAGCCCGACTTCGTCCCCAAGAAAGCGGCGACATGGGTGCACGCATGCGGTGGATTGAGGCACACGACCTCATCATCTATGATCTTTGTGTGTATGTCTTAGCTTAGATCTCAATTTGTTCCTTAGATCTTAGGTCGATTTCTTTCTTAACATCTGTTACCAGCGAGATTAAAAAAGAGGGTGGTGGTGTTGATTCCGATTCCGGTTCCACCCTTACTGACCCTAACCCTAGATCTTAGGTTAGGGTTTGAGGTGTGCAATAGTGTTTGCCGGTGCCGCTAATGGCGTGAATCAGAACCCTAACATCGTTAATCTAAAACTAAAACATGTAATCTTACCGATCTAATGAATATAGTCATAAACGTTACTGATCTAATACTCAGCTTAAAATATGACTAGAACTGTTAACATCACATATGTTCTAACTAAAAACGAATAATGCTGAACATATGCAAAACTTAGGTTAAAACAAGGGCAACACACCTAATTACTCTGGATTAGGATCATGTTAGAACTAAGACTGCTGTGATACCAAATGTTAGATCAATCTTAATCTATCATTAACTAAAACAGGATCTTAAGCTTAGTCTAATCATGATCACTAATTAACTTAATGCGAAAAACTGAGTTTAGACTAAGTAGAGCCTGTAGATGACATCTGTAGTCGTGGTTCTGCAAACCTAAGATTCCCCTCATTCACTTATTTCATTTGTACTTTATATGAGAAAATTTATGTAAATCTGATTAATTTCTTCTTGCTAAAATGACAGGTTCTTCGAAAATGGAAACTCAGGTGGAATAAAATATCAAAACACACAGGAACGTCTTACGAAGCAGTTACAAAATGTCTTGAACTAGCACAAAAATGCAAATGCTACGACCCAGACGAAAGACCTGATATAAAGGACTTAGTCGATCAGCTCAATAAAATAAATACTACAGATGAGCACGTCACCAATTCCAATCGTTCTGCAGTTGACCCTGTAAGTTAGATATACCTTTCAACCTTAGCTGACCTAACAGATTTGATTAATCATGTAAATTTTGACAAACTATGGTAGTTATAATGTCTCTCTCATAATTTGCACCAAAATTTCTCTACAGGAAGATATGCTATGGATTGAGCCACTGGATATGTTTTTTCGTGTTAAATATGACCAGAAGACGTCACATACAATTGTTCTGACCAACGACACCGTCTGTTACATAGCCTTTAAGATCTATGTGAAGAATGAATTTAAATTTTCCATTGTACCGAATCAAGGCATTGTTAAACCTGCACATAAGTGTAGTGTCAACATAGTATTGGAAGCACAAGACATAGTTGAATTGGGAAAGGACATGGCTGAGTTACGAAAAGATATGGATCCAGAAATCAAAGAGAATGTTGTAGAGTTATGCGTGCAGTGCAAAAGAGTGCACAGATATATACCTCTTCAGGGCATAACTGACGCCATGTTCGATGACGAGGATGAAGCAGTTGATGAAATTAATTTGATGGTTAGTATATAATTTCACAACCATTGTATGTTTACTTTAGAGAAAGTATTATTGCTGATATCTTTTCTGCGCAATATGGGCTGACACTTGTTCGTAAGTTGGCATTGAATAGATTAGTGTCTATGTGCTATTTGGCGCAAGCAGTATGATACTCTCAATATTTGTTAATTAAAGGTTTGGTAATTGGTTTTTAACTTTTCCAAGGCCTCAGCCATAAGTTCATTCGTATTAATCCAACACTTCATTTTCAACGTAGATAAGGCTTAAGTTACCGCTGCTTCAAGTCAAACCATCCAAGATCATCTACCCACGTCAGCTCGACACAGCAGTCCCTCGCTCACTACAGCTGACTAATCCAACAGGTGATTATGTCGCTTATATGTTCTCCACATCCAGCATGGTAAAATATTCTGCTTCGCGGAGCAGGGAATTCTGCCACCTTGGTCAACTATGGGTGTAGTCCTTGAACTCAAATCATCGGATGCGGGTAACCTATACAACAAGAAGGGTACAGTTACTCTACGTTCTATAGTTGTGAGCATGAAAGCAGTTTCCAGTGACATAACGTCGGATATCTTTGGCGAAGAGAAGGATGGATATGACCAAGAGTTGGAAGTGATGTTTCAAAAGACCTGTTCTAATGAAGAGTATGGTAGACCGTCCAGACCATTTCCCAGAGGCTACAGTGTGATTCCGGTGAGCAGATGCTGGAACAATATATTAATTTCCACTACAGTAGCAATTATTTTCACTGCTGGAATAATTCAAATTTACTATTTGAACATTTGATTATTAGTACAGAAATTTCAGAAATCTCTCTCTCTGTCTCCCTCTCTGTATATATACTATAAAAATATACGAGAATTTTGATCCTGTTTTTCTACAGGTTCCATATATAATTATAGAAGATTTCCCTCACTGTGTTTTCCGCATCATTATAGAATAAAAATATTTTTGCAATCCAAAAAGCAATGAGTGAAACAGAATGAAGTACAAAACTAAATTTTAATTAGGTGGTTGTATCTTGTGCCATGTCTGTAAGAAAATAATTTCGTGTGGCTTTCAATTTCAGGCAAGTCCTGGATCTATTAAGACACATTTACTCGATATTTACCCATTGGAGGTTCGCTTTCCTTTCCGGCCATATCAATCCGTCTCACGCCCAATAACCCTCACCAACAAGACAGATTTTAAAATTGACTTCATTATTGAGTTGAGCAGTTCTGATGGATGCTTGAGTATAGAGGAGAATAAGGGCAGTTTGCAGCCAAAGTCCACTTGGGCTATCAGAGTTACATTGCAAGAGCAACACACCGAAATGTTTTATGCAGAATACAATATTCGAATCTTGATGATGACCAGCGGCAGCCAGAAGGGTATCGATTTATCTGATCTTATGACAGACCGTGTTCAACTATTTGATCGTGTGAAACAGAATAATGGTTTGGCACACGAGGTGCTGTTAGTGGCCGCTATATGTGACTCCGATACACAAAGCGACTCAACTAAAAAAATGGTAAGATGTTCGATGGACAAATTTGGGATGATTTTTTCATATTACTTTACATATCTTTTTACCAGAAGAAAATTTTTCCAGAATGTTAGCTTTATCATGTCATTTGTGTGCGTGAAGGAGACTCTAGGGGGTACGGATGGACTTTTTGAGGGCCTGACGTCTATGGATATGCATCCTACGGAGCCATGGTGTGTGTAGAATTTTATATCTTCTTATCGGTCCACAACTTTCGTCAGTGAAAAGTTTATATTATTTACATAGGCTTGTGACAGCACATACATCATTATTTATGATGCCTCCGGACGCGTCTATTTTCATTTGGAAAAGGAATCCAGAGGTAACTATGTATTTTTGCTCATAATAAAAAAGACCAGAACTTATATTGTCCAGGACATAAGATTTTTACAAAGTTGTGTCAATTATTGCATAATTGCATCTATTTGGGTTCCGGGAAATTATGCTGTCGATGCCTCATATATTCTGCGCATATAAATATTTGACAGATAAAAAGGGGCTCATCCAGTTCGGGTACATATTTATATGATAAGATATCACACACACACAGGGAACAGGTTCAATTGTTAATTACTTCTGTAAAGTTTGCGAAACAATGGGTTGTATCAGGAGATAATCACGGACTGATCCATGTGTACAAGCAGCACATTGACGAATTGAATGAAATTATGAAGATTCCAGCTCACCATGGTCAGGTCACGTCTCTTGCGGTACACCCAAGTCAACCTTATCTGTTGTCATCATCTGACGATGATGAACACATCAAGGAGTGGAACTGGGATCAGGGCTGGGTTTGTACTCGAATATTCGGGAGATATCTAAACTGTGTGCAAGATGTTATTATCAACCCAAAAAACTCCAACAGTTTTGCTAGCATATCCAGACCTTACTGTTCCTCAACATGGAGCATAAAGGTTGGCCTTTCTTGTTTCCTTTTCTACTTTTCCTCATATCTTTCCTCTAGTGCCGGATTTTAATATTATTCCTGTGATTTATTCTAATTTGAAGATCTGGGGCAACGATTTCGAGTGTCCAAAAACTATGACGTCCAGGATTCCAAGAACCACTTATTCCTCCAAATATGAAAACAGCAGTTATGGTGTTTCCAACGATTGTGTTGCCTATCATTTCACAGGCACTGATAAGCAGTATATTGTTATTTGCAAGGAGGATGGAAATATAAGTGTATGACCTTCCTATGCGATCAGATAATTTGTGGGTATGTACTTCTCCGAGAATTACGTCTCAATAGAAATTAATCGATCGTTTTTTATTGTGAAACAGATTTTGGATGTACAGACAGAGGAATATGTTCATCAGATGAAGTATAGTATCAAAGCCACAGCTGTCGCGTTCCACCCAATTCTTCCTTTGTTAGTGATAGGCACATCGGACGGGGATGTCTTTGTCTGCGACTACACTACCTACAGGTAATGCTTCCAGACATAAGCAATGCTGGCACTATTGCAAAAATATATACTCTATAGGTTTTCGGTAGATAAATCTGTCTAGTGGCAACACAGCGTAGAGCTGAATGGATTAATACTCAGACAACAATGTGTAGCCCTTACGGCCGCGTTCTGCTCTGATCAGCACAGCTCTACTACCGATCTGCAGCAAATCGCTCAAGGGTTATGTATGTTACCTGGTGAGGAACAATATCTCGTAGCCTGACCTAATTCTTGTGTCTCCCGCCCAAATTAGTGGTGGCTCTCAATGGTAAAGCCCATCCAAAAGCTCTCCTAACGATATGGATTTATCTCTTTATATATGCTGTAGAATCAATGGCTACTTCCAATTAGTGGCCATAAGCCCATAAGAAATGATGTAGAATCATCAGAGTCCTCATTATTAATTTTTTTCGAATACGCAGGAGAGCTGTGTATCATTGCATTAAGAGAATAAACATCGGTCCCTTACATCATAACACCTCCTCTGTCTGAGCCGAGCCCCGAGGGGTTATTTACATGAAAAGTGTAGACTTGCTAAAACACACACACGTCCAGACCTGACCAACACACTGATAGAATACACTAATCTAATTGAGCCAACCATCATGACCTGGGAGCAGGCCACGCATGCCTTTTGGCTTTGCAAGGCACCCAAATGGTATTCCTCCTTGAAGGAACGAAGGACCTCCGCAATGCTCGATCTCGTGTTTTCAAAAACGCAAGAATTCCTATGATTCTAAAGCACCCATGCCACCAATATGATAACAGTGTTCAAACATTTTCTCTTCTTGTGCACCTTCTTGACCATGCATCTTACGCCACCATTCCGCAAAGCACCTCTCCCATTGTTTTGATGTAGAACCAGATACGCCAATCGGCGCTAGGATTATGAACGGAATTTCTCGGGTAAGGACACAAGTGGTAACCAGATGTTGCGCCGTCTCATCATCTTGATTACATAGGGAACACTTGCTCAGATGGGGCAATCCTCTCTTTGCTAGCCGGTCAGCAGTCCAACACCTGTTCTAGATGGCTAACCAAAGAAAGACTTTGCATTCAGGTAGAGGCCAAGATTTCCACAATCGACACGAAGGTCCAAATCTAACCGATCCATTGTAGATTGCCTTGTACGCGTATTCAGAAGAGAAAACCCCTGAGCCCTCTAATCTCAAGATGTGATGGTCCTCTTCATTATGTAAGGCCACCTCCTTCGAGTCATCATTATTGATGCAAGAATCTTCTACCAGAGCTGTATACTAGATTTTTAGATCTTTGTGCAAAACAAAAAATTGGGCTCTATATTTAGAGTTGAAAACTGCTAGAAGTTATTTTAATTAGTTAAATAGCAATTTAAATATACATTTTAAAAAATAAGAAATACAGTAACCATTTATACAAGGAACCATAAAGGGTGATGTTTTACTTCAAACATCTTCTTCTTGTACGTTTTCACAACCAAAAATATATTTTCTAATAACTCTAGAAGATATGATAATTAAGTAACATCTACTTACTAGCTGTCTACAATGAAACAGAGAAAACTAATTAGGAAATCAGGGTCAAAGACTCAGATGTGACTTTCATGCAAACAATTAAGGGGCAAAGTTAGCATCGACCTTGAAAATTTTTTACTATTATTGCATCATAACTGGATGGTAGGAATGAGAAAAGTGGTTAATGCAAGGAGATGAGTTTTGGCGCAAGGAGCTGGGAAATAAAGAGACGATGCCAAGCCAGAGCATTTTTCATGGCGCTCGTCTCCATGTGGGTGACTCCATTGAATATCTCAGGAGAGAACGTTACAACCCATTAATTGGATTTGGTGGGATTGCATAGGTGGGCTTTGCTGACCTAATACGTTAAGCTGTAGAATTTTTGGGGTCTCTATATTGTTGGAGGCCCTGATCCTTCCCTCACATTGCACTGGACAAGATATGAGTCTGACTTCAATCTTTGACGCAAGAGTGTATTCAACATTGATGTTTTATTCTTCAATCCCTAGCTTCTCAAGAATCAGGGTTATGTAAATTGGTATTTATGTGAGTCTCTGTTCAAGTTCTCTCTTGACATTGGGGCAAATTACACCATACATCCTAAGAGGTGAGGAATCTCCCAACTGAAGATTGTACAAATCAATCCATGATTTCTCTAGATCAACAAGTCCAGTGATATCATCCAGTACAGGTCGAACATCCATATCGAGGTCATTATGATCTTCTGGACTTACGCCATCCAGACCACATTTATCCTGCCCAGGATTTCATGCTCGAGGTAGAGTTGTTCATTTTGGGGGAGACACCATTAGTGTCTTCTCAATTACTTGTTGCGTAGTAAATTTTGCAACACCCTTATAAATTGTATCTATAAGCAATGCTACATTAAACCCTGATCACTCTACTTTTGGAATCACAAAGTTCCACGAGATCTCCTGAAGAAGATCAATCGAGAAAGATGAAAGCCTGCTAGAAAGTAAAAGAATTAAAATAATTAAAATGATCAACCAACATGGTGGTAGATTATTACAAACAATTTCAATAAATGTTTGTCAGTATTGGTATAGGTAACAGGTAGGTGGTGACAGATCCATCCGTCTATAATAATACTCTATGCTCAGCTACCTTGTAGGATCTTTCTGGAAGTTGCCTGATAGCCAAGGGTAATCATGTGCCCAATTGAAGCAATATAGGAGGCATGTTGCTTGTGATTCGATACCTAGGAGTACTCTAGGTGAACTGCAACATTGGTACTTCCATGCGCTTGTGGATACCAACAACCATCAAATGCCAAAAGACCTTTTGAGCTTACACAAGGATAGGGAACAATCTCATTCTCTAAGCACATTTAACGATCAACACAGGATCATCCTAGTGCTCTGTTCTACTTTCTTATGCTGTCTCGTGATAGCTCTACTATTTTCATGAGACAAGAGTCTCTCCAAAGATGCTTGGGGATCCTAATATATATTTCCGAAGGCAGTAACTAGTCATTGCAAAACACTTTGCAGAGTTAGCCAAGTTACTGGTTTGTGCTCACATAGCTTCATCATCCAGTGCCATCATCAAGCGCACACATTCCTAGCCACAACTCAAATTTTCACTTCAGCGAGCTATCATCAATTGGTGCCATCGTCTGACTCACTTAACTGTCCCAATGGTTGAATCACCGTTTCACATCACTCATCTTCTGTTGGTCACCTGTCTAGACTATTAGACTGTCTGCTGCACATATAGCACCATGACATTTTGATGCATAACTCATTCTATGGTCAGTCTCTCTGACCATCAGATCGTCCAGTTCACACATTGCACTAAGACATCTTCAAAGCCTTCTTTGCATCAATGCTCTTCGAATCATACCAGGAGATTGTCCAGTGGACACAAAGAATCAGCTGCTTCAAATCATCTCTCGCTCTCCTTTAAGTGACTATTAGGTGACCTTCTCAGTGCTAGAGAAACCATGTGTGGTGTCCATGATAGAAGCTAGGACCTAGACATTGTACTAAGCCTAAAACTTCCCTTGATTGTACATGCATATCTGTAAGAAAGACAAAAGCCCACCTTTCAAGGGTCCTTCCTCAGGATAGATACATAGTCGTAGACTTGTCCTTAATATTCATGTCAAATGGTAGCATCAACACACGTAGGGATCTCCATGAAATTGTCCAATAATGTTATTGACACCATTCTTCCTTGAATGCCTACCATCTTAATCGATAGATGGAATTCCAGCAATAAACATGGTCAGATACAATAATTGTCTTGTTATTCATCACCAAAATCCATTTCATCCTACCGATGAGCACATGAGGTAAACATAGAGCTTAAAGCAAGTACATACCAATAAAAGTGATAGTTTATGTGATGTTTGATGATGGGCCATTACCAACGTTAGCACTTACTACTAAAGAGCTAGAAAAATGTTTGGTTAGGCAAATAGTCGATGTCATCAAATCCTGGCCGACATGGGAATGGACCCAGCAAGTACACCTAAATACCATATGTGCTTCCTTCAGTAACTATATGTACAGCTATGTGAACCGGGAAGGTGCTATAAAATAAATTTAATTAAGTTGGAAAACAAGTAAGACCCTCCAATGTTTGAGTTGCCAAATCTATAGGGATCAACAATGGTAGTAGTGATAGAAAGCTTGCTGAGGTAGTGATAGAAAAGCCTTGCTTCACCCTCACAATACTATGGTCTATATTGAATCCACTGGGATAAGCAAGAGCGAACATGTCAAATCCAAGCATGAAGCATCATTGCACATACGTGAGGTGGTATGAGGGAAGGGTTTCCAACTTTCCTTATCAATAACCTAACGTTCTAAAAATCATAACATCCTGCTGCAAAGTCCAATTGAGGCAAAGTCCGATCCAAAATATTATATATCAAAATCTCGATAACAACAGTATTCAAGTATCAGAAGAGTCTGAAGTACCCAAAAATGCCCAGCAAAAATATCTATTTTTATTTAGACTCTAGACTATGACAGGTTTGTCCCTGTGGGCACACGCTATGGCTTGCACAGGTCATTTGTTGAGCCTCGTCACTAGGCTTGTTTGTTGAGCTCCAATGAGAAGGCAGAAGAGGAATCTAGGTATCACGGGCTTCTGGATATCCTTTTTTGTTTGGGAATCGGCTTTATGTCGACATTTCCCTATATTGAGCTAGTATACCATATTTTCACCTAATTCTAGAACAAAGCACACAAGAAACAGTACATGTAGAAATTAGCAATATTTGAGGTAATAATACATTATGCTAAGAATAAGGTGGATATGAGAAGTGGTGCCGACATTCATAAAACTTAGGGCCACTTAAATGCGTTTGAATATTTTAATTACTATATATTTTCCAGACAAATATTCCTACAGTCACAAATATTTTGGTTTGATATCCGAGCCTGAGGATATTTTTTGTCTCTCACAACATTGTAGAAACCACATGTCTTTGATTAAAAATTGTTAGCCTGCTACTAATAATGAACGCCAGAGATCGACATGCAACTTGGGCCTTTATGAGTTGCAGCAAAGTTTGGTGTCTCCACATCTTCTTGTTCTATAATCCTTTCCACGGTCCGTCATCTCTCGAGCCACCATAGATAGATTATCCTCTATGGTTCTAATCAATTGGCTGGTCAAGTACAGGCACAGCCACCAAACTAAAAGATTCATTGTCTGTGGCGGCAGAACTTCTCACCAAAAATGCTTGTCTTTGCGGTGATGATGTTCTCACACATCCGTTCCTAGATACTAGCTATAAGGAGACAACATCAAGCTAGAATAGTGTATCCTAGTAAAAAATCTGAAAACTGGATCGATCACTTTTACATATAGGAACGGGTAATATGTATGATTAACCTTACAAATAACACACACGAAACAGATATTTTTTGTTCAATAAATTCTGTTGTAACACAGTAATCTATATTTAGGAGGGTCTTACAATATCATTGTTTTGTAGCAGTGAAATCATTATACTGTAATATAGAAAATACTTGGAGTTTCTAATTTTTTCAGGTTGGAGAAAATATTCCACTTCACAGATGATATGAGTATCGACGATACAATTAAAGGTGTTGGACTCATAGACCTAGATGGCATCAAAAGGTATGGATATATTTTTCTTGCAGAAAAAAACTATGGGGCCAACAACCCACACCCCACATGGTTTCATATAGCTTGTTTCTTGTTAGTAATCCATGTAAGAGCAATTCCAGCAGTTGCCCAATAGTACAATATCTCTATGACACAGGGACTAGGACTCATTGAGGAATTCGCCTAGTATTGCCTCGATGAGCCACACTTCCACATCACATATCTCCATTCCTCTCAGCTTGTCCATTGTGCCTCACTCGATGCTGCTCCATATCTCTTATAGCTAGAGTATGGTGGCCATAATCCTCCACCACTTCATTATGAGGACAGACAGCACAGACTCATGACCAAGAGAAGCACTATGTGAGAGTGGAGATTGCGTGACATTGGAACTAAAATGCACTACAGAAACGCATTGGCAATGATGGGCCGTTGACGAGTGATAATATGAACAGGTGCACGATAGGAATGTGACCTCTAATCCAGCAAGAACTTTAAAATTTGGATGAGAGAGAGAGAGAGAGAGAGTTGATGAAAATGGAAAGGAAGAGGAAGAATGACATAGAAGATGTGTCTATTTATAGGTATGGACATGCAGGTAGGGGTGATGGTGACAAGTACTAGTGAAGTGGCATAAATGATGTCTCCCTTCCGGACCTATAGAGGATGAGAATCAATCCGGACTACGAGGTGCACCAAATAGCTGACATGAACCAGGGCTGGATTCAAAATAAGGCAGCAAAGCGTCAAAGTTGTCATTATTTCTTTTATGCTATAGTAGCCCTTTCTTGTTTGCCATTAAACGGGAGAAGCGGTCCTTAGGCCAGTCTCAATGGGAGTGTCATGGTAGTGTCATGAGCATTAAATTTGCTGACATGGCATGAGAGAGAGGAGAGGAGTGTCATGGGATATGAGATGAGTGTCATCACCATGACACTCCACTGACACTGGTTCTTAAGAATTTCCTTTTGGTAAATGTGCGATGACACTCTCCACTGAGACTGATCTTATATCCTGATTCTGGGAGACAAGTAAAACGCACAACAAATACATACCTTTCCATACCGTTATATTAATTTTTAAGAATAGTATAACATAATAAATAATGTCAACCTTGATATTTCAGGCTTGTGGTCGTATCTGATGCTGGAATACAAATGAAGGACGTTTATTGGCAGAGATTAACATCCCAGTACTATGAAAGATTTGGTGACACTGACGCAGACACAGGTGTGATTCTTTGGTAACATTGTGATAAAATATACTATGGATTTATTACTGACGTACACTGCTCCGCATAGGAGGATTTCCAAGAGCTAAAAGTGATCCCAAAAGCTTGTCTTTAGTAGCAGCCAAAAAATGTTAGGGACCATTTTTCTTGTCACCTGCAGCAGTTGTCCCTAAAAATAGATTAATAGTTTTGATATGGCTCAACATCTGGGACCATAACAACACAACAATAATTCTTTTGGAAATTTGGTAGGATTGAGGTCCACAATTTCTCCCCTGTTTCTAGCAACAATGAAAGTGAATTTATGGTTAAAATAAGGAGATTTTTTTTGGATCTGATCGAAATTATTATTAGACTAGCAGAGTGCCCTTGTGTTGCTAAGGACCAAACTTACGATAAAAATATAAGGAAATTTCGAATAAAAGATAGATTGAGATAGTAAGTCGAGCCCATTGCAGTGCCGGCTCTGGGCCGGGGCAACAGGGACGACGGCCTAGGGCCTGGCACAGGTAAGGGCCCCATATTTGGTGCATATGTAAATGGATTCATCGATTTGGTCCATTGATACCCGTCCAATAACCTATAAAATTAGAGTATTTCAAGCCCAGGACAACCCAAGCATAGTGGCAGGCTGGCAGCCCACATGTTCGTGTTACCTGTTCTTTCTATTTTCCTCGCTTACTAGGCCCAAGTCCTTGGAAGATTTAACGGTTTGACTAATTGAACATCTTGTTTCGAATCTTATTGATTCTGCATTCAAGAAGAATATCTCTCTGATTTCTTGTTAATTAATATCAAATCAATGGTTCAAAACTCTTGGGAAATCGATGTTCCTATGCTACTACCGACTTCCTAGAAATGGTACCGAACTGGTGTGATACCACTTCTTCCGTGGATCCAAACCTAACCTTCTAACTATATCGAGGGGACCTTCACCTTACTATGCTAACTTGGGAGACCAACTCTTTAGAAAAGAGCTTAACCTTTATTCATAAGATAAACTTGACACAAGACACAACATTCTTCATGGCTACACACCACTGACTGACCATATAACTCCTATACTCTAAGACACATCATGGTAACCCTTACCATGCCTTCACATATGGTGGCTTCTATGGCTCCATGACATGGTTCTTTGGAGGGTAGAGAGCACCCCTATTTATAATTGTATATAGTCTCTAGGATGTTGCCACATGGCAACATTCCACACCCTTCTAACCAAAATATCTAGCTCTAGAATATTCTCATCCTTATCCTAATATCTAGATATTTCTTCCCATACATAAATATCTAGTTTCTAGACTATTCTTTACTTTACCATAAAGAAATAGTTCTAGCCTCTTCTATGGCAAATATCTTCTTTCCTATGTTTTCTTAAATATTATAGAATCTTCCAAGTATGCATTGTCATAACTCAACACTCCCTCTCAATATATACTTGCTTTTCCACTGGTTGCCAACTCTCGATTCTTCACTTTGACAATGTCTCCCAAATCGCCTTCGGTTTCTCCATATCTCTCCTCAATTGTCTTCTTCAACACCAACGTAGCGTTGCCTCCTTCCACGCACGCTTTCGCATGGCTCCTGCATTATCCATCGCTTCGCACTCGTAGGATCTGTTTCGATGCCTATCACAACTTCTCTTGCACTCCAAAAATCTGCAATCTCGACCGACACCCGGCGTCAACTACGCTTGGTCCCAGCACCAGCATTCTCCACGAGTCCCAGCATCGTGCTCTTTGGCAGATTCTCGTCTAGTGCCACTCGGTGCCACACCGAGCAATGTAAGCACCCTGTGCTTACCGACTGCACCGACCAAGGTAAGTGCCCTGCACTTACAACAGGCTCCTCCCTCTACGAGACAGTCTCAAACGGCCCATGTATTACACTCGGTCTCGGACCGGTGTTCTTCACTTCATAGTCCCGGATCGTGATCTTCGACTAGAGTCTCCAACATAAGTGCCCGGCACTTGCAAGAGACTCGTCCCTCTTTTGGCCGTCCCGAACCGCCCCTGCTCTGATACCAATTGTTGGGAAATCGATGTCCCTATGCTAACACCGACTTCCTAGAAATGATACCAAACCGGTGTGATACCACTTCTTCCGTGGACCCAAACCCAACCTTCTAACTATATCGAGAAGACCTTCACCTTACTATACTAACTTGGGAGACCAACTCTTTAGAAAAGAGCTTAACCTTTATTCATAAGATAAACTTGACACAAGACACAACATTCTTCATGACTACACACGATCGATCGACCATAACACTCCTATACTTTAAGACACATCATGGCAACCCTTGCCATGCCTTCACATGTGGTAGCTTCTATGGCTCCATAGCATGGTGTCTTGGAGGGTAGAGGGCACCCCTATTATACTTGTACATAGTCTCTAGGATGTTGCCACATGGCAACATTCCACACCCTTCTAACCAAAATATCTAACTCTAGAGTATTCTCATCCTTATCCTAATATCTAGATATTTCTTCTCATACATAAATATCTAGTTTCTAGACTATTCTTTACTTTGCCGTGAAGAAATAGTTCTAGCCTCTTCTATGGCAAATATCTTCTTTCCTATGTTTTCTCAAATATTCGAGAATCTTCCAAGTTAAAAAATATTGTCATAACTCAGCAAAAACTATGATGATACTTCTCATGAAATCTTTGTATGATCACTTTCACACTACTTCCAGTTAAAAAATCTCACATCGGATGGAAGAGTGAGGTACACAAATTGGTTGACATAGAATTCATATAAAATTAATTTCCTTCATTACTTTATTTTTTTTATTTAATGTAATCATTACTTCTATTTGTCGTAAGACAATTTATTGCAATATCTTCATCGATCTTTGGGAGCCAAGTTTTTTTTTTTTTGCCACTTCGTATTTTTTCACTGTGGGCATAATTTCACCTAGCTTTAGGGGCCTTTTCCTTCAGTTTGCCTGAGGGCCTCTCAAAATATAGAGCCGGCATTGGCCCATTGTACACATTATAAAGTTCCTGGCAGCACGTTGTGCCCGTTGTTGGTGTCTGCTGCGGCCCGTGCCCTGGTCGTCGCTGCTGCGGTGCTGTCATGGGACTTTTGGCCATTGACAGGATGACAAATTCATTTGGCAGTTCAGACCCCGAGACATTTATGTTTCAAAGGAACTTTGATGGTGTTACTCCCGGGTATTCCCAGTCATTTAGCAGATGTATGAGAACAAGGCTTAATGCTCTTCTTTTGGTCCCATGGAAATTGAATAAGATTCCTAGAAAAAGCTAACTAGACTGAAGAAATCCTGAAATGATAGGTTTTTGTTCCTAGAATATCGAGTGTTTTTATTTTTCTGTGCATCGATCCTACAATATATGCGGTACAAGTATCATAGCGAATAATATCCAAGCTAGAATAGTGTTCATCTTGGCCACATTTTCCTTTCAAACGGAGTGTTTTGCTTGCCTGAATCAGTTCAGCAGCCCAGTCGTGTCTATGTAAACTAACAAATGTGGTATCCATACAGAATTCTCTTCGGACGATGAATCCTTGGCAGAAATTTTAACTCGTCCGCGGGTGTCTCTGTTTTCAGATGAAGAATTTTTTCTTTAGTGGAGCAAGACTACTACAAGACAAACGTATTATCACAGAGGCTTCTTACAATGTTGTAACAGATTTTATAAGGAACACAGTGGTGTATTATTTATAGCTAGTATATTGCCCGTGCTAACGCTATGGTGATACCTATAGTAATATAAATTAAACAACCCAACTACCATATGCATTTTGTGAATGAAACATTATTTTCTGAAAGTTAAAAAATTATTACAAAATACATTATTACACAGAATAATCATAATGTATTGCAGTTATATGCATGTGTTACTATATTAGCATTGTAAATCAATATTACTGTCAGGAAATATGTATAAGGACAACCAAGAAAATATGTGATCACAATTATATTTCTCTCACATACTGTCTTCTCAAGTGAATAAATGAACATAATTCTATTAGCTCAAAAAGCTTTGGGACTTCATTATCACCAACACCATTGCAAGAACGAACAACCCAAGAAGTTTGAAAATGTGTCCTTCAATATTATCAGCTCAAAGGAGACCCATCCACATACTCAATCTAGTCTTTATATACCTTAGCTGCCTCCATCAACACAAAAGCCTTAGGAAATAGCAGTGTCTTCACCTGATTGCACATACGTTGTGGGCCTTGATATCTGTTTCAATTCACGAGCTTGACAAAAGTGGTGTAATAATTCAGTACTAAAAAAGATCTGTTTTGGATTCGAACAAAAGTCAATTAGCAAGAACTACTGCAGAGGGTAGTGACCTTTTTAGCATGATTTATCATTCTAGTTCCACTCTGAATAAAGGAAAAACCTATCTTTTGCACGTATCATAAAACAAGAGCTCTAGAAGCTATATGTATTCATTTGGCCAATTAGTACTTTTTGCACTATTATAGGTATGGTACCCGTAGTTCTAATATAAGCTGCACAGTCGATTGAAAGAAAAATGTAGTATTTTATTCATGTGTTTGATAGCACCAAAAAAAGAGTTCTAGGACATTACAGAGATAGATGGCAAATATAAACTGCACACCATGTGTTACAATATGAATATAAGGAGATTTAGCACCAAAGTGTACATCACCAATTCAATTTCCAAATATTCAGAGCTAGAAATGTAGTACACACGCAACAACCAAAAAATTTAATGAGGATAAAGACGGAGAGTAGTTCAGAAGTGCAAATTGACATATTTATGGAAGGCCGGTTCAGAATATAGCCAAATTAGTGCAGTCACAAAGTGAAATGCATATTTTTTTCAAATCCTTGGAATCATACCTGGGATGTCATATTAAACATTCAGTTACACATTAATAAAACTGGATCATCCCAATAGGGTAGCACGACTCGATATCATTTTGTTTTCTTTCCTAAATCCTCATTCCCCGAATAAAGTTCCATTATCCTTCATTCCTACTCAATAAAAAATAGAAGCACAATACTTACAATTCACATGTACTGCATTACCTATACCACTGCTAACTTTGCATTGTGATGATACTGCTTCTAAACCTACCTGCAAACCTCAGGGAATTTTGCTCAGGGCTCTACTGTCCTACCTGCAGCAGCAACACCACTGAGCCTTTCACGACGATAAACGAGTGGATGCGGTAGGGACTCATTATTCTTCCTCTTGTTCTCCAATTGTTGACTATTGATTCCGGTTCTGTCAAGAATAATAACAGTCAAATATGATTATCAAATGCAGTATAGGTACACTGAAATAATCGTTCATAATAAGAACATATATATCTCTTGATAGAACCGTCAACTGTGCATTTCCCTAGCTCAGACCCCATCCTGCTTGCCTGAAAGAACTGACCAAAAGAGTTGTGCTGACTACGCTTCTAAACTGCACTCTAAATGATTGCTCTTATTTCCCTAGCCATTGACCGATCTAGTGGAGCCGTCTACTGCTTGATTGTATCCCCAATTGGTTGTGTGCCAACAATTCTTATACCACTCTTTGAAGAAATATAGCTCGTAATTCAAGTGAGGCAGCCATAAGGTGACGAGGAGAGTAGAGACGACGAATCTGACGGGAGGCATCAGTGGTGGGGGAGTCTCGAATGGGAGAGGAGTGCGGCGCCCGTAGCAGCGCGTGGGTCAGTGGGCAGAGGAGAGATCGGTGGCGCTGCGCGGAGAGAGGAGAGACCGGCGGTTCCCCTTCCTATTCTGTCTCACTCTGAATCCATCGATCCTAATAAAGCACCATATCAACCAATATTAGTAACCAGAATAAGAAAGATTCATCAAGGTACCTATCTGGGAGCGCACAATGTAATTTAGGAAATGGTGTAAAAAGAATATGACTTCGGATATAAGCTTCATGTTTTTGGCCTGGAGTTTCACACAATAATATTAAGTACTATTCTTCAATCAACAGACACACTGTAAATGATCTAGGGATCGGTTCCATGACTGTTGGCAAACTCGTGAAGCAATCTGAAAGTCCACTTTTAACAGTTTTCATGCTGGTGACATTACAAATTTACAATATCTGAGGACTAATGCTCAACAAATCTGAAATATCAAATTATTAGCTGTTGGCGTCATTCAATAACACATGGAAGTTCGAAACACCTTATATGTATGAAATCTAATCAAAGCGAACAGGGCAAGCAATAGAGTTCAACCTCGGAGCCAAAATCCTAGTCATGGTAGCTGCAAAAATCTATCTATATATATATATGAGAGAGAGAGAGAGAGAGAGAGAGAGAGAGAGCACCTTGCCACATAGCTACGTGCTAATGTCCCCTGCATGAGTCCTTCTCTACGTTTATCCTCCCATGTCAGGTCCCTCCCATCCTCCTGGTTGGCAATCCTAGACGAAATCCTAAGGCCACCAAGAGGCTAGACGAAATCCTAAAGCAATCCAAAATCTAGGAAACCAAACCTTACAAGGAGAAACCCCGATGCTTTGCTCTAACAAAGCAGCATTTGAACTCACTTTTAAGAAACAAAAGGAAAATGAAGTCTATTACGTTGCTTAAGAAGAGTAGTGGATACACTACAGCATGAAAGACTAAATATTGATATTCCATCCACCGACTTAACCATTATAAAATTCTTTTTAAAAAATTCTATTATGTAAATAAGAGTAAAAGGTTTTCAGTTTTCATTGGTGGAATACCGCATAGAGCCCTCACCATTTATCTGCAACGTTTTGGAGTGACATACTATCCATCTGAATCTCGATTGAAGACTTACATGCTATCTGCAATTTAGTTGTAACACCATGACACTTCCCCCATTTCAGAAGAGAATCTTCAGCATCATGTGGTTCTGTGGCTGAACAACCATCCGGGCATCCTCTCTCTAGCCAACCTCTGTGAGCCTAACAACAACTATCCCATCCTGTAATCTCTGCAATACTTCCTCGGTGATAGCATTTGATGTAGGAAGTAACGATTTCATGATTTTGAATAACAGATTTAGGGATTCAAGTTCGTTCCTTGCAGAGAATGGACCGACATCATCACCTCCAGCAAAATAAAGCTCTAATTGTAGAAAATTAAAAGAAATCACCCAAATTGAATTTAAAGTTTGATCGCATTTTTTAAGTTATATCATCAAGAAAATAATGAGTGGCACAACAAAGAATACCTCATCCATATGCACTACCCTGGCAGCTTGAATCATCCGATCCAGTAATTTGAAGCCATCTATGGTAGAACATGAGACTGGAACTTGAAATACAAAGGACATGCTCCTTCTTTGCAGTATTTTCGGCATTTTAAGAGATGAAACAAAACTACTTAAAATATTCAAGTTGCTGCATATGTTCTAAAAGACACAGGATTGACAGAATTTTAGGTCCATCCATATACCATTTTCATCATTCAGCATGAACTCTTGTAATCTGGTACCATAAAACATGGTAAAATATATTTTTAGTATATCTAGATGAATCAGAACATAAATTATTCGAATTCTCAACTTCTTCAAATAGTGTAAAGGCTCAGACACTAATGTTACACTGCTCTTTCACATCGAAGTGGAAAGACACAACACATCTTTTCTACACCAAATTCTCTTGAGAACCAACAAAAGCAACGAGGAAATAGGTGACCTGATACCTCAGGTGGTGCATCCGGCGCTGTCGAGTAGGGCAGGCCCCTCATCTTCGCAGGTGAGCCCGTCCATGGTGGTCCATGGGGTGTGGCAGGAGGGGAGCAACGAGCCTTGATGAGGCAGATCGAGGGTGTCGCCGTGCCCGACATCGCTTCCGATGGTGCCTCACTCGCAGGCAACTAATGGCGCAGCGCTGAAACGACGGTGGGGGCAGACTGCTCCTACCGGGTCCGGGCCTCCGCCACACGCCTCTCGTGCATCCATGGCCACCGCTGCCGCCCTTCGCGAGCTTGCCTGACCTACACGCGCACCGCCGCCTCCCCCGACACGCCCTTCACATTAGGGTTTGGGGGAGAGCCTCCCGTGCATCGATGGTCGTTGCTGCCGCCCTTCGCGAGGTGGAGAGGTGGAGAAAAGGTGTCGAAGGGGTGGGGGTCACGAGGAGGAGGTAACTTGTGGGATGTTCGGATTGTTTTTAGCCCTCGGATGTGATGCTAGTTATTATCGACCCTGGTGAATTTAAGGGGTGGAGATACTATCCACACATTTGCGTGGATAATCTTCGTATCTTATTGGAAAAGGTAACTATAATAGATCTTCTATGAATTCTAAAATTTGACTTATATTAACTAAAATGATGTTTAGTTAAAGATCAATTCATCATAAAGGACAAATTCTTTTATCTTAATTAATAGAAAAACTTTATGCAAAATATATTTATTTTTATTGTTATTTTAGAATATTTGTAATACATGTATTGGAATACAATATGATTGATTGTTTGCAGTATGAGATCGGTTTTGATATTTCTTCGTTGTATGTAGTTTCTGTCTTGGTGTACAGAGTTAATCTATACCAATAATATAATAATAACATAGTTTGGGTGATGTCGTCTACACCTCCGCTCTCGAAAACCCATCGGTTGTTTTCTGTCAACCCATCCGAACACGCACTCGCCCACCGCCTCTGCCCTCCCGTTCGCCTCCCCTCTACCACACACAAAAAAAACCAACGGATCCACCACCGCTCGATCCTCCGCGCGGACGTCGAAACCAACGTGGCGAAATTTGCTGAATTTTGCTACGCTCACACGGTTCTTCGCACTAAGACGCTGTTTTCGAGGATCTTTGCTAGGAGTACACGAGCCTTCTACATAGGAGATTGATCCTCCCAGTTCTTTGCTGCGTGTACACAGAAGGTGTACCAAGAACTCGGCAAATTTGCGTAGTGCACACGAGGGTGTACCAGAGATGCTGCAGACTTGTTTTCTTGCTGATTTCTTCGATGGCTTCTCTCAAGTATGATGTTCCGCTGCTAGACCGTGATACATGGTTAACTCTTTGGCAAGTCAAGATGAGGACAATATTAGCGCACACTGATTTGGATGATGCACTTGATTCTTTCTCTAAGAAGAAGCAAGAATCTTGGACCGATGAAGAAAAGCGTCGTGATCGTAAGGCTCTTTCACAAATTCATCTTCATTTATCTAATAATATTTTACAAGAGATTTTGGAACAGAAAACCGCTGCTGCTTTATGGCTGAAGTCGGAGTCGATCTGCATATCAAAGGATCTAACCAAGCAAGATGCATTTGAAGATGAAATTGTTTAGTCATAAGTTGCAAGAGGGTGATTCACTGGCCTCTCATTTATCGGTCTTCAAGGAGATTGTTTCAGACCTAGCGTACATGGAGATAAAATATGGTGATGAAGATTTAGCTCTCATGCTTTTGTGTTCGTTGCCCCCGTCCTATTCAAATTTCAAAGATACTATATTATACACTCATGACACTCTTACTGTTAATGAGGTTTATGATGCTTTGCATGCAAAAGAAAAGATGAAATTGATAGTGTCTCCTGAAGTTGCTGCCGATTCTGATGGAGAAGGTTTGTCTATCCGTGGTAGGACAGAGAAGAAGAAATTCAACAATGGGAGAGATAAAAGTTTGAGTGGTCATCGCAGTCGCTCTAAATCTAGAGGCAAAGATAAGTTCTGCAGATATTGTAAAGGAAATACTCATGATATTTCTGAATGTTATATGCAGAATAAGGAGAAGAGGAAAGCTGCTCAAAAGGCTAAATCTAATCCTAGTGATGATGGTGTCTGCTTCGTTGCTGCTGATGATGATAGCAGTTCGATGGTGATGTTCTTGTTGCTTTTGCTAGATGTGCCGAAATTAATGAGGAATGAATTCTTGATTCGCCTCGCTCGTTTCATATTTGCATTAATAGAGATTGGTTTTCCACTTATGAATCTGTCCATGGTGGAGGCTCTATTTTGATGGGTGATAACACTCCTTGCAAGGTAGTAGGCATAGGATCTGTTGAAATTAACATGTCTGATGGTATTGTTAGAACATTGACAGATGTGAGGCATGTTCCAACTATGACAAGAAATCTTATTTCTTTGAGTACTCTTGATCGCAAAGGGTATAAGTACTCCACTGGAGGTGGAGTTAGGAAGGTAACTAAAGGCTCTCTTGTTGTCATGAAAGGTGATTTATTGACTACCAATTTATATCTTCTTCAAGGCACTACTGTTATTGGCAATGTTTCTGTTTCTACCAAGTCATTATATGATTCTGATGCTACTAATCTTTGGCATATGCGTCATGGGCATAGAGTGAGCTTGGTATGACAATTTTGAGCAAGAGAGGACTTCTTGATGGGCATAGCATCAGTAAGATGGATTTATGTGAGCATTGTGTGTTTGGCAAACACAAGAGGGTGAAGTTCAACACTTCGGTTCATACTACTGAAGGTATTCTTGATTACGTGCATTATGATCTATGGGGGCCTCCTCGTAAGACTTCTCTTGGAGGTGCTCGTTATATATTGACAATTATTGATGATTATTCAGGGAAGGTATGGCCTTATTTCTTAAAGCATAAATCGAAGCATTTTCTAAATTCAAAGAGTGGAAGATTATGGTGGAGAAACAAATTGATAGAAAGGTGAAGGTTCTTCGCACCGATAATTGGATGGAATTTTGTTCTCATGCTTTTAATTCATATTATAAGTCTCAAGGCATTGTGAGACACCGCACCGTTGCTTATACACCTCAGCAAAATGGTGTGGCTGAGTGGATGAACATGACTATCATCTCCAAGGCCCGTTGCATGTTGTCTAATGCTGGCCTCGAGTAAGCGTTTTTGAGGCTGAGGCTGCTTCCACTATTTGTTTTCCGATTAATCGTTCTCCCTCCATTGCTATTGATAAGAAGACTCCAATTGAGGTATGGTCTGGTTCTCCAACAAATTATTCTGAATTGAGAATTTTTTGTTGTCCTACTTATGCTCATGTTGATAATGGTAAATTGGAGCGTAGAGCTATTAATGCATTTTTCTTGGTTATCGTTCTGTTGTTAAAGGTTATAAATTGTGGGATCCTCAATCTAAAAAGGTTAGTACTAGCAGAAGTGTTGTCTACTAATACTCCTGTTCGAGTTCGCAGACCTCTAGTGTGCAGGCGGAGCATGTTATTGATTCAACACATAGACCAGATACTCGATACAGATGCACCTATTGATGATGATTCATCTGTCATCCCACATTCTCCCGCTGTGTAGTCTCCACAACGTTCTATTGCAGCTGACAGGTCTAGGAGGCCTCATATTCGACCGAAGAGGTTAATTGAGGAATGTAATTTTGTTGCTTATGCTTTGAGTTGCGCAGAAGATGTTGAAGGTACTGCTGAACCTTCTAATTATTCCGAGGCTATTACTTCGTGGATTGTAACAATTGGGTTACCGCTATGCAAGATGAGATGGAGTCACTTGATTAGAATGGTACTTGGGATTTAGTGCCATTGCCCAAAGAGAAGAAGCCCGTTCGTTGCAAATGGATTTTTAAGAGAAAAGAACATATTTCTCCTAATGAAACAACAAGGTATAAAGCATGGTTGGTTGCTAAAGGCTATAGTCGGATTCCAGGAATTGACTATAATGATGTATTTTCTCCTGTTGTAAAACATAGCTCTATTCGCACTTTACTCAATATTGTTGCTATGCATGATTATGAGATTGAGCAATTAGATTTTAAAACTGCATTCTTACATGGAGAATTAGATGAAAATATTAATATGGATCAACCTCGAAGGTTTTGCTATTCCTGTAAAAGAACACCTTGTCCGTAAGTTAAAGAAATCTCTTTATGGCTTGAAACAATCTTCTAGACTGTGGTATCGGAGATTTTGTGACACCCCTACCTTACAAAGCAAGAGTGATTGTCGAACAGGATCGTATCGGGAGACATTCGACGAAGCGAACGTACATTGCACGTACATCGATGATACATTCACAGTTTACATAACGTATTTAAGTGCGTAAGTAGAAAATTTTACAGATGATGTTCAAGTTATTACAAACCATAAGCTTTAATTTCCAAATACAATACCATTAGAGTGCAAATTTGGATTTACAATACTTAATATACAATGTGCGGAAGCGTAAACATCTCGACGATAAATATATACAGCTTATTTGGGAGACCACATCAGCCCATACAACATGGCCTCACTCTTGGTTCGGTGAAGATGGAACCCACTCCACGGTCCACTCCTGGGGTTCCTCACCTTGCCACTCAAACTTCTCGCAGCAGTCACGGTAATCGGGTTGCAGGATTCCTGAAATAAATTTAGACGCAAACCCTAAGTATCTAATATACTCCGCAAGGCTTACCTATCAAAAATGGTTCTAAGAACCGACCCTAATATGCCAGGGGCTTGACTTGGCTTGCTGAAATTTGCCGAAAACATCACCTATGTATTTTGGTCTTTCCATGTTTTAGCCAATTTAAAAGGGTGGAAACATGAAAGTAAATTTAGTGAGCAACTCGAACAAACATGGTGGCAATACATAATTTATTTCTACAAAAACAGTAAGCTTGTTCATCATATTCTCTTTGTTACTACGATGCAACCTGCTCGAGACAAGTGGTACTCATCACCGCGAGGGACGGCGATATATATCGATTTACACCCTGCAGGCGAAACCCAAATGCATGACATACGCATAATTTAAGAACACGTATGGCCACCTTTCACGAGATCACCATAGATATAAGCTGGGTCCTCTCTCCAAGTGTGCATTCCACATACAACCACAGTAGCGTCGGGTCCAAGGGTAATAATGCACCCTCTGTCTACTCATAAACCCGTGCATCCACCATGACCAACACTTTGCACAAAGGGTGGAGTTACCGTCCAACACTATGACTCTCAAGTTATATTAGTTTACCAACTCCCATACGAAGGTATGCATTTGGTACACAACTCAATACTGGCTCGCGGAGTCACAACGAACGGTCCTCAATCGACACGCACGGGGCTATGACGCACAAGGGACAACCTTGTCACCGCATCCTACACATGCACTTCCCCGTACGGTCTCCAATTTAATCATGTGACAAGTAACAGTAATTAAATTCCTAGACCGGATGGTCTCCAAACCACTTGGTGTTGCTACCAATGAATCTATTAAGCCTAGCATCTAACGAACAGGATTATACCTAGCCAAAACCATGGGAATAGGGATTTAATGCAGCTAGGTTACGATCAACTTCCGAACGTAAATGCACAAGTACATAACATAGACTTAAGTGAAATAAAGACAGAAAATTTAACAGGTAGGATTATGCTCCGGGTTTGCCTTGGTTGGATTCGCAGTTAGCACACTCAAAGGTACTCAGTTCAATCTGCTGCCCTTCTTGATTCTCGCCTTCGGTCGGGGTTCCTATATGCATGCAATGTGATGCGTGAGCATGAGCGAATTTATAGATATGTCTCAATAACAAAATTCAATGAAATGTTTGCATAAAATAAACATGCTCATGGGGGGTGAGATGATTTTACATGATGATGAATTATGTAGATTATGTCTTGGGGATAACCTTCTAATTAGAAGGACTATATACACTATGTGGCACGAATATGTATGTTTAATTGGTAAACAAGAGAGTATGGCATTAATGAACAATGTACATGAACAAAATAAAATAAACACATGATCAGGTGGCTGCCATGGTTTAATAGCATGGTATTTTTGCACATAAACTAATACTAACGTGAGATGACCTAGGGGAATTTATTTAAGAGCAAGTTTAACATGCAACATTATTATATCTTTTCGTATTTGTCATTATGCTTGGGAGTACTACAATCCATTCCCATGATGAGTTCAATCATTTTATGATTGAGCACCAAAAGCAAATACAAATTTATATGAATTTTTCTATTATGCAAATACAAGGTACCATAATGTACTTAAACCAAAAAAATGCTAAAAATTATCCTGGCATGCTCAAATGCATCAGAACCATGTGGGATATGATGAATCATGCCGAATGAAGTGGGGTGTTCAAATTTGGTTAAGTTTGGTTTATAAATTTGCCTCAATTCGAGTGCATTTCAGAGCTTACTGGGAGGCCTACTTAAGGAGCCCAAAACTTAAGTTTGTGCCATAGAACTTGGGTAAACCATTTCGGGTCATGTGAAGTACATTCTTTAAGTATTTCAATGAGTGTTTATTTCCATCATTTGGATGTGTACAGAAAACGTTATGGAGTTCCTAATACGCAATGTTGTTCAGTTCCCTTAACGGGTTACCATATTTAAGTACTCGAATCTTTCATTTTCTCCACAGAAAGTACTTGGATTATGTAACCATGATAAAGTACACATTCCACACTTTCCAGCGAGTGCTTGTTCGAGTACTTTGGAGCTACGTGGCAAAACTTACGCAATTTCTATAAAGCAATCCTGTTAAGCCTCGTGACCGTGATGGTAACTTAAGGTTGCTCAAACTTTTATTTTCGCCACATAAACATATATGTTCAATAGGTTCATTTCAAAGTGTAGTTTACAAGGTTTCCAAATGTCTTCATTCGTTCAAATCCGAGCTGTATACGAGATGTTATGAAATTTTTAAACGGCTTGAAAGTTATCCGGATTCACACTTGTGCCATCGCAAACCAAGTTTTTGCCTAAGTGAGGGAGCGCTGCTAGCGTGTTCCAGATGCGCCGTGGCGAACGCGTGCACGCCCAGGACGCCCGTGGTGGCGCGGCTACCGGCGGCGATGTGGGGCCCGAGAGGGGGCGCGCGGCCCGGCGAGTACCGGCGTGGCGCGGGGACACGCCGGAGTGCCCCACGGCCAAGGAAGCTCGGCGTGGCGACGGGACGTCGGAGAGGTGGGAGGCGGTGGCGGACGACGGCTTTCCCGGTGGCGTTCCCGATGACGTGTTGCACGCAAAGCGGTGGTAAGCTCAAGGGAGGCCCGGAGGGACCAAGGGAAGCCGGTGGAGAAGGGTTGCTCGGGCAGCGGTTGAGGCGATCCTTTTTATGGCGGTGATGGACGGCCCACCTCTTCGCGTGAAAACAACGCAACCCCGATGATCGCCGACGTGTGGGACGGTGCTGTGCAAGAGGACGGCGCCTCGTCTGGCCGGGATGGGCACGAAAGCTGATGCCCTCGCTGGCGGGTGGCCCCGGCTCCTGTTTGAATCCTGTTCGGGGAGGTTCCCTCTATTTACTCTTTTGCCACTAAGTTGCTGTTTTCTGTTTTGTTCCATAAAAAATGTTGTGTTTAATATTTTTGCAAACCAAAATTTGTGTGAACTCAGTGAGTTGTGATGAGCAACTTTTGTTATAGGCTAAAGTTCTAATTCTGCTTGTAAAAATTTACAAAAATTCCAGAACAGTTGCTGATTTCAGAAGTGGTTTGAATTTTCTAGGAAAATGTGCCACCTTGAAAATTTGGAAAAAATGTCCTAAATTCGTGGTTTGATCTGTACTACCAGATTATGCAAAAAATATGGAGGCACTAACATAGAGAATCATAGAGATCTTGATAGCTAGGGTTTGGGTCACTAGAATCCCTAATTAAACCCTAATTTATATTTTATGCGGAACTAGACCCTAATGAGGTTTTGCACATGCAATTCGTTAATGAGCACAGTGCAATAGCCAATTTGTGACACGGGGTGTCATAGATTTCACTCCTTTATGCTCTCTAATGGCTTTAAGCGGTCTGATTATGATAGCTATGTTTATTTGAAGATGGTTAATGATTCAGCTATTTATTTGCTTCTCTATGTCGATGATATGTTGATTGCTGCAAAAGATAAGTCAGAAATAGCCAAATTGAAATCACAATTGAGTAATGAATTTGATATTAAGGATTTAGGTGCAGCCAAGAAAATTCTTGGCATGGAGATTATTAGAGAGAGACGAGTCGGCAAATTATTTCTTAGTCGAAAGGGTATATTGAAAAGGTCCTTCGTCGTTTCAATATGCATAAAGCTAAACCAGTGAGTACTCCTTTAGCTCCACATTTCAAATTATCTTCAGCTTTGTCTCCTGAGTTAGATAAAGATATTAAGTACATGTCTAGAGTTCCTTATAACAATGCAGCTTGGTTCTCTTATGTATGCTATGGTTTGCTCTCGTCCTGATTTTTAATATGTCTGGTGATTTGGACGAGAAGGAGATCTCTCACAGGTTATGAATTCACCATTGGTGGTTGTGCTTGTTAGTTGGAAAGCTTGTTTACAGTCTACTATTGCTCTATCGACTACTGAAGCTGAATATATGGCTATTTTTGAAGCTTGTAAGGAAGCTATTTGGCTTCGAGGTTTATATGCCGAGCTTTGTGGAGATGATTCTTGCACTACTATATTATGTGCTAGCCGAGTGCTATTTACCTTATAAAAGATTAGATGTTCCATGACCGGACAAAGCATATTGATGTGAGGTATCATTTTATCTAAGATGTTATTGCTCTTGGTGATATTAAAGTGTGCAAGATCGAGTACGCATTTTAATCCTGCAGATATGATGACAAAGCCAGTTCCCACTACTAAGTTTGAGCTATGCTCAAGCTTGGTTGGTGTTATAATTTAAGTCCTAGTGACTTGTTGGCGCACGGTGCTATTTATTATTTAAGGGAGTTCATTGATGATCCTTCATTTGCTACAAGATGGAATTTGTCTCAAGGTGGAGTTTCTTGTAATATGATCCAAATTCAACATTGCTAGGGACGCCTAGGAGGTGTGAGAGGTGGAGTCCTCCCACGTTACGGATCATATTAGTTAGCCACCCATATATATACATCTTGTGTGTTGCAAGGAGAAAGTGAGAGAATCATTGTAATTCCTCCGCATTTTGTAAACTCTCCTCATATAGTGAAGATTGCCGGTTAGCGCCCGTGGTTTTTTTCCGCAAGGGTTTTTCACGTAAAAATCTGTGTCTCGTTTCGATCTTGTTTATGCATTATTTGCTAACGAGCATCGCAGATAGAGAAAGGTGTTGTTTGCCTGTGAATTCCGAGCTTTTCTTTTTCGTCGCCGCGTCGCTCGCTGCTGGCTGATCGAGATCACCTATTGGATTTCTTTATTTAAAACGGGTTTGCGGGAACCAGGATGTTATCTGCCACCATGGCTATGGGTACCACATCGAAAGCGCATTAAAAAATCTACCCGAAAGCAATAGTATGTTGGAGAACGTTGCTTCGACCAGGATTACTATCTTCGCTCACTAACTAAGATAAGGGCCACCCTTCTTGGTTGGGATCCGGTCTATTGGACTCGCGAGAGTTTAGGCTATATGCTAGTGTGGTCAATTTGGAGTTTGCTCTTTGTGTGGGGTTTTCCCCTTTCGCGTCGTCGTCGGTTTCTATTCCAACGAGCCCGCGCCACCGGTGTGATGGATGCCCGTCCTTGGGACTCGTGCTCTCGTGTGTGCGGAGTAGTGGCGAGCACCCACCGTGCAGGGTAGTGGTGCCACCCCGATCCGGCGGGTGGTGATGTCTTCGAGGGGCATTGGTCCACGGGTGCCCCTGCTTTGTCTTGCGTGAACCCAGTCCATGTGTACCATAGACGGAGCGATTTGAATTGGCTTAGTGGACATAACAGTGTGGACCGAATAGGGGTATTCCCTAGAATATTCCCCTGTTTAATCATTTTCACCTTTTTCTAGATTTCCCGAGTGTTGCGGGTCTAGCGTGGGGCTCAATTCGCGTGAAGCACCCGCCTCCCCCGGTTATTCTCCCCTCACAAGCGAGGCCCGAGCCTTTTGCCCGTTTTTAGCACCAATCACTCCATGTCTTAATGGAGGTGCAGGTAACGAAGATGCAAGGCGATGGCACCACACTATGTACCGAGGGCGTCGTCCGGCAACAAAGTCATCCAAACTAGCTGGATCGACACCGTGCGAAGCCGGAATGCCTAGGCGTGGCTTCGCTCGAGTAGTGCGCTCCGAGTGGCACCCGACGCGCTACCAAGTGCACAAGATTGGAGGGAAGACGAATTTTCCCCTAGGGTTGCCCCCATGATCGTAAAAGAAGAATAGGGGTTTGTGACATTCCTTCCGGGATAACCAGGAATCAGTACGAGAGGGGCACTCCACGAAGCGAGTTACAACAAGTACATACATTCTTACAAGTCACAATATATACATCATGGTATAGTACAACTAGGTTTTCAAAATACAAACAGCTCTGCAGCAGAAATTTAAAGAAACTAGCGAGTCTTATAGCAGAAGTTATATTACAACAAAAGACCTTCTAGAACAACTAACGTGGTGTATCGAGCCCGATGTACATCATGGATCTTCGTGCTTCACGACGACGGGGTGTGTTCCCACTGGAGTGAACCTCCCTCATGGATCTACTACTCGCCAAGGGAACTACCTTATGAGCCATGGATGTATGACTCGTGACCTGAAAAACATAAAGAACGAAGCCCTAAGTATCTAATACTTAGCAAGACCGACCCATCAAAGGCATGCTTAGGTCGACGCCTAGTATGCTCGGACTTTCTGCGTCGTGGTTTGATCGAACTTGCAAAAACAGTGCTAATAGTTTATCCTTACTCTCAAACTTTTAGCTCAAGATTAACTTTATTAGAAACTATTGTTTGCAACCTACAACTATCGCAATCAAGTTTGCAAGCAAAAGATTATCTTTAACCAGCAATTATTTTTTCCTTCTCTTCACATTCCTCTCGATTAACTATGATCCGACACGGTGAACAAGCGGTACTCATTACTGCAAGGGACATCGATTCGAATTGATTTCACCATATGGGAAAACCCGACTACACGACGCATACACACCACATTCGTCATATACGACAACCTTTCACACTAATTCCTAACGTGGCCGGGTTTGTTTCCCATTTGCACGAGAACCTAGGGACCCCACATGCTATCCGTCCTCACGTTATCCGTGAGCGACCACCCATTCCTCTCCTTTTGAGACATGAGGCATGGCCTCATTCTCCAGCTAGTTAGGGGATGTGCTACGTCCAACCACCGGGGCAATTAAGTTACATTGGCTTCTTGGCCCCATAAACATCGATATGTAAATCGGTACGTTCAATACTTTCTCAACTCGGGTCAACAACGGAACGGTCCTTGAGGCACACGAGACGGGACTACCACCTTGCATGACCTCGTCTTTGCCCTTTCTCCTACATGGCCCATCCGATCTCAATTACATCTTCGTCTTCAACTATATCAACCAACTTAAAGCCTCCATGCTTTATGATCATATCGTATAAGCTCACCGAGTTGTGCTCAACACCACTCGACTTCTACCATATCCCTATGAATTAAGCGTAGCAACTATCGAGCTACAAATACCAACACGGGATAAGCATCTAACATAGGGATCCTACCCATGCATCTAGGGTGTCAAGCAAATTCCTAACACCTAATACACAAAAATGACTTCTTTCCTAGCTTCGCTTCTTTTGGGCCACTTTTTCCGAATGTTTGCTCGGCTCTGTTCGGGTCCGGTTCTTGGATGGCTCGTATCAAGAGAACGATTCGACCTATTTCCGACTTCGTTCTAGCGTAGTCGGTGCCCGATCCTAGCGCTTTGGGGCGTCTTTTGGGCCACTTCTTTGCTTGGAGAGCCAAGAATGCCTCGGCAATGCCGGTGCCATTCCCAGCGGGCTCGGGTCTTCCTACGTTGATGACCATGGTTACGTTGAGGATGTGATCGTGGATATTGAGGGTTCAAGCAAGGTGATTGCCGCGGAGGCCTCTTTTGTTTCATTGAGTGGGGCGAGCCTTGATCCGTTGCCGATCCGCTCATCGATCCGAGGAAAGGGCGTTTGCCCTCCAAGCCGATGAAGGCTCCAAATCCACGGACCTTCGTCATTAAGTGCTCGACTATGTTGGAAGAAGATGCGAAGGTCTTTGTTCGAGAGGGATATATTTTGGAGTATCGGATGTCGGGCGAAGACACGGAGCTCCTTCCCGATGAAGACGAGGCCGTTGGTTTCTTCGATTGCTTCGTGATCGACTCGTCATGCCATGCCACGAGTTCGTGCAAGCTGTTTTGGAGCGCTATCCAGTTCAACTGCATGAGTTAACTCCGAGCGCCTTCGCCCGCCTAAGTAAATTTGTGATTGCAATAGAGGTTCCCCGATATCGAAGTCTTCGCTCGTCACTTCGTCTTGCATTATCAGCCTTGGCGGGTGAAGATGGGAGGTATCGAGCGTGATTGCAAATATGCATTATACAGTTTTTCGCCTCGCTGCACCGAGAACTGTGATGTAATGCATTGTAGCAACAGCAAGTGGAGCCCCGGGTGGGTTAACAACTGGTTTTACTACAAGGTCCCGGGAGTCAAAGTTGCGGTGAACAACGAGTCGAAAATAGTTTTCCCTCCGGCCTCGCGTCTCGTTGAACCGAGTCCGGTTCCCAGTCCGGAATTCAAAACTCAAGGTTGTATTATTAACAACGGTGGGTATCGCGACGCTTACTTTTGCTCAAGCGATCGTGATCTTGTTGAGGAGTTCTGCGCTTCTGATTTTTGGCCCTTGTCTAAAGATTTTTCAATCCCGCGAAGTAAACTTGTCCGGCCTACCTTCGACATCGAAGGGATTTCGGGCTCGGTCATGTGTCCCTTGGTGGATCTGAAGATTAAAAAGAAAAGAGGGAAAACAGATCGAACGTCCGCCGCCTTGAGGATGACAGTTCATTTTACTGCGACGGTTACTCGGCCGTCGAGCATAAACAGGTACTTGGAGCAGACGGTAACTCGCGGCCGTTTCAATCGTATACTCCATCACTCTGGTATTTCGTATCTCCAGCAAGAAGTCGTTCGCGAAGTTGATAGTTCAAACAAAAAATGAAAGTTTCCGCTGCCTCATAGAGGTGACGGGGCTAAGTGTTTGGCTAAGAAAACTACCATACGGTGTAGCATTGGTGGCCCATCTTGGCACGAGGCCGCGGGGCTGCAGTCGTTCCGCATGGCCGGTGCGAGGCCGTGTTCGGTGATGATGCTAGATATTCAAACTGAAGCTCCCACACCTACGAGGGAAGGTGTGCGCAAACTTGGCTCAAAAGCAAAGCCTATGGTTGTCCCTGCAGATTCGAGTAAGTTGTTTTGCTCTTTTGTGTTTTTCTATGTTTTTGCTTTGCTGCTCGCGTTGACTCGGTACTGCGGTTTTGGTCTCAAGCTCCCTACTCCGCTTCCGCGACCGCCGCAATGAAATGGTGGTTGGGCGCGACTCTAGAATGAATTCGAGCGACGCTGCAAGGCGGATCGCTTCGAGTACGGGGTCCGACACGTCTACGAAGATGCACGTGCGCAGGCCTGCGCAGGTATTTCTTAGGTACCCGTTCGGCGGGCCTTTGGCTAAGTTCGTCGTTGTCTTCTCTTTTCAGTTTTCTCCCTCTCGCTCCTTGCTACCGTTTCTTTACAGTCCCTGGAGGCGCCGGAGCCGAGGATGCCGGTGAAGATGCCTCTGCTCACTCAAATGGCGACACCGGCACCGGTGATGGGAAATCCACGTGACGCGTCTGCTCAACTTCACCTTCGGGCTCCGCTTCGGGCGATGCGAAGTGACCTTGTTTTCGTCTTTAGCTTTTCCTTTTATAGGCTTAGTTGTTTCTTTAGAGCCCAGCAGACGTTGGCATTTGTGGCAAACCTTGGCGAATTGGAAGTTAATGTCTTCTGTCTTGTGGCGTCACGACCGTAGCTTCGCTGCCTTTTGACTGTTTTGGATAAGAACGACCTGACGTTTTGTAGTTGCTTTGTTTGCTTCCCGCGGTGTCCTGTGCCCTCATGACTTCTTTGTTGTCACCGGGCTCGTTGTTTCATGTATATAAGGTGGTTGTTGGTCACCGGGTTCACTCGCACCTTTTCTATTGTAGTGGTTGCTTCGCGAGCATGGATTGGGCATTTGTTCGCCATGCGGTCTCCGCTCTTGAGGAGCTGCTTCCTCCCGCGAGGAGGGTTCCTACTTTGTGAGGAAGCCGACGTGCTTCGCCAATCGACTTCTATGGGTCCTGTCGCACACTTCGCAAAGCAACTTCACCTTCGCGCGAAACATGCTGCACTTGCCCCCGTCCGATGGCTGTGACAGCTTCGTGGAGCATGGCCGGTGTATCTCGCGTTGGTTTGCCTGCTTGGGGTGCGGAGGCTCATCGTGCTCTAGCACTTCACTCGACTTCATGCGGTGACTCGCGGAGTTACGGCACTTCTTGGCGTGTCTTGATTGAGAGACGTGTCCTTTTGAAGATTTTCATCCAGCACTTCAACATCTCCTGAATAACGGAATGTCAATATCGACGAATGCAAAGACATGCAATCAATATGGATGCTGTCGATGCATGAATGAAACATTCAAAAAAACAGAAATAATATGTTACGTAAGATGGTTCTTGAAGACATATGCTTAAATGTAAATTTATTTTAAAGCATTGCCTTTTATTAGCACATGTATAAATGAACTACTTAACATGACAACTAAAGATATTTAATTGACATGAGAACTTTTGCAAAGTTTCTGTACAAATACAACATATAGATGATATGAGCATGAAATAACAAAATGATAAGCAAGTTTTATCATTTTATGAAGAAAGGGTTTAATTTGGGAAATTAAAACAAGACTTTCTTCTAACCTAATTGTTCAGGTAATCTTAGGTGCAGATATGAACATGAGGGAAAATAAGGTGATACTATATGCTATGTGTGACATTTGTGCTCTAGTAGAACATTTATTTGAAGCATAAATTCATTATTAGAAAATAAACATGCTAAACAAAGAATTAAGCATACAATGATATACATGCAGAAAAATGATGAGTATGATGCACCATAATACAACACATGTTCAGAGGAGTTCAAAACAATTTAGTTTGCTATTGTATCATATGTAGATAAAAAGATATGAATTAATTAAGTTTTACAAACTTCTAATTATTCTGGAAAAACTATGCAGCAAAAATGAGATTCATCAGCACCATTAAATAGATCTTGTTGTATGGAATCCAACAAAATTGGTCTCACTTAATTTGGAGCTCTGGAGCTTAAGTGATGATTTTTTTGAAATTAAATCAAAATTCTGCCTTATTTATAGAAATGCCATTACGAATTTTTTGAATTTATTTAACCGCGCCGGATGCCACAGAATGGCCACAGAGTTTCGGATCGGGTCCGGCTATGGACATTTTGGATCCGGACCGGTGTGGTCTGCGGTGTGGCTCACCAGAGTTGGGCGGCGCGCAGCGGAGGGACGGCCGGAGATGAGTCAATGGGACGTGTTTGTTTCGGTGCTGTGTAACGGATTCGGAATCCTCTAGGTATACGAATACATTACATGTGTTTGGTTACATGTTGCTGGTAATCAGACTCCCGGTAATCAGACTCCACCGTATAGAAACGCGAATCCCTCCTCCCGAACCGGTATCGACGACTCCATCCTCTCTCCGCTCGACGCTCGCGGCTGCCCGACGCCCGCAGCCGCCGTGGTCGCTCCTCGGCTCCTCCTCCTCCGTCGTCGATCTTCCGGATCCTCTCCCGCTGTCGCTCCTCCGAAGGTACCTTCCTCTCGCTCTCTCATCTGCCTTCGTTCTCGTGGACGTTCCCCACCTTCTCTAACCCTAGATCCTCCTTGCTTGGAGAAGAGAAGGACACCATCGGCTTGGAGCAGACAAGACACCGGCGAGGGGGTTCAAGACCTAGAGGACGGCTACTGTCTCCCCTGCGACCTTCTTCGCCTCCTTCCGTTCGAGAGACAGGTAGGTAGCATGGACAACCTAGATTTGCACCTTCTTGCTTCAGTTCAGTTTGTGCATGCATACGTGGTGGCTTAGTACCTCGGCTAATTACTAGCAATTAGTAGTCTACTTCATGTGTATATTCTCCTGTCCTCTCACAGAAAAATTCAGATATTCACGCTGATTCTGCTAATCTGCTCCTTTTAGCTTTGCTATTTTGGGATGGAATGCCGTAACACTAATCAGTGAAGCACTAAAACTAAGCAGTGACTTGCGGAAAAAGGAAATTAATTTTATGCTTTGGGGTGGGAAATTTGCCTGTAAGACACTGGTTTCAAAATCTATGCCTACAACACTTTCTAGCTAGTAGATATGATTTTTCCGATAGCTGGGAGGTCCTTGTTTAATTTGTGATGCATTGTCCTATGTTATCAGTAGAAGCTTCGGCTATATCTCATTTTTGTGTGGAGACTGTGATCACTGCAAAAGGTTCCCCTGTGAAAAATTTGTCACAGGGAGATAATTCACCTCCAAGTAGCAGTAGTTTGTCCTCTTGATGTGGCGGTAGATTTCAGTTCTCTGCAGTTCTTGGGAATATTTTGTTTGCCCTGCTTGATCTATTGTCCCAGCTGTTTAGTTGGTTTGAGTAGTTCTAGGTAGTACAATTTTTTCTTTGTGGTTTACTGCAGCTCACAGTACTTTCCTCATTTGTTAAAAAGTACTTTTTATTTTATCTGATGATGGATTGACTACTAAAAAATAGTATTCTTAAAGTTGTGTGTACTTCAGCATCTGGTTAAATTGGCTGCTAGGATCTCCTCACAAACCTTCTCGTCTGTAAATTTTGACCAACCGGGCGGATAAATCACTTGCCCTCCATTTTAATCAAAGAAAAGTCTGAAATCTCTAGCAAGGTTTTATAATCTCACTTGTTCACCACAATGAATGAATAATTGTGTGGAGTGCAGAGCAGCTGAGCTAGCAGGGCGAGTTGTGCTTTTTTTAATATTTTTTTGGATCCTTTTCATGAATCTGATTGTGGAACCTTCCAACAATTTTCCCTAGTTCCAAATGGAATCTGATTGTTGTATTCTCCTATGTTTGTATATATGCAAGTTATTCGGTTATCTATTCTGAAGATGCCTTTTGTGGGTTTCTTGTATCATTGAGATATATATTACTCTATTGCACAAATGAGAATTCCTCTATTGCATAATACTCTTGTTCTTTATGCCAATTTTTTTTGCCAATGGAGTTCAGATTGATTGATATTGCCTAATAATTAGGAGGTAACAAAGTAAGAACTGATATTTTCAGCTTAATAGTAAGTCTGAAAACCTTCTTGATCGGTTTAGATAGTCACAAGAGTCTCTTTAGATAACTAAACAGTTGTGTTTATGCCATGCCATTATCCTTCATGTCACTAGTTAGATGGTCGGAGACCTTCTACATAAATGTTAGTAGCAAAGGAAGAGCAAACTTTTCTCTTTATAAGCTTACGCAGAAACAGAACTAGTATTGTTTTCCATCACTAGATACTTTGCTACTGGTTCTAAACCTCTAAACTCTGCTTCATGACTCTGAAATCAGGGGCATCCCCCATTTTTGAAAGAAAAAATTCTTTGCTACCTTCTTGCTATAAATGTATTTACAACGAACAATTATGTTTGCATCAGAGGAGTAAATAGCAGTAGGGAAAATCTGTGGCCTGATGGATAGATGGAATCAGACTCTCATATAGCTTATTGCCTCCAACATGAAACAGCTCTTATGAACAGCCATCTCAGCCTTCATGGTCAGGGAAGGCTCAACCAAAACCATCTCTAGCTTGTGAATGAATATGCTCTTTCATTTGTGATGTGCTCATGACGTATTTTCATTTCCTTCCGTTCGGGCTTGTCTATTTTTTGGGATCTTTTTTCATGAATCTGATTGGTGGAACATTCCAACAATTTTCGCTAGTGTATCTTAGTGACGGGGCTGTTTGTGGAGTCTGTGTTTTGTATTCTCCTGTGTTTTGTATACTGATTTTTAAATTAGCTTTTTGGTTGATTGCTCGTGTGAATACCTTTTGTGTAGAGCATTATGGCTCGCCTTCCCCTAGCTGTGAGAAATCGAAGAAGGAATATGGCTCGTATGAATTTCTTGGCTTGCATCCTTCTCATGTACTACTACGTATGGTTACTCATGGCATTAGCATATAGAAGAAAGTGCTTGAAAATAGAAAGAAGGTTGAGAAATAAGGAGCGCAGAATCGAGAAATTAAATGAACTCATTCGGGACAGCGACACAGCATGCATTAGTGAGCTTCGGATGGATAGAAGAACGTTCCACATTTTGTGTGAAATGCTTAGGGATGTTGGTGGATTGAAGAGCACACGCAATATGACCTTAGAGGAGATAGTGGCTCAATTTGTGTACACATTATCCCATCATTTGAAGAACCGAACAATTGGGAAATATTTTTATCGAAGCACTGAAACGGTTAGTAGACAGTTCAACTTGTGTCTTCTAGCTGTTCTAAAGTTGCAAGATTTCTTGCTTAAGACCCCAGAACCAATACCAGAAAATAGCACGGATGGTACATGGAAATATTTTAAGGTAAATGATTTCTTTAGTTTTTTTCTTCTAACTAGAACTACAATTTAGGTGTGTGATGTAATATTTCTTTTATGTCTTGCATATGTAGAACTGTTTGGGTGCTCTAGATGGGACTGCTATCAAAGTGACAGTGCCAACTAATCTAAAAGGAAGGTATAGGTCTGCTCCGCCGCCGGGAAATGCAACGACGTCTCCGTGTACGCTGACGACAAGCCGCCTGCTGCGCGCGGTGGCAACGGCAGCAGCATCTGCAGCGGCGGCGTGTGTGCGGCACACTTGAGGAGCGTCACCACCGTGCTCCTTGGCGTAGGCCCTTCTTACAGTTGATCCATTTTCCAGGCCTACCATTTAGAAGAACCGCCGTTTGACTAGTGGATGAGAGATCTAGAACCCATCGGCGCCATGTGGGGTGAAAATATTTTGCCTCTAAAATGGAGTCTAGAGCTGACCAATCAATAGAGTCAAAGGCTTTTCTGAAATCGAGCTTGACGGTGATATCTGGTGCTCTCTGCTTGTGGCAAGTTTGAATGATTTCCACTGTGTAGACAAAATTTTCCGAGAAGCATCTACCTTTAAGGAATCCAGTTTGGTCTAGGTGTACTATAGAGATGAGATATAGGCCTGCAGACGAGCTGTTATTAATTTAGAAGCTATTTTAACCGGGCAATTTTGGAGAGAAATAGGTCTAAAGTGCTCCGGTTTGGTGACCCCAACTTTCTGTGGAATTAGAACAATGTACGATTTATTGATTCTCTTGAGATCCGCTTGAGAAGAAAAGAAGTCATTTAGTAGGGTCATTAGATCATTTTTTACTAGATCCCAATTCCTTTGATAGAAAGCTGGTCCAAAACCATCTGGCCCAGGGCTAGAGTCATTCTTCATTGCCCATATGACCATTTTTATTTTTTTCAGAGTGAACGGGGCAACTAGAGTGTTACGCTGATGGGAGTCTAGAGAGGAAGGAGCCGTCAAGCTGCTCAAGTCAAAAGAAAATTCAGTCATATCTCGGACACCGAGAAGTCCATGGTAGAAACGGTACGGTGTAGTATGGTGTCCTTGCCAGAATGAAGATGATGCCAGAATAGTACGGCACGGTGTAGAGTACGGTGTAGTAAACAGGGGTATTTTCCGTATCAAGCATCCGAATCTGTTATTTTGGTGTCTAATGGTGACACTCATCTGAAAATACTTTGTGTTTTCGTCACCTAAAACATACTCCCTCCTTTACTAAATTGTTGTCGCCATTGACTTTTTTCGTGACGTTTGACCATTCGTCTTATTCAAAAAATTTCTTCAAATACTAAAAGTTATATGCTATATTTTAAGGTTTTTTAGTGATAAAACATATTCTAAGAAAAAATATCATATTTTTTAAACTTTATTTGAATAAGACAAATGGTCAAACTAAAGAAAAAAGTCAACTAGCGACAACAATTTAGTAAGGGAGTAGTATTCTTTTATCTTGCGCTGTTGTTTCCAAAAGGCCGCAATAATTGCAGTGTGATTCTGAAGGGAGACTTTGACCAGAAGACGAAGCTTGGACTCCAAGGGAGATACGACATGAAATTCCTCTAACTTATCAAGAAAAGCGATGACAATTTCACAGTTATGAACAATGTCTTTGGGTTTCCTTTGCTGTTTTTTTCCAAAGTTTGGAAGCAGCTCGAACTCTTTTAAGTCCAAGGCAGAGAGCAGCAGTGTTATTACTTGATCGAGTAATACTTTAATTTTGTTAGCTAAAAGCCACCGGAAGATATGAATACTTTAATTTTCCACATAATAGGAGTATGCGATACTTGTTTCACTCACCTACAGTTGATCATTGTACCAAGTATTTGCCACATATAATGGCATCATCTTCATCTGCCAACTGAATACTTTCCGCAACCATCTATGGTTCTTCTAAAAGTATAAACTTCAAAGAAAATCAATAACGCAATCAGTTTGTTCCTCAGGTGAGTGGGAGGCGCGTTGGGATCGTGGGCCTTGGCCGGATCGGCTCGGCGTCTGTCCTCATTCGGCTGCCCCGTGTCCTACCATTCCCGATCGCCCAAGCCATCATCGCCGTACAAGTTCTACTCCACGGTGCAGGAGCTGGCGGCGGATAGCGACATCCTGGTGCTGTGTTGCGCGCTGACGGAGCAGACGCATCACATGATCAACCGGGAGGTGATGGAGGCCCTTGGTTCCAGGGGCATTCTCGTCAACGTCGGCCGCGGCGACGAGCCGGAGCTCGTGCGTCATCGCCGGCGCGGGCCTCGACGTCTACGAGAAGGAGCCCGACGTGACGCCGGAGCTCTTCGGGATGGACAACGTCGTGCTGTCCAACCACAGGGCCGTGCTGACGCCAGAGTCCATCCAAGGCGTGCTTGATCTCGTCGTCGGGAACCTCGAGGCCTTCTTCGCCGGGCGGAGGAGGGGCAGCTTACCTCTCTCTGTCTCTTGGCTGAATTGATCCTTTTTGTGCAGACTTGAAGTTTAACACAACTCACGATTGCAAAGGAAGTTTTTGACTTCCCCATGTATTTTGTCCGGCGAATAATGTTCTCAAGCCTACGGTTTAATTCTTTTCCACTCACGTTTTTAGTTTTCTCTACTTTTCCTTTATAAGTTCGTTCAAAATGTCCATACCACAAAATTTCTGCCGTACGCCCCGAGATATGTTGCTTTGGATGAAGAGTTAAATGTAGAGTCCGTCCAGTTCAGTTCCAATCGGAAATTATACTTGGATTAACTGTCCATTACGTACATCTCTTATAATATGCAATCACCAGAATATCCAACACTTCACGACCGATGCCGGAATACATCGTGACCGTAAGGTTACCTTGCTACCACCTGGCGCTGCCGACCGGACCACGTCACCATGTGCCTCCCATCTGGCTGTCTGCTCAGTCCACAGGTGGCTTGTGTCAATGGCGGAGCTTTCACTATAGGAAGTTGGGGGCGTTCACCAGTACCGTTCTATCGAGTTCTGGTGTGCCACCATTGATAACCTAGCAAGACATAGAAAGAAGCAGGAAGAAGAAGGTGAACTGTCTTATCTTGCTCCTTCAGCCTTTCTAGGCCATGAGTTGTTTGCTTCATGGGTGGAAATGCCATGAATTCGGGCCCATGGGCCATCAAAAGAAGTTGTGATGTGCCCAGACAAAAGAATTGACTAATCATCCGATCATTTACGAACTAATCGATTGTCTACCTTCTGCTACTACACCAAGTATCAACACTAAGGTTGGCCTACGGTTGCCAACCAAGGCACTGTTGTGACGAGGCAATCAGAATAGGAACCTCGAAAGATCGGTTGGGCAATGAATTGAAAACCTAAGGTATTTTTTTGCTGCCGCTCGAGCAAGATGAAAATGAAACGTATGTTTCCATTTTTTTCTCTCATAGGAATAAAGCACCAATTTCATATAGCATTTATCTTGCACTTGCCTGATGAACATGACTGGTTGTAACCAATGGTATAATAGCAATGCCGTAGCATTCGACAGTAACTGGGAGTCCCTCAAATAGTTGTGTCGTGTGCCTCTTACAACTTTATTTTTATTTTTTAATTTTGTGACTGAAAACACCAACGTTCATCATCTCTGGCGAGCAGCCGTGCACACCGTCGTGGAAGACGATTGGCGGATGTGTCTTGCTCCTTCTCGGCTAGGCTTTTGAAAAGGTTATCTCTTATTTTTATTTTAGTTATGGTTATCTTTTATCTCAAAAATAATTATGGTTATTTTGTATTTCGTTCGAACTTTGATGCCAAAGAAGAAAAAAAATATACGGGTCAATTTAATTATACTCTTCTTCTTTTTAATTAGGAATCTAAAAACATCACTAAAGTTTTATTTTCTGGTTGCATTAGATTTTCTGGTTTGCATTAGAATCAAATTTGACTTGAATCTCAAATACGAAAGATGTAATTCAAACTAAAAGTGTATAAATATATATTTAATTTAAGTGTAGGTAAAATGTTGTTTCATTACAAAAATGAAAAGTTTAATGTGAGTGAATGCTATTTATATTTCAAAATTGAGGGTGCAACATAACCTATAACCGTGTTTTTATATTCTTTGTGCTCTCTCCTTTCAAGAAAAAAAATGTAAAGCTTTATAATACATATTTCATTGTATATGTAAATTTCTATCATCTTTGCATGAGTATCTTTTTATTCAAATATATGTGTAATTTTATTCCTGTATTTTTAAAGCCCGTAGAAACACACGGGCATATTGCTAGTTCTTTAATAAGGACGATGGTTGAATGTAATAATGATTTTGTTTTTGTCTTATGGTCAATTATTTTAGTAAAACATGACGATATGTCTATTCTTTTTTAGTTTCTTTTTATATGCATTAATGTGACAATTTCTAGGTCTTGAGAATGAACACAATGGCTCTATTTCTTACTGAACTATATATATATATAACATGGTGGCTCGTTTCTTCTTAATATCCTAGTATATATGCTTCACATGGTGCCAATAATTTGGATTTGCTGCCGGATGTCAGGTCGATGGTTGCTCTGAGAGCTGGACGACTGTGTCCTCACGGGGGTGCAAGGTGGCAGTATCAAGCTTTGGTGTACTATCGCCATGCTTGTAATGTGTAGCTCCATGCTCTCAATCAAAGCCGAACTTGATGGAAAGGACCTGAATTGGATTCATGTTTCTTTTTCACTTCCTTTTTTCTTCCTTTTTGTTTTGTATCAACGATTTCCTCTAAAGTGCTCCACCTCGTGTGCTGGACTAAAGCAACAATTTTTTTTCTCATCACGAAAGATTCAAAATGGATCGAAAGGTGCTGTGGAATCTGGATTTAAAGAATCCCAAATATATATTCCTTTTATTTCTTGGCAAATCTGCAAGAATCAAGTTGTCTATTTTTTCATTTCTTTATTCTTATTTTTTTCTCAGAACTAAAATGATTCCCTTCTTTTTGCAGTACATTTTTGTCCTTTTTTTGAACTGCTAAATCGGTTACACGTGCGAGCAATAATTCATGGCAGCAGTGGGAGAGGAAACCAATCATGGTCTTTTGCAATTGACATTCAAGTAAAGTACACGGCCGGAGACATGTCATCATGTGCAATATAAATCACTCCCGCAGTAATACTTGGAGTACATTATTTTACACGTGGACTTAGACAGTTGGTACACACACTTCAGTACAGTATACTTAATACAGATGGATGGATACTGAGAGTAGAGAAGCTCAGCTTATTCATATAGCAATGTAGGTATAGTGTGTATATGCCGGCACATTTTATTTATTTATTATCACGATGGATATATATACCGGCACCCCAGCTCATAATTATTACTCCCTCTCTTACTAAATTGTTGTCACCATTGATTTTTTGGCTACGTTTGACCATTCATTTTATTCAAAAAATTTATTTAAATATCAAAAGTTATAGGCTATATTTCTAGTTTCTTTAGCGATATAACATATTCCAATAAAATATATAATGTTTCTTAAATTTTTTTAATAAGACGAATAGTCAAACGAAATGAAAAAAAGTCAACAGCGACAATAATTTAGTAAAAAAGTAGTATGCTTTAAGTTTTTTCCGCTTTGGCCCATCAGTAACGTTGGCGTCTACCTCGCGCGACCGGGTGGTGACCCGCAGCGTCGTCCTTCTCTTTTTCTCAGCCACCAGCTTCTTGGCGAGATCCGTCAGCGCCTCCTTGTAGGTCCCTTTGCCCGGAACACGCTCGTACCTCCTTGTTTCCCAGTTCGTCCGGCAAACCTTCCCGCCAAGGAGATTCTCACCAATCCCTACCAATTTGTCCATCTTGCTTGTGTCATCCATGGCTCCAAAGGCAGGGTCCAAGTCGATGTCCTGTACAAACATAAAATTTATTCAATGAGTATTACACGCATGCATTTGGCAAGATGACTAGCTTTGTGTGCTATTCCTACCAGAATGCGTTAAGTAGTTGTCCTCGCAACCCTGAGACTTGAAGAGGAGGGCAACATTGTAGTCGACCAGCGAGCAGGTGGAGGACATGAGAATGTCGATGAGCGGCGTGCTTTTGCTCCCACAATTGTACATCCACTGGACGAGACCCCAACAATTGCATTGATCCGCGGTGTAGGAGTGATTGACTTCACCAGTGCCAATGGAGAGGATGCGCAGCTTCCGACAGTCCATGGGTGATACCTCCTCCTGCCTGTCCTTCATTCTCAATAGAGTAAATTGCATGAATGGTAACTGTACTTGTTGTTTTGTTTCAATTTGGCCATCGTACTTAGAAAAGTATAAATTGTGGCCATCAAGGTTGCTTAACTGAGTCGATACGGTCATTAGCTCCCCAGTAATACATATGCGAGCGATGTGACATATGTTTGGCTAATGAATCATGCTCTAACGTGGATAAAATGCACTCTTGGAAAAATTCAATGTAGACACCCGTTGTAATATTTTTTTCATTTATCCAATTGTCTCATAATTCTCTAGTCATTATTAATTAGTTTATAGAAGATGCATTACATGGCTCCTAATATTTAAACCATTTTCCTTATTATGTGGATAAGATAGGAGAAGTCATGTGCTATTGGTGGAAACAATATAGCCCACTTGAGCTCTAATTGCTTAGAATACCTTAAGCCTGCTAATTCATGAAACAATTCCGACTAATTTTGTACGAGTAATTGCACCATGTCTGAGCACAACTATAACTCCTTGCAACTTTAGCTAGGCTCACCAACACCGGAGCAATCTCATACTATTGGGTTAGATGGTAGCTGACAAACGATTTCTAATTTAGTCTATGAAGTAGAATGAATTATTTTTTTGTTTGGCATCACAAGTTGTCTAAACGGCCTGCACTTCACTTAGCCACTACTTTAATTAGAATAACAGTGCATTTTAAAGTGTATATGACTTAAATGTCATTCAAGCCTAAGTTTGATGGAGTGATATTTACATCTAGAGAGTATAGGTACCTATATGACACCCGAGCCTAAGTTTAAGGAGCTAGAAGTGCAATTTAGAAGTATGAGGATGTAAATGACACAACCGGATAAGTTAAGGACCGACCATGGACTTTACTCTTAAATACATTAAATGAGATGGACCAATTTATAAGTATACATGTTATATCACCCGAATACGTGTTGCTGGAAAGCTAATGACCGTATCGACTCAGTTGAGCAACCTTGATGGCCACGATTTACACTTTTCTAAATATGATGACCAAATTGAAATAAGCCAACAAATATAGTGACCATTCATGCATTTTACTCTTCTCAATATCTCGTTCATTGCCACCAGTCTACGCATACACCAAAGTTGTTTATCTTTTTTTATACTAAAATAATACTGCATGGCAATATTATTGATTGCAAGAAAGAGAACAGAATTGAATACCGTACCGGGTTGTTGGCGACTACACCACCATCGATGAGGTTATATTCCTCCATTGCTGGCGGCCAAATGTTGAAAGTACAGATGTGGTGGGCAGGAAAATATGTTGGCGCCGCAGTTGCACCAATGAACAAGTCTGAGAGCTTTGGGTTCATCCGCCCATCTTTTCGTGCCTGCAGTCCAGATATTCGATTTTCGAATAGTCATACTACATACAGTTGGGTTTGTCCGTGTATCTATCTATCTATCTATCTATCTATATATCTATATCAATAGTTAATTTGAACAGTCATGTTTATATGTACCTACCTGTGACGTAGAGAAGATTACTGGCTGGTTGCGTTTGACATCGAACGTGGGTATGACGACGTAGGTCAAGGTGTCCTTGAGCGTAGGGCCAGTCAGCCATGTCGTCTCAAGCTTTGTTTCGATTACATGTCTCAGCCCCTTGCCGTCGTATTTCGGGCGGAGGAAGGCAGGCCTGATGAAATCAGGATTAAGCACTGTCTTCAACAGGCCCTCCTTGAACTCCTTAGCGCTGAACTGATCCACATCCAACCCTAAATCTAAATTTGCCAGCGCTTGTGGCAGCGCTTCCAGGATGCCATCCGCATGTTTAAGGATGTAGTCTGCTGGCGTTGGTGTTCCAGAATCGTTCATGGGAGCTGCTACAACATGCACCAGGTCAGTAGCAGGTTCAGTGTTGTTGATGGCGTCAAGGATTGGCTGGCGGACCATATCCAAATGGGCCTTCAGCTGGTTCTGCAGGGCCTTGTTGTGGCGGAAGTGGTGCCAGATGTAGTCAAACACAACGTCGAAAGCTATCTCAGCCCAAGTCCTGCATGGACACACGTGAGCAATGCAAAGTGTAACTATTAGTGAATATAACAGTAATTCGTGTTTGCTTGTGTCTATAAACGACTGAAAATAAACAGTTCTTTCATATCCAGTTCTCTGATCCGTCAGTTTGTGTTAATTATTTTCTTTCTGTAGGATCATGTATACTAAGTAGCTAGAAAGAAAAATAACAAAAATGTAAGTTGTCCGATCGAGATCTGAGGGTTATGAATTGTGGTTCTATGCACCTCTAAACTTTCAGTCCACTAATAATTAATTAGCAACTTTCATAATAATTACTATATTTTACATGCTTCTTTAATTTGCATATGGATCTTACGTCTCGTGGTCATTTCTGAAGATTTTAGGACCTTCGTCCATGTAAAGCTGGGTGATCTCCTTGGCTGTGAAAAGTGGACGTGGACGCTTCTCGTGGTTCGGGGCAGTGAGCATCGTTGTCACAAGTGCGCCTGTGCTCGTCCCGACAATGTAGTTGAAGTAGTCGGCTATCCTCACGTCCAGCGACCCTTCAATCGCCTACAAACACATATACATATTACATAGTGGTTCTGATGCATCGGTCGATTATTACATGTATTATGGACTCCCTTCATTCTGAATTTAGAGTCACAATTAAATTTTTTAGCTACGTTTGACTATTTGTTTTATTCAAAAAAGAAAATAAAATATATCAAATATTTTGTTATGATTTGTTTTATCATTTAACAAATTTGTAAGTAAATTATAACTTTACACATTTGACTAATATTTTAAATAAAATAAATGGTCAAAGGTTAAAAAATCAATGATGACATCAATTTTAGAACAAAGTAGTACTCTCTCCATTCTTTTTTTGCTGACGTTAGGACAGGGTTCCTAGATCAAAAATGAACTAGACTGTGTGTCTCAACATCATCAAAAGAAAAACAGAGGAGTATATGATATGAATAATTTACAAAGTATATGTACTTGGAGTTCTGATTCGAGGTACTCAATGATTTTTGCCGGGATGAGGCCGCGAATGCCACCCCCGTCGATACTAAGTATCGTCAACTCCTCATCATGGTCCTTGGGCACCACTGAAACCAACGGGGCCATTGTCGATCAGTCGATGATAGGAAACCAATGCAAAATGTGTGCTGGTCTGGCTTCGTGGTGGTACGTGTTTAGGTACTGCTATGCTGTAAGCATTTATATAGCCGCCCGAGGCCTGTATGCTCGATGGACAAGGTGGGCATCATGTATGGATGCAATGCGGGTGGCCGGTGGCAGTTGCCAATTAGATTGGCACGTCGTACGATATAATGATGCATGTAACTAGCAGGCAAATTAATGCGGTGTGAACAACCCTGGCTATGTGTGAACAACCGTGGCTATGTATTATCCTAGTTTGTATCACGTCAAGTAGAGGAAGTCCGCTACCCACAAAGGGCTAGGGGGAATGTGTATCACGTTATCATTTGACTTTTTAGGCATAACGTATAAACTTCTTGACATGAGATGGAACCAGGCACTGCGTTAGAATGTTTGTATCTTACTAATTTACATCTGAATTGTCAAAAAGATGAACATCTGAAAATTTTCGGTCTGCTGGACCACAAATATATAGAGAAACACACATACACAAGGAAAAAACAATGAGAGCAAGAGAGAGAGAGAGAGACGTGGGGGTAATTTAGTAACTTATTACGGATATACAAAAGCAACAACTAGTAGATGAAAGTTGCATCCTATGCCCTTAAGTATACTCATTTTTTTTACTAACTTCAAATTCGAAACTTGCTGCTAAGAAAACAGATCTCCATCTGAGCTCCGTTGCATGCTATGTAGTTGAATTTTTTATTGGTATACAAATTTATTTTTTATTCACTTCAAAGTTGAAACTCCCTATCAACAAAACTAAGTTTCTTACACACTTATTATCCTTGCAGTTTTTGAATAAACTAGTCAAACGACCGGTGCATTTGCGCGGCTAGGTTTGATTTCTTATTGTAAAAAAAGTAACCATTCAGCTATAGGCTTAATACTACTTGCTGTATCAACTGAATCCGTATAAATTCAGTTAAAATCAATTAATGATAAACGAGAATGCTTTCTTTTTATCTTGACTATAATGTGGAAAATTATGGTTGTTTATATTTATATTAATTTTTAGTTTTCCATATTCCAAAAAAAACTAAATATGATTATTAATCTTTACTATTTAATGGATATCTAACATTTTCTCTATTTTTCTCCTATTTTTTCATAAATTTCATAACATTATTTTGTTTAAAGATAAGATTAGGAAACTTTGAAATATTTATTACATAAAAACTGTGCCCTAAAGTTATAAGACCTAAGAGAGTGATCAACCCAGTGTGTTATCCAAGAAAACGAAATATACAATGACGTAGGCACCTGTTTTTGTGGAGCCTTTGTCTTCAATCAATATTGTCGTTCGCTAGGCATGTCGTAGTATTTTTGTGTAACCGATATCTTAACCTGAAATTTTCTCTGTTATCCTCTCTTAAACATAGTGTTGTGAGATTCTTTATATTATTTACTGATGATTTTTAAGATAAACTGTAAAAGAAGATTCTTTGCTTAAAATCAACTTGTCCCTTCATAATCACTACGGGAAAACAGTAGTTTGCCGAGTGCTTAGGGCACTCGGCAAACCACCTCAGACACTCGGCACAATCTTTGTCGAGTGCCGCACTTGGCAAAGACCACCGGCATAGGTCTTATCGACACAGGGACCTTTGCCGAGTGTAATTTGTCGGGCACTCGGCAAAGATTGTGCCGAGTGTTGATACTCGGCACCGTATTTGATGACACGTGGCTGACGGCTGTTTTGCAGGCACTCGGCAAACATGCAACGTATGCCGAGTGCTAGCTGGCAGAGCACTCGGCACAGTACTGATGTATGCCGAGTGCCCTGGCATTTGGCACTCGGCACACGTGGCTTCTTTGTCGAGTGCTTTGGTCATTGCACTCGGCAAAGGAGCCAATTTTTTGCTGTAAATCGATAAAACCGTAGATTTTTCATAGAAATTCACATATATGCACAAATTGACATATCCACCACTATCACAAATGCACCACATATTGACATGAATCCACATATCCACCACATAAACAAAATATCCACCACATAAATAAAATATCCACCACATATTAGACAAGTACCATATCCATCACATATTACCAATCCACAACGAAATGTCGTCCACAAGCACAAATCCATAAATATGACAAGTTCATAAGCACAATCACAAATTCACATTCACACAACACAACTCACTGAGGGGGTGGGAATAAATTACGCCACAACATAGGGTCGAGGTTTTGAGGGCTCTGCAGGTCCGTTGCCGATCCTGCTGCCGAAGAAGGAGCATTCTGCACAAAGAAGATCAAATATATGTCTTGTGATACAAGATTACAAAAATAAATAACTTTGTCTAATTTACTTAAGTTTATCTAATTTGACTAAGTTTGTCTAATTCGGCTAAGTTTGTCTAAATTGACTAAGTTTGTCTAATTTGCCTAGCTTTGTCTAAGCTAAAACTTCAATCTCTAAGTTTGTCAAGTAACAATTGCAATAATAAGGTATTCACAGGAGATATGGCAGGAGGTGCTAGACCCCAAGGCGATGGTGCAACCGGTGACATCGGTGGTGGCATCGGTGGTAGAGAGTGACCGACAAACCCTGAAAGGCCTTGCTTGTAGCTATAGATTTGCGCCAACTGTGTCTGGTTCGCAATCTGGATCTGCCGTATCCTCTCATCTTGCTCAGCTCGCAGGAGTCGGATAGTCTCATCTTGTGTCGCCTGCATCTGCTCCATCTTCGCCTCCATGTCCTCCCGCTTCTTCCTTTCTGCTTCAAGCTGGGCCTACAACATTAAAGACAATGTTAATCTCAAGTGTGTGCATCAAAATGTTAATAATGAACGAACAATGAATGAAATAGAAAGTACCTAGAGCGTCCCTGCAACCGACGGTCGTGACCGTATGGACGCGCCAGAGCTCGTGGTCTGGGCTCGAATCTGGGAGAGTGACGGAGTACTAGCCGGGTCGAGTGTGTAGTCGCCGATCCAGTACCGTCCATACCGTGGTGACCACCTTCGGCTTCAACTTCCTCGCGTACGTCACAGCCCAGGACGCAGCTGCTGGCGAGCCCTGTTGGCCATTCTCTGTCAGCGCGCGAAATTTTACAGCCAAAGTCTTAAGAAAAAAGGAATATGCATGTAGTCATGCTAATATTAATTTTTTAGAAAAAAAATTGGAATACCTGACGTCTCCGCTTTAGGCTCGAAAACCTTCTCCGGTTAAAAGAGAGTTTAAGACATGCCCGTAGCGAAGCACGGGCACTTTTGCTAATATATATAATAAGTACGGTGCGGTCTTCTCTTCACCGATTTTTCGTTTTCGCTCCGATCGTATGTTTATAGGAGTCTTTTTTTCTCTACTCCTTAATATCTCTATCTTGTCTATATATCTCTACTCCTTAATAAGTTCAAGGTGTCCGTGTCTTTGATAAAATTGGGTTTTCGTCCATCGTTCTGCCCCATCGGACGGATCGTGCCGTCCGTCCGCCTAATTATCTTTCATCCATCCACGGTTTCCTTTGTCTGCACGTTTCACATAACCAATATTTTGCACCAACACAACAAGCTAGATCACGTGAACGATCCGAACAAAACCGAGCGAGGCTGTCTAGCGCTGGTTGCGGCGTCGCGCTACGATGACGTGCTTGGTGCTGTTTGCGGCGGTGCGCGACATCGCGCGGTCGTGTCTTGCGCTGGTGTCGGAGGAGATTGCCGCAACGCACGACGTGCCTGGTGCTGGTTTCACCGTTTCGTACGAGATCGCGGCGGCACATGCACTTTCTGTTGTGGGGCGGCGAGTGCGGCGCGTTCGAGCTGTAGTATAGCGTATGCTCAGCTTGGTGCATAGCATGGCAGAAGCGGAGGACAGTTTCAGTAAAATCGCAGCCAATCGGGTCTCCCCAAATCACAGCGGAGAAAAACTATATCAGATTACAGCAACACGTTCTATAGCACCTGGTGTGCTTTGAAAAACATGATATTTGTTCACTGCTTATGGTGTGCGTTATAGCAGATTGACTAGCAATTTTCGTTAGCTTAAGTGACTTGGACGCTAAGCTTTGCCTCTTTTGTTTTAATATGTTTCTCAGGAACAACATTGCATTTTCAGTTTGGAAACAAACAAGAGTGATTCTAAACTCTGATCCTACATCTAGCAAGTGAAAGGTGGACGTAGGAAGGGCACTAGAGTCAGGTTCAGTGGTTTCAGATTCTCTAGCAGTAAAACCATGATATTTTCTATAGGTGGCCAGGGTGGTAAGGTCACCTATCTTTTTCAGATCAAAATATTGCCAATCAACTACATTAAGAAAGAGTGCTATACATATGTTGACTTTAGACCATTCCTCTTGGAAATTTCTCTATGCATTATTACTTTTGAAGAACATTCCCAATCTCTTCTCCTTACCATCCTCCTAGGCCATTGAGGGATAAAAGGGATTACAAATTTAACCTCGAGTCAAATCATGACATGGAATGAAAAAATTGTGTCGCTATAGCATATATGTGACAATCATTTTTGCGATAGTGGATTCAAGATTATAAAAAAAATACAATGGCTTATAACAATTAGTCCTCATTTTATAATTACTGTAAAAATATGTATCATAAGTTACACCCATAGCAACGCATGGGCACTTTGCTAGCAAAAATATACAGATGTAGAGATAGCATCACTCTTGTTCAAAAGTAAACTCAAAGAACTATCCTGAGTACCTGCATATAAGTATTATGAGGCCACACAACAAAAAAAAAAGGCGTTCATGATTCTCATTTTAGAATTTTGGCCTGCATGGGCCTTATTCCAGATCCGCCACGACTTGGATTGAGAACAAACACTGACTTGGATTGGGAGCTTATTGTCCTCCTATAGACAGCCCTGCCACACTACCCTGTCGGTGGGGGTACATTCTCCATCGCTGCTGCCGTCGTGCCACCGTTGCCTTAGCTTCAGAATGTGTTGGACAGCCTTCATGCATGAGCCCGGTTGCAGTAGTTGACACTGACACCGAGTTAGCAATAATTCATAGAAGTAACTACTTGTGTACCACCAGTAAGTACTAGTTGTACAACCAGTAATTACTTGTCATAATTAGATACTAGTAGTAATTATTAAAATATCATGGCAATTACTATCAGTAATTACTAGTGGCAATATATACCGTGTAAACTTCTATCATAGCAATAGAAAACGTGATGTGCAGGTTAATTAATCAGGTCTACATACCGTGCATATGTCCTGATGCATCGCGCTGTCGGTGGCTTCCAGCGACACCTCACGGAGGGCCTCCGATACTAGGCACTGGCACTTGCCGTCGTCATTGCCACCAAACAAATCCGGCTTCACCTTGCACCAGTACTCGAGCCTCTCCTCAATCCGGTCCAGCTCCTTGCAGCTGCACGAATCTGGTCCGGGCCTCGCGACGGTCACTACAGACTCGTCGAGTGCCACCTGCTGTTGGTCCCAGCTCTGCTTGTAGCTTCCACCTACCTTGAGAAGCTCCATTGCAGCATCAGCTCCATTATTGCCCTGACCTTTCGGCACGTTCAGGTACACAATGAACTCCTCCTCTGTACCCGAGGTGACAACTCCAAGGAAAATCACTCCTGATTCCCTGTAATCTTGGCTGATCTGGCTCGTGTAACCGTCACCGGCATGGTCATCAGCAGGGGACGGTTCTATTTTGGTCAGAGTCACCCCAGCGTGCATCGACTTGAGGCTGATGCGCGTGTCAACAGCGAGCATGGAGGTAAGCTCGTCAGAAAGTTGACCCAGCTTCTCAGTGATCTTCTCGATGTCATGGTCCACGGGCGTGTAAGTTCCCAACTTCAAATCATGCATGGCTTTCTGCAGCGAATGGTCGGTGTCTGCCCAGAAGCCGAACACATGAATTGGGTATGTTTTGGGGATGGTTTTCATCTTGCGCTGGAAGTCCGAGTCATTTGCATCGGAGAGCAAGATGATGAAGGCTAAACGGCCCTTCTCCTCCTCCGTACGCCGATCCAGGATCTGGTGAATTAATGTACAAGGTGTTACTTAATTAATTTTCCTGGTCAGTAGACCTTTTTCGAATCGAAAAAGTATAGCCAATAATAAGATTCAGAACAAGTACCTGTCTGGCCTCCTCCAAGGCTTCCAAAATGTTTGTGTCGCCCTCTGCTTTCTGGGACTTCACCGCCGCAGAGACGGCATGTCGCGATTCCTCAGTAATTTGCTTAAGTTCCACGAGCTGGCACCGACGATTGTTAAAAGCCACGACGGCAAGGCGGTTTTGTTGCACTCTGCTGCTAAAATCCTTGATGACTTCCTCCATGGCCGCCTTCTCAAAGTCCAACCTGTTAGTTTTCTTACCTGCTACTTTTACAACTTTGTCGGGTCCCATGCTGCCGCTGATATCCATTAACGCGATGACGTCAACCGGGGGTACTGGGGCAGTGTCATGTCTGCTTGAGCCGTCACACGCACCGCAACTGGGAAGTCATTGTATGTTTCTTCCCTCAGGATGGACGTGATCTTTGTGAAAGTACTGAGTTGCATCACCGATGACGCAGCCTGCGCTTGATGAACATGCACGCATGGAGTTTAATCATATTATTAGTCATTTCGACGTTGTTTTGGCCGTACACAATTAGTTACTAGATACATCAGACTTCTTTCATGACTCCAAAACTGTTCTACATATACATAATTTATTAAAGGGAAATTTAATGGTCATATGGGATGATATAATCTAGACCATACGGGCCTCTGTTTATTTACCTTAATATATACTCCCTCCATTCCTTTATATAACTATTCTAAGGATTCAAATTTTGTTCCACAATATAAGCATTCCTAGGAATAAGACAAAATTTGATGGGTTGGTGGATAGGTGAATAATTGATGAGATAATGTAAAATAAGGGGTATATATATGACTTTTTACCTCTTGAATATTTTTACTCGAGATTCTAGGAATGCTTACATATAGGAATGGAGGTAGTATTAGCTTACTTATAATTTAACGAATCATAAACTGAAAAAAAAACAAACAACTAGATTATATGATTGGATTATATAATCTAGACCTTGCAGATTATAATTCACCTACTTGAACTTTAGAAAAATTGATGACCAGTCTGATACTATGAATTGAATGTGACTACTACCTTTACCTCTCGGGCCATCTGTGGAGTCATCCGTCTTGTCCAAAGCTACTGGCGGCAAGGGTTCTCTTATAGAGTTTGCTCGATCAATGAGTGGCACACTCACTAACTCTCAGTCAGCCTTGAACACGAACGCTGAACACACACAGAGTTGTGCATGCACTAATATAATGTCCGTCAGCTGTGTACTCGTCCCATTGTCCTTTCCCTCCCGTGTTGCACGTTGAATTTGGATGGATGTGAGCGCTAGTACCATCTTCATGTCGTATATATGTATATGTGTGCTAGAGTGATTGGGACGTTATGTCCATCCAATATTGGCCAAAACAAAAGCCCAAAACGGATTTGCACGCTTACTCCTTCCCAGTCCTGCTCTCAATATGCATGTCCACACAGAATGATTACTAGAAAGGAAGTGCAATTGTTTTTTCTTTGGATATAAGGGAATTTTCATTATCCAGATTTCTGCTGAAGCCAGTTGAGAAGTATCAGAACAAGTCACAAACGAAAAAAGAAAACAGCAGGTCGTCATCCAGATTCTAGAGACAATACTGTTGACATGAAAACACACTGTTAAACATAAGCATGTCCGTGTGCGAAGTTTGTAGAAATTCCTAGAAAAACTGAACCCTCCGATTTGGGAAACCAAAACCTCCTGTTTTCATAGTCTCCAAAACCTCCTGTTTTCATAGTCTCTGAGTAAACCCTAGATCGCAATTCCACGCGGGACTTTGTCGGGAACAGCAAGCTAGGGGTTGCCCTAGGTCAGCAAGTCACCTAGAATGCCTTCTATTAACGCTGGGATGCGAGAAGAAAAAAATTAGGGTTGGAAAAGTGAATTAGGGAAAAAGATGAAAATTGGTAAATGTATCATTCGAGAGTATGTTAGACTGTAAGAGGACGTGATCCGTTCATATTTATAAGGGGATGGTCTTATCCGTTAGGAGTCCAAATTAAACTTAAAAAAAAAAGCGAGAAATAAGTGCTAACTTGGACCCGACAAAACTAGACTCTCTCCGATTTGGCAAAATGGAATTTTCAGTTTCTGCAGCTGGTGAGCAAAAGCATATCTCCCTCGTTTGAACTCTAGATCATGCATCCCATATAACCATTCTGATCTTCTTAACAGAAGCTTCATCATGGAGGTCCCCAAGCTTCAATTTGGCTACATCTCTCCGCATTTCCATGAACATCTTGTTCGTCTCAGTATAACTAATCCAAAACCCTCCAAACATAATGTCCAGAACCTGCAAAACACATTTACATGCCACTCTTGCAAAATAACCAGTATAAAGACCAAACTAGACAATTTCACAAAACTAATACTACCAAAACTGGAACTTCCGGTTTAGGGAAATGGAACATCCGGTTTTCCCAGGAAATTTTGATCACATGTCCCCCTATTTTTTTGGCAAAGGTTATGTGCTGAAAAACATTTTAGAAACCAAAGTTCTCTTAGGGCGATGGTCTCCACAACTCATCGGGCATCATCAATATTAAGGGTGATATCCAACATATCGGCCATGTATGACTAAGCATTTTTATTAAACACTAGCATAATGCTTCTTCAAGTATCTACCATTTTAAAGCTCTAGGCAAACGTTCATCAGTAAAATTACTTCAATGATTTTATAAGGACCTTCCCGAGTTGGACACCACTTGCCAAATCTATTACTCTTTGAACTAACAGGTAAAATCATTTTCCACACTAAGTTTGGAAAACACTTTGACTTGCACCTTCTTATTGTAAGTTCTAGCAACTGTAAGTTTGTCCTACTAATCTCCTTTAAAGCCATTAATTGCTTATCGGTTACTTTATCAATATTGTCCATCACATTTTGCTTATCCAACTTATAGGCATTTAAATTCGCTTCCACAGGTAAAACAGCTTCTTCCCCGTATAAAAGAACCATGTCTATGTATTCGATGAGCCCATAAAGCCTTAGACAAAACTTCATACCATTTCCTAGGATTATCTTCTATCTTTTTCTTGATGAGCTTAATTAAAGTTCTATTGCTAGATTAGGCTTGACAATTATCTTATTGAGCGTAGTAAATAGTTGCATTAAAGGATATTAATACTATAAGAATCGGTAAACTCTCTTACTTGACTAGAACTAAATGAATTTCCTTGATCCATAGTTGAAGTATGTGGATATACTTTACACCCAAGGATTCTAGAGTCTCTTAACAAAAATAAAAAAGAGTTCATATTCGGTTGATGGTTAGTGCAAAAATATTTCAATCGGCTAGAAATTTCGAAGGAGGCACCAGTAGGACAAATAAACACACCAGAACTAAGACTTGACCATCTCTACATGTCGATCCATCAAAATAAAGTTTCCAGGACGTAATGGCAATGTAATCAACAAGCAAATCATGTTCAATGTCCATTCAATGTTCGACAATAAAATCCATTACAATTTGTCCCTTCATAGATTTCAAAGGTTCATAAGACAAATCATATTCAATCAAAGCATATACCCATTTAGCTTGCTACCACTCAAAATAGGTCTATGCAACGTATGTTTAAGAACATTGCTTTGACAAGTTACTATAAAAGCACTAGATAACAAATAATGCATGAATTAGGTACAAACATAATATCAAGAAAAACAAATTTTTTCAATAATATAGACCTATTCTCCGCGTCAATTAAATGTTGACACACATAAGTAATAATGTACTATTTTGCTTCTGTTTCTTGAGTCAAAGCAGCACAAATCACACCATCCTAAGCCACAACATAAATCCTAAAAGGAGCCCCACGCTTAGACGCCCTCAACACCGGTGGTGTAGACAAATAAGTTTGATATTCTCAAGTGGTTCTTGCTACTTGCCGCTCCCACCCCCACCCCCCCCTCCCGAAAAAAGTAAATTCAGTTTCATCCTTTTACCGAAAAATTGGAGTAAAGGCATTTTTGCCGAACAAGTTCGAAGAAAAATCTCCTTGAGTAATGATTTTTGCAAAAAATTTTGCGTGTAGGTGCTTGGATTTTGCTAATAGACACTTTTTTTAGGATCTATCTTTATTCCTTTCTCATGAATAGTAAAGCTTAAGAACTTCCCAGCCGATAACCAAAAAATACACTTGAGTGTAATCATTTTTCAGCCGATAACCAAAAACTAGTACATTATTACTTATACTCGCGGGGTACTGTAGCAGCGAAAATTAGTACCATATCGCTGGTTGATCTGGAGCATGACCGATTTAAATACCCGACCAGAAATGCAATAATAAAGGGAAGGAAATTTTCTGCAGTCGTGCTCAAGCGCCGTGCAGCACCGCTCCGATGCGTGCCACGTGCCCATCGCATTTGATCTGCAAGCATCGGAAGTCCCCTCCAACCGCATGCAGCTACCACGTAGCTTCCCTCTGCGAATCAAGCCATCGCGCGCGCGGCTCCGACAATAGCATCGGCTCGATTGTCTGTCGTGTGGCACGTTGAATTAGTTGATGTGCGTGCAAGTACCATCTTCGTGCCATATGTGTGTGCGTGTGCGTGCGTGTGCTAGAGTGATTGGGACGGTCTTACGTCCATATGCATATCGAATACTAGCCAGAAGCAAAGCCAAGAAACATGTTCCATGCATGTCCACACATAACGATTAATGGAAAGGCAGTGTAATACTCTAGCTGAAAATGTACAACATATTTTTGTAGGAACTAGCAGTTTGCCCCTGCGTTGCTACGGGCTTTGAAAAAAGAGTATAATTATGAGTTGTGTGACTTTATAATACATAGTATTCATCCAAATATATATACAGAAAATATTTCCTAACAATTTATCCTGAAGATAAAATAACAATTTTTTATTCCATTTTGCTTAAAAGCTCTATGAAGCTATCCATGATTAGTTTATATGTTTCACTTTAAGTAGAATTCACTCAACAATATAAGACATAGTAACATCAACTTCACTTTATAAACTGCTGTTCAATAATTGATCATTTGTATAAAAAAATGCTCACCATTGAGCAAGTATAATTTGATGTTCTCTTTTTCTTGTTGTTATGACAAACTTCTTAGTACACCCACTTAGCCTCAACCCTACCACAAGTGGAGTTCTTGCAAGCCTTCTTTGTTGCACCAACTTCCAATCTAGAACATGTGAAACATAGGCAATAAAAACCTTTCAGATCTAAATGCAGATATAATTTTGTACAAAACTGCAAATGTAAAGTAATTTAATTTTATAACACTACCAACAGAAAGTTGTGGTTTAGATTAGGTCCCCTATGTGCATAATTAAGGGTGCTCAAGGTTTCCTCAAGGCAGTGTACGGACGGTGAATCTTAGTAATAATGCAAGTTATGTAGTACCTCCCTAGCTCCATAGCTCCAGAAAGAGAGAGGGACAATTCACAACTTCTGCTAATGGATGATGGATTGGTACGACAGTGATGCGCTCGTTGGGGCTAGCAGTTGGTCTAGCATGTGTGCCGCCACCATAGTTGGTGTCGCTGGGCAGTCTCTGTCCGGTCAGCCGTCAACCTCAGCATGCCATGCTCACTCAAGGCGAACAAGTGCTGCACGCCTGTAACTGCGCCATCACGGAGAGACCATCAGTCTATAAAAAGAATTATTTTGTAATTTACAGAAAATAGAATAGACAACTGATCTAAAAATTTATACAATTTCTGAGAGTATGAAGTATATCAGATGCATCACATTTTGAGGTTATATGCTGCAAACGCAGGAAAGCTGATTAAGTCATAATTATATTTCAACTTAGCCCCCAAGTCAACCTACGGATGGGATCAATGAGTACTTCATTTCCAAGGCGTAATTGTTTCTAACCTATCTGTTTGTTTCTCAAACTTGAAAATTTGTGTAAACACAGGAGGAAGTCAAAAGTTAGAATGGAGGAGCTCCTAAAACAAGGCAATATCCACAAGGAATGGTAGTGTACCAGTGCTATGTTGAAGCTATTTATTTGAGTGCAAAGCAGTCATTCAGTGGAATAGGAACAGTTCTAAAACCCTCCATAAAGTATGAGCAGATTTTTATAAATACGAATGGACTGGATTACATGAAAATAATGGAAAGTCCTGTCTAGCGGTGACAATGGAAATAAAGGTGACCTGACCTGCAACTCAGGAGGGCCTCATCTTCTTTATCAATGGTTGGCAATGAAGGAAATTTTCCATTTTTTTCTATTTCTCAAACATGCAGGATGGATGATCAAAATGATATGATTGCAAAAAGAGAGAACGATTTAAAAGAGTGTCTCACTTTCACAAATGGTTAAACCAAAAAGAACAATTGAGAAAACATGCATCAAGATGCAGTAGGAGAATACTTTTTCTATACATGTAAGCTATATCAAATGGATGTTCATGATAAATTTAAGTGGATAGAAAGATGTCAAGTAACCTCAAATTTATCATGCACAAAATAAAAATGTTGTAAAGTGATTAGATATAATTATACTAATGTTAATATAGTATTGTGATATCAAAAATTTGTCAGAGCATATTATTGCCGAGACTGATATGTCCCCTACTGTTATACATTTTTCACTGATAAAAGGAAAGCTATAATATGTATAGCAAAAGGTTAAAAAAAAGTAACAGAAACTGAAACAATAAAAACACGAGGCCTGTGGGCCTAAATAAAAGAATCAACCAAAGTTAAGAAAGACTGCATGTTTTGCTCCTTAAATATTTATTCTATATGTGCTTGGAGCAAGGCTTCACTCGTAAGTAAAACAACAGGTCCGTAAAAGAGCGACGCTATTACATGCAAAATATGTGCTTTATGGTTTCATAGAAATAAAAAAATATTGCAACGTTTACACTAACATATCTTTCATCAACCAGGAGTGCAGTTTCAACATGAAAAAATTATCTACTTAATTTTTTTTTGAGAAGGATCAGAGTTGTAACAATTGGATTCTACATGTGAGAAACATATACAGAGATAGAAACAGAATGGACTCCTGTCCTACAGAACAAAAATAAATAACCTTTGAAACGATGAATGCACTGCAGCAAAAGTAGCATTGGCTCATAATCAAATTGTGAGTAGAACCGAATGTGCAAAAGTAATATCTGGTTCTTTTCAAAACACACTCTAATATAACAACCCTATAGATTTCTTCTATCTAGCCAAAAGCCAAGAGCATAAAAATCTGATTCATAACAGGTTTTTTCTTCTCAGGAACCCTTACCTCACGTCAGTTCCATCTAGGCGGGGGTGCAGACTCTAGTGGCAAGATGGCAAACTATTATCTCTGGTTACTAAATCCTCAAGTCCAAAAATCATAAATTAAAAAAAGAAACATTATGAACCTGCTTTAGCTCATATTTGTATAAACTCTCTTGATGTCAATATGTCATACGGCCTACAAACAATGAAACGAACCAAATTAGAGAATCCCAACTAATCTTGCATTTTACGCATTTACTAATTAGCTTGAAAGAAGTGCAACTTATGTGTAGCTAAAGGAGAACAAACAATGACTGTTACTAACATACAATTTGTAGCATTGATACTGCTCCTCCTTTGGCTGCCACTCAAAGGTCGAGGTGCTCTCGAACCAACTGATTGAAGGCATGAAATATCTCAAATCTCTATGCAAGACAATGTAATGACATGATGTTGATACTGAAATCATACATTCAATCAGAGAAACATGTACTGAAATCTTTTTTCGCAGGATGAGAAGGGAGCAAGGCCATTCAGAAGGACAGTGAGAGGAAAGCACCCCGTGCCGCTCTCGGCAAGCTCGTGCAGGCGGCCAAGCTCGCCCATCCACCGCCGTTTGCCGCCTACAACCAGGGATCCAACACGGCGGATCTCGATCTGTAAGGGAAGGAGGGAGAGGGAGCATCGCTTGAAAACTCATGCTAGTCTCTCAACGATTGCAGCCTCGTCGTGGCGCAAATCTGAAGGGAAGGAGGGGTGCCGAAGCGGGAGCAGCGTCGCGACGACCAACGACTGCTGCTCGGTGAGGAGGAGATGGGTGCGGCGCAGCGACGACATTACTGCTGCTCGAAGCTGGGGAGCGGAGGAGGAGCAACGGGCCGGGAGAGGAAGCAGGCGTGCGGAGGCTTGGGCGGAGGGGAGGTGGAGGCGCAACGGCAGCGACCGTCCTCGGGGAAACCCAATCGTGCGGGCGTGCGGGAGACCAGAGGTCTGGGAGGAGCAGACCCGGGGTGGGGAGGAGTGCCGACGGGGCGGACGACGGGCGGGGCTAGATCGATCGAAGAAGACAGCGACGGGTTCGACCGACGGGTTTTGGAGGATAAGGCGTAGACGACTCCAACAAATTTATTATATTGGGTATAGATAAAAACATGAGTATTGTTTCTTCAAAACTAACAGAGAACCTTGCCACCACCTCTTGCAGGGTGCCGCCGCCCTTTGTCGCGCTCCCTCCCAGTCTTCCCTTTTGCGCTGCCTCGCGCAATCACCGGGGCATCTTTGTAGAAACTACATATCTAGAACGTAGTCACATATATCTAGAAACTTAATTACACACGGATGATCATTTAATTTGTTTAATGTAAAGTATCCCATGATGTAAATATTTGTTGAGATGAGCATAACCAGATCCACTGCTGTAAAAAGAAAGAGATGTTTGGCATGTTTAGATTGAAGCCTACCTAAAGTTGGTCATGATAAACAAACCAAAAGCATGATCAATATTTGGTTAGACATGTTGTACTTCATTTGTTTGCCGCCCCACCAATCATGTCGAACCCTCTTTAGCTGCATCTATGATGAAATGTTGACCCCATAAAATCTTTAATATTATAAAGATGTATCAATATATCAGTCCGCCAATATAATGTTTTAAATGGATAGAAAATCTGATATACAGTTTTTAAAAAAACCTCGTTTGAAGGAATAATGGAAAATCTGATATAAATAGATTGAAAAGCTTGTTGTTGCTCCATAGGCTGAGAAGCATGTCGCTCGGACAGTAGAGCGAAGTGGGCAGTGATGGTAAGGGAGAAAATTTAATGGGGCAGAGGTGCTCAAAGAGAGGAGGAGGGGAGGGAGAATAAGGAACGGCATTTTTAGCTGTTTATAGTAAATTGGCTCCCTTTCGTAAAACTGTAGCTTCTTCGTTTGTCCAACTAAACGATAATAAAGCAGCAGCAACGTTGGGCGTATGATAGATGGTGTTCAGAAAATGGCGCAAGCAGCAGGGACATCTACGGTTCTGATTTTTGTGCTTATATATAAAAAATAATATTTTTGTTTCTTTTTATTTCTGTGCATATATTGATATAGATAAAAGTATTTTTTTTTTGTTTTTATACGGATACTGGTTCATTTCCTTGCGAAAAAAGGATACTGGTTCATTTAAATAGATAAATGAAAATAATTCTTTTTTTTTCGAATTGAACACACTACAGACGTACTCACAAACATGCACATGCACAAGTACTCACCACTTTGAACACATGGATGCTTGATTTTCCTATGAGCGTGTCCGAACAGAGCTGGCTTGATTTTCAGATTCATAATGTCAGCACAAACGCGTCGCTATCGACGGGGATGTCGCCTTACACAGAAAGAATAAAAATAATTCGCTCTTACTAGCTAAATTGCGTTATGTCAAACTATATTATTACTAATCCAAATGTCGAGTGACAATAGAGCTAGTAGCTCCGAACAAATGGTGACACATATGCTGCAGACTTTATAATAGATAGGTGGAGATATATACATATATATATATATATATATGGACGGTACACGTCCTTATTTCAACACGAGACCAAGATGCAATTACATGATGACGTCGATATACCCCATAGCATGCATAGATGCATGGACGATTACATATTATTTGACACAGTGCAACAAACGTGCGATAAGCACGATGGACGAGATGCTATATAACGACGATGTTGGTATGGAGCTTGCTGGCTCGTGCGACGACCAGCTATTTAGGATAATGAATATCACTGTGTATCATCCAGCTTCGGGCAGACACAGCCATTCTTGAGCACGCAGTCAATGAAGCAGGCCTTGGCGTCCTCCGTGTCAGCCCTCTGGATGCACTTGCCAGCGCAGGCGCAGTTCCGGGAGCAGATGCAGGCGCCAGACGCTGGGACCTCCGCGGTCTCTGACACGCAGGATTTCCCTCCAGCACATAATGTAGCGGAGTCATCTGCAGCCAGAGTCAGCTGCCCTATGGACAGGCTAACGACTGCCAGCAGAAGCATGGCGGCCACCAACACCCTCATCGGAGCTGCATTCGCCATTTGCTGTGTGTTGCTAATTGGTTATCTTCAGCTTCCACACGTACTCTTTGCAATTGTTGCTGCCAACCGAGGAGGAGAGGCCTGCTATTTATAGGCACGGCTGGTCACGTCGTCCCAGCCCATGCAACCACATAGTTAGATAAAAGTGACCAGAGATTAAACCTGGAGGTGGATGGACCACGTACGACATCCGTGTAGAGATCAAAATTCTTCCAAAGATGCAAAACATATTAAGGTAATTTCCATGGATGATAGTCATCTGTACCAACAAAAACTGCCGATTGACCAAATTAGCACTAAATTCCCAACTTTTGTTATGAAAATAGATCAACTATGAACCACCACTAATATATACCGCTTCCGGCCGACTTCTGCATTCAATTAATCAAAACATAACTCAAAATGCCAGTAACGCCGCCTGCTTATAATATGCCATGATGAGAACTCAACCTGGTGAACACAAATGTATCATAGGAAATAAATTAACCTAAACTTGTTTCATCTTTCCATAGTTACATGTGCGTTTCACCAAGTTACTTTAACACATGCTCACCCTGTTTTGAAAACACTAACGTTATAGGACTTAGGAGTTAGGAGAGAGGGAGTAGCTACCTTAATTTCGAAGTAAACCCACTGTCCTAACGTCGTCAGTGTTTGTCCAACAAACATGAAAAAAGTAAGAATCAGGACTTCTTGGGCAAACAATTTACCATGTCCGGCCGTTAACGAAAGTCTATAAGTATGTCTATCACACACGTGCCATCTCTTTTCCACGTGATTATTAAGAGACTTCATACGCATGAAAATAACAATACTAACACCAGAAAACAATTAATGATGCAAAGCTGTCATCCTTATTGGCAATAAATAATTAAGACAAATTTAATATGTATTTGTACGGTGCAGGTTTGGGCTAGAGAAAAGGAAAAAAAGAGATCAGATCTCTAGGGAGGGTATATATCATGTTATCACAGTTGTCACGCACTTTTCTATGTGGATACCAAAGGTTTAAGAAATGAAATAATATTGATTTGTGCAAAATATTGAGCCTATGCTGTTGCAATCCATTTGTTGCGACCAAAAATTTGTAGCTAAACACATGCTGCATTGGTAGTCGGCCATCCAATCTACAGTTCCCAGTCATGTGACATTGAATCGCCAGGATAGATAAAGCAATTGGTAATGAGGGACAAAACATACAATGGGAGTTTAATTCATTTTGAATAAATGACAAGTCATTTCAGCACTTTTGATGATGTGTCAAGCTAATAATGAAGAGAAGAAAACAGTTCACATAGATGAAATAGTATACACCGTTTCTAAGACTGTACACAATTTAAAATGTCACGAAACTATACGCAATTAGCATTCAGAGAAAGCATTTCACTTCATATGAAAATTATATCAATGACTATACAACAATTAAAGGCTACAGAAAGACAAAGAAAAATAAAAAAATGAAGGTACACATTGGACATAGAGGTATTCCATTTCATGCTCCATATGACGTGGTAATCTTGGGAACAACGAAATCAAAATTCCCATCGGGAACAATCTAAGGGACAAGGGCACATCGTTTTGTGGGGAGATGGGCGATAGCGTACTTGGAACCAAATATTTCACACCTGTCCAAATGCATGGTCATCATTACCTTTCAAGAGATATATATCGGAATATATCCTACTTTCTATACTCCAACACACATGTGAATTCGACAAGGTGGTGTGTATCACGCTCGCCCATTTTATGTCTAGAAAAAATATCTTGTAATGTCCTTGAGAATATTGTTTGAAAGCTATGGTAACAGCTTCCACCCATTGTCGACTTGTTGAATAGATGAAAAGTACTAGTCCTTGGACCACAAAAGCACTTTTGATGATGTGTCAAGCTAATAATGAAGAGAAGAAAACAGTTCACATAGATGAAATAGTATACACCGTTTCTAAGACTGTACACAATTTAAAATGTCACGAAACTATACGCAATTAGCATTCAGAGAAAGCATTTCACTTCATATGAAAATTATATCAATGACTATACAACAATTAAAGGCTACAGAAAGACAAAGAAAAATAAAAAAATGAAGGTACACATTGGACATAGAGGTATTCCATTTCATGCTCCATATGACGTGGTAATCTTGGGAACAACGAAATAAAAATTCCCATCGGGAACAATCTAAGGGACAAGGGCACATCGTTTTGTGGGGAGATGGGCGATAGCGTACTTGGAACCAAATATTTCACACCTGTCCAAATGCATGGTCATCATTACGTTTCAAGAGATATATATCGGAATATATCGTACTTTCTATACTCCAACACACATGTGAATTCGACAAGGTGGTGTGTATCACGCTCGCCCATTTTATGTCGAGAAAAAATATCTTGTAATGTCCTTGAGAATATTGTTTGAAAGCTATGGTAACAGCTTCCACCCATTGTCGACTTGTTGAATAGATGAAAAGTACTAGTCCTTGGACCACAAAATATATGGAGAGAGAGAGAGAGAGAGAGAGAGAGAGAGAGAGAGAGAGAGAGAGAGAGAGATGTCCACATTATGATTTGTCTCTGGTAGGAATAACATATAATGTTCTTAAGAGATGAATCATTTGGAACCACACACCACCTTAGAATATATATCAAGATTTGGAAGGATTCATCGCTTGAGAATCTATGAATGTTTGGAGGTATGCATTTTTCGGATATATCATGGTAGGGAATTGTCTTTATGTTGGTAGCCATAACGTGATTTTGTTGGGCATGTACAGCAATGAGTTGGAAGCATGCATCGCTTGAGAATATATATCTGAGCAATGCCTGGCTTTTTAGCAAAGTTGTGACAGACAGAATGTTCTAATTAAATTTTCTGCATGAAAGTCCTTCTTTTCAATGAAGTTTCCAGTCTTTTTACACAAGAGACAAGTGGATGGGAGTGGGAGAAGGCATGTATCACGCCATCCATGTAGTTTGTTTGGATAATGCTGTCATGATAACTAGATTTAGGCTTCAACTACCTGTGAAATAGTGAAATACTTCGGTCTCTTCTTGACCACAGTTGTATCGCACACCACAACTATCATAGCCCCCTGTACCTGCATTGAAACCGGAGGTTGTTGAAGGTGGCATTATTGCTCTTATATAATTGTTGTCACCACAAAAACTATTTTTTTGTGTTTTATGTGAAAATATTTTTTTTATTAAAAGATGTAACTACAAAATCGCACCATTGAGAGTATGGAAGTAAAAGGCACCAGCCATTCTTATTCTTGGGTGTCACTCAGGCCCTGAGCTCTAAAATTCAGTTCTCAAACTTACAAAATCTGTCATCCGAATACAAAATTCAAGAAGTACCCATGGTCAGCCATGATAAAGCATCGTTATCATCAGCTATCTCATTTGCCCAGCAGCACATGTTATTACCAAAGATCTTACTGTTCATAGATCAAGTGAATCACAATCAAAATGAATTAAGCCATTGCATCTCCAACTATAACATGTTTTAACATGAGAATCAATCACCTTGAGGTTTCAGTTCTATGGATAACACCTCAAACTAGTTTAGAACCGTTGACACTACTACACATGATACCAGCAAAATCAGAGGCTATTTTCCAGTAAGAGCAGGCATTAAAAAAAAACGCTATTGTAGCGCCACCTTGCTGACATCATCGGAGGGCAACACTATTGCAGAGGTCACTCGTAATAGCGGGCACCACTCACGTCAGCGAGCGTAGCGCTATTCAAAATAGGGGTGTAACACCCTATTTTTCAAAAATTGGCAATAGTAAAATTTCCCTTTTTATTTAATCATTAGGTTAATAATTAATTAGGCAAAAGTCTATTTTCTAAATTAAATGAATTAATTTAGAATTATTTTAATAATGATCATGCATTCATGCTTGAGTAGATTTGCATTTAGGTTTTATTTGTCCGGAAAATCATTTGAAAATGCGATTCAAATTCGAATTAGAATAGTTGAAATAGAAATGAGGAATAGAAAAAAAAAGAGAAGAGGAAAAGAAAAACCCCGGGCTTCTCGGTCCGAAACCCCTTCCACGGCCCACTCCTCTCACGGCCCGCGCGGGCGCCCGCACGCTACCGCGGCCTGCTCCCGTGCGCCCTGCCCGGCCCACTCGCACGCGACCCAGCCCAGCCACCGCGCCACACCGCTGCCGCCTCCCGCGCCCGAATCGGACCCGCCTCGGCGTGCGCGCCCCGAGTCCGGCTCCGAGTCCGCACCAAGCACGGCCCCGAAGATCCCGCCGAGATCGAAGCCGCCGCCGCCCGAAACCCTAGCCGCCATCGACCGCCGCCACCGGAAGCCGCCGGAGCCTAGCGACACCTCGACGACCCCCGCACCACGCCGCTCGTCAAGTTCCCGGCGAAAGTTGGGCACCGGAACACTTCCGCACCGCCGTCGAACGCCACCGCTTCACGCTCGCCGTCGACAACCCGCCGCCGTTCACCCCGCCGCCGCGCAGCACTCCGGTAAGCTCCGCCGGGTTCCCCGCATCGCGTAGGGAAAGTCGCGTTGAGATCCGTCAACTATAGCGCCGCCTAGCCTCGATTTCGGCGATCCCCGTGGCCGCCGCCGCCTCGACCGGAGCCGGCGGCAACCGTCCGATCTAGATTTGGCCACCCCGAAGGGGTATGAGCCGGGTCCATGGACCACGCGCTCGGCCCGGTCCGCAGGCCGTGGACCTAGTCCACGGAATTTTTACTAGAAAAATAATTCAATTAAAATCCCGGTAAATGGTAATTTTTGCACTTTAGCCCCTGGTAAATAACATAATTATGATTAAGTCCTAGAATTTTACAAAAACAACCTTATACTTTTATTAAATTATAATTTAGTCCTAAACTTTTACATTTTAGTCCCTAAAACTTTTCTAAAACTACGGTTAGGTCCCTATAGTTACTTGTTTTGCAAATTAAACCCTAGAACTTAAAACGGCCATAACTATTAGCTCGTAACTCCGATTTTGGTGATTCTTGCGCCCACGCGACCGTAGTGACGAGTACTATTTATTGGTACTGTTTTCATAGTCTTTTGGTAATGTTTGGTGTACTATTTCTTATTATGTTCATTTGCTTGTATGATTGTTCGATGATTGTGACGATTAGAAGACACGCCGTATGAGAACTTCCAAGACATTCCCACCCAAGACTTTGAGCAGCAATAGCAAGGGGAAACAGACAAGTGTCCTTGATGCACATGGAACCTATTCTTTTTATCTGAATTTACTTTCATGCATTGCAATTAATTGGAATCCTATTGTGTCATATCCTGTTGCATACCTTATTACCTTGTCGCCATGGTTTGGGTAGTTGTGTTATGGATACATCATGCTTAGCTTGCCGATACTTGGGGTTTCAATGGAACTAAATGCTAAACTTGCTTAACGGTTAACTTAAACATGAGAACCATAAACCGGTAATTCTTTTTAGCAACATGGAACTTAGGCGATCACGAGCAGGAGGATGTTGATGATGGTGCGAGTATGCACGAGTACCGGTTTAGTACTTTTGGCTGTGGTGGCACCTATTTGTGATCGTAAGTACCGGTTCTTGGAGTGGCAACCTAGGACTTCCGCACAAAGCACAAGGCTGATATGGGTAGGCCCGGCAAGTATCAAGATCATTTCCCGGTTCTACGGACGTCGAGGAAGGATGAAGGAAAAGTGTATTTCCGGATTCGGGCGAGGAAGAGAGTAGCGGCGCCGGAGGGGGCTTCGTTGAGAAGGGTTACTTCCGCAGCGGTGAAACCTTAGCGTGGACGTTCGCAAGCCGGGGAGTTCTTTGTAAGACGTTGTGGTGATCTCTTCGCTTCACACCTCGGTAGCGTGTTGGCGGAAAGGAGACTTTAGTCACCGACGGGTGATGGAATCACGAACTTGTGGGTAAAGTTGTGTAACCTCTCGAGAGTGTAAAACTGTTATAACGAGCCGTGCTCACGGTTAAGAGCGGCCTGGATCGTCACTCGAACTAGGGGCCAATGGATGGGTGGAGTAACCCTTAGGATGATACAAGTGGGGTAACTTGTATTGGTTGGTCGGCAAGTAGGGTAACTTGTGGTGGTTGGTTGATATGTGGAGTAACCTGTTGGCTCATTTAATCATTAACTAGATGCTTTAACTAATGAACTAGTTATAGATGCTCTATGCTTTAACCATGTTATAGCCTTCCTTTCATTAAGCTTGGATGTCATTATTTCCCACACTTGCTGAGTACTCCGTGTACTCACCCTTGCTATTCCCCTTTTACAATGAATTGCTGCTCGGAGGAAGAGATGGAGTACATTGATGATGGCTACTTCTAGGCATGCGTTTCCTCCGGTTGATTGCCTCGTGGCGTTATGGAGTCTTCCGCTATCGTTTATTAGTCTTTTGAGACATTTATTTAAACTTTATAATAATGGTACGTTATGACGATGTAATGATGACATTGGTTTACTATTTATTTCACTATTGTCTCTATATGTGTGAGTAATTGATCCCGACACACATATAGCTATGCATTCGGTTTTGGTCCTTAAAACTGAATGTGACAAAGGGTGACCCCGTAATAGCGGGCGTCGATGATGTCATCGGTGTACGCTATTGCAGTGAACTACAACAATATCGGGCAATGATGATGTCATCGGTGACCGCTATTGTAGTGAACCACAAGCAATATCGGGTAACGATGACCTCATTAGTGTCCACTATTACAGTGGAATACAGCAATATCGGGCAATGATGACATCGTCGGTGGCCGATATTGCAGTGTAAGTGGGTCCCACTTTTCAATGCTTGTTCTTACACCGGTTCTTCCACTAGATGGATTTTTACATTTTTATTCATATTTAAATTTTTAAATATGTATAATTTACGCATATATTGTCTAAATCTATCGATTCTTTTTCCTATATTCCTAGAAAAATAGTTTCTATCATATGGGCATATTTGTTACAATTTTTTCATCCATTAATATGTGACCACTTTTGAACATTTTCTTGACCATTTTTTAATTCACAAAACATAGTGAATTTCACAGCACATTTTTGTGTATATGCATAACTTACATATATATGCACGTACAATTTTTTGCTAAATTTTTGAAAATATTTGTAGTCAAATTCCATTTTTAAATTTTTTAAAACATAAAAAAATTAGATAAAAAGAAAAAATGGTGGTTGTTGGGCCACCAACTTCATATTGGGTCCATAGGCAGAAATAGCCTAACCGGCCCAAACGCCACACGCATGGAGCCAATGACAAGCCCTACCTGTGGGCGCCGGTTCATACACCGGTTCATGAAGGGAATTTGTTTTCTTCTTTTGATTCATATTTATATTTTTAAACTTGTATAGATTATTCAAATATTGTCCAAATTTGATGATTCTTGTGTCTAAATTTTTCTAAAAATCTTCTCTATCACCAAGGAGCATTTGTGTTAGAAATTCAGAATTTGTTTCTTTAACAATCTATCAATCAAATGGTGGTTCAGAATCCACATTTATTTAGCTATTTTTAGTTTTCTAACCTTAATGAATTTGACCATAATTTTTTGTCCGTATGAATAATTTATAGAAATACCCACATATAGTTTTTGTTGAATTTTTCAGAAGTTATAAACATGTGTGGATTCATCCCAACATAAATTTATATTTAACACCCATTTGATTTAGGACATATAGTCCTATTGGAACACATTTTTCTTTCAAAATCACAAAAAAAGTTACAAAAATAAATGGGTTGGAATGCTTAGGAAACAGTGCTATGCCAATTTTGAGTTCATAAGTCAATATAGTATAAAAAAAAGGCCAAATAAATAAAAAATTTAACTTTTATTTTTTTTGCACCTGTAAATATTAAGTGATTTTTGAACTAACAATTGATAGAGAAATTGATAGTAGGAATTTATAACTACTGTAATTTTTGTAGTATTATTTAAAATATTTTATCGATATGCAATTACACAAATATCATAAATAGAAGATTAATTGAGTCACTTACAGGTGGGTCCATTGCTTTTTGGGCCCACGTATTTCCGCCCCAACTTTAGCCCAACTCAAGTTGGTGCGTAAATAAGAAACCCTACCCTCCACTCCTCTCCCGCTCACCTGCCGCCACCTCTCTCTCTCTCTCTCTCTCTCTCTCTCTCTCTCTCTCTCTCTCGGTGCTGCGCCGCACAAATCCTCCCCCTTGCCACGCCTCGCCACACAACTCCTCCCCCACGCCACGTCATGCCACACGTCTTCTCCCCTACACCGCGGACAGGCGGATCCTCCCCAGCATCCACCCTACCCTAGGTGCCCACGCACCGCGCCGCCTCTTCTCACTTCCTCACGCTATGCCGCCGCCTCTCTTTTCCTCACCTCCATCGGGCGGCCCTCCGTCGCCGCCTCCCATGCCGGGCAGCAACTCCGAAAGGTGCGTGCTCCTCCGGGTCCAGCGTGGGCTCTTCCTTCTCCATGGATCCACGATCGTCAACTACGCCGCCTCTCCTTCACCAGACCGGCAACGTCCTCACTTTTATTTTGATGCGAAAAGTGGAAACAGGCACACGGCAACCAATAAGTTTTCTTAAGCTGAAGTTTTTGGATATAGATTCTAATGTGGGAAAACTACTTTTGCGAATGCACGGGTGAAATAGGACCACAGAGATGGTCTGTGATATTCTTGCTTTTAATTGGCAAGATCTGCGATACAGTTGGAAATGCTCTTTTCAGTTCAGTCGTGTTCATTATGAATGTGTCTTCAGTGAGTAGTTTTCTGGAATATTTTAAATAGCTTCTTATACTTTAGTACTTGTGATGTATGGACTAGCCTCGCCAAGTACTTGGTGCAGATAAGTGCTTCCGGTGTGTGCTGTTTTCTTTGCAAGTGATATGTTTCACAACAAGGCCTGAAACCTAGAAATGCTTTGAACTAAACAGTTTGGCACTTCGATGCTTGCATGAATAGAACATGTCAAGATCGAGGAGATGAGCAACCAACCGATCCATATCAAACGAGATTCCTCTGTTAGATAGTTCAATATTTCAATATTTCAATCTGAAAAATGGATAAAGAATTGATGGTGCTCTTATCTACGGTTTGCATTAAAAGAACTGTGTTTAATTTGATAACAGTTGTAATCTGATAACAGTTGCACTAATGTCCGTCGGCTGTGTACTCCTCCCATTGTCCATTCTTTCCAGCCGTGTTGCACGTTGAATTGGATGGACCTACAACTATATACGTACACTTATATACTCCACCACACTCGCACCAGTCACACCCTTATACGTATGCTGGACCTACAAACTATATACACAGAATCTGCAAATTTATATTTGGGGATAAAACCCTGTTGAGGAGCACAAGCGCTGATCCGAGGGATCGAACGCTGTTGGCAGGGAGCCAACCGCACTCACCTGCCACATGAGCTACGGCTTGTCCTTATATAGATATATATTGTTGGTTAGCACAAGAGTGGTCCTCCTTGAGAAAGGAGAAAGACACAGCGGCTTGTACAATGCGTGTGGCCAGTGGCGATGGTGGATTGTATGAAAGCCACGCAGAACAAGGTACAGCTTGCGCTTACACGTGAATCACGGACGCATGCATAAGGCCAGTAAGTGTCATGGACACAGTTACCTAGAGTGACACGTCATCTAAAAGTGTTTGAAACTAGGATAAAACACCCCTCTCTCAATGCATAGTTTCATCTATTGTTGTTTTCAAGGTTACATGCAAGACACAAGCTGTCTAGGTAACTGTGTATGTAGAGTTTCATCCTCATGAAACTCATTTCACCTCTCTCCTCATTAATATACTGCCACATCATCAAAAATATCTACGTGACACTCTATTTATTGCCTATGAAACCCCCACTGAGACTGGCCTAATCCACGCACGTCACCGAAATCTCTTGTCCCGACAAATTCAACGTGAGACACGGCCCGGATGCGCCATGCATACCATGGCATGCTGGAAAACTCCAGACTCTACCAGTCTGTTTGCGCAACATCCTGACGAAGGCACCCTCGCACATCATATATTTTGTACTAGTACGATGTTCACCAAAGATAAATCAGTAAGATCATTAATTAATTTGTAACCCCATTAGGACAAAGTAAGATAAAAGTGGCCAGGGTTAATCTTGGAGGTGGATGGACCAAGTACTACATCCGTGTAAAAACCAAAATTCTTGCAAAAATAGTCACTGATGATTTTGGTGGAAGATAATCATCAATACCAACAAAACACATCTTTTCTATATATTCCAACACACATGTTGGTACAAATCCGACAAGATAGCATGTATCATGCTCTCCGAATTTTATGTCTAGAAAAAGAAATCTTGCACTACAACAAAAAGGCACTATAGCCGCGTCGTAAAAAAACTCGTAGCTGGACACCTGGCATTTTTTCCGTTGTTTTTTTTTTTAGGCGCACGACTTTACTAGCCGGTGCCAAAAAGATTCATTTTTTGCTATGGTATCATAGCGGCGGCAGTGGCCATATGCTGCTACAGTACATGTAGGCCTGTTGCTAGAGTGCTTTTTGTTGTTGTGTTGTATTGTCCACCCATTGTTGACATGTTGAATAGAAGAAAAATTCCAGACCCTTGGACTACAAGAGCGAGAGAGAGAGAGAGAGAGAGAGAGAGAGAGAGAGAGAGGGAGGGAGAGAGAGAGAGAGAGAGAGAGAGAGACGTGTTCACATTATGATTTGTCTCTCGTAGGAATAACGTATAATGTTCTTGAGAGATGAATCATTTGGAACCATACACCACCTTAGAATATATATCATGATTTGGAAGGATTCATCGCTTGAGAATCTATGAATGTTTCGAGGTATGCATTTTTCAGGTATTTCATGGTAGGGAATTGTCTTTATGTTGGTAGCCATAACGTGATTTTGTCTGTTGTAGGCATATAACATATAGTATTCTTGAGAGATGAATCATTTGGGGCTATATTATGGTAGGGACATCAAGGTTCGAAAGGATTCATCGCTTCAGAATATATGAATGCTTGGAGGTATTCATTTTTGGCTATATTATGGTAGGGACATCTATTGTATATATATTTGAACAGCAAAAGAAGCCTCCATATTCGCTCAAAAGGCCTAGAAATTCTCATGTCAATTGGAAGAAAAAACACTGCTTTTATGAAAAAATTATACTTCAATAACCCTATGTATGTTTGTAAGTTACCCACCATTATCATTATAAAAAAGTTAGACTAAAATATCTTACCAATATTCTTAAATAACCAACCACTGCCATTATGAGATTCATTAGACTAAAATGACCATATGCATATTTGTAAATTACACACCTATATTGCCATTACAAAAATAGTTAAACTACAAAAGAAAGCTCCTGCGTTCGCTCTCAAGGCCTAAAAGTTTCAATGTTAATTGGTGGGAAAAATAAAAAAAATACCATCACCGCCATTATAAAAAACGTAGGCCAAATATCCGTTTACATATTTTAAATTACCTACCACTGATATTATGAAAAAATTAGACTGAAATAACCATATGTATGTTTGTAAACTATCCACTATTACCATTATGAAAATGTTAGACTAAAATACCTGTTCACATATTTTTAAGTTACCCACCACTGATATTCTGAAAAAAATAGACTAAAATGATCATATGTATATTTGTAAATTATAAACATATTGTCATTACAAAAATAGAAGTACCATGCAATTTAATTATAAATTACACTTGCTAGGATTCGAACTCGAGATGTCTAGCTGATACCATATTGAGCTACTATCACCAACCAGTGACACCAAAAAGTTTAAACCAACGGGAAAGGGTGAGCAATTCATTTATTCTTCAACATATATATCTAAGAAGATTATTGGAGAAGGTTCAGGAACCACGACTAAAAGATGGCAGTGGCTTTCTAACATCCTAGATCAGTGAAGTTAGGCCCGTAGTGGCTAATTTTGCGCGTAGCGAGGACAAAGCATAATTAGTTTCGTGGATGTGTGGGGTCCACTCAAAATGTGAGGCAGGCATAACAAGTTTGAACCCTACATCGTTACAAATGGTATCGTAGCTGACCATCACGGGCACCAGGTGTGTGAGTGTCATGTGGTCCGGAAATATGGCGCATGACGTGTATAGGCTCATGTGTCAGGCACAACCTGACATATGTGACGGCACTGGATACGGAAGTGTCAAAGAGGTGAACATTCCTGGTAGCTTGCCCAGTGTGGATACACTGTGTCTATGTTCTGACAAGGACGGCAAATCCTTTGAGGCGGGTGTCCGTAACTTCCTGACCCATTGAGATTAGGCACATAATGGCCCATGAGCACTTGTATGCGTGCGGGAGTAGCACCTTGCTAGTCAAGTGGGAGGAAGGCTAACATATAAACCTAGGTTGTCTAACATTACCAACATTGGTTAACCCTTTTCTGCCAAGCGAGGACTACAGTCCAAATAGGATGATAACTGTGTGGGGTCCATTCGAAAAGTAAGGCAGGTCCAGATAGGTTTGGACCCTAAGTTGTTACAGCACTACTAACTTGGATTGATAATAAGTAAAACATATACAGCACCACTATACTATAATATAGAGCCAGACAACTGTGCCAGGAGACAGTCACTTGCGAAGCTCATTGTTCACCCTATCATGGGGAGAGGAGTCCTCCATGTGGCCATGGCAATGGCAGTCGTTCTTCTGCAGGTAGTCACCGAAACAATCGCGGAGACATTTGGTTATATCTTTCCACCAGGTGCAATACCTAGAGCAGATGTATGCAAAGGGATCCCCAACCATGCTCGTGTCGTTCACGATGCTGATGTTCTTCAAGTTAGGTTCGGGTACGGCCATGGCCGGCAGCCCGATGGAAAGGCTGAGAATTGCGGACAGAACCATGATGGCCACAACGAGCTTCTTCGGTGTTGCGCCTGCCATTGTCTTGCTACAGTCATGACTCAGGCCAGTACATGTAGCCGATGCATAATTTGTTGCCACTTTGTTATGCTTAGCGGCCTTTACTCAGAGAAATCATGCCATGCTATTTATAGACATCCATCGAGAAGCTGATCTGCCACCAGCCTTTTTTTTATGCTACTACAAGTCACCAGAAATTACAATAAATTATTCTAAAAGTATTATGCAATAATGCACTTCTAGTGAGGAGATAGATTACAAAAAAAAATTAATCGCCTTAGAAAATTAAGGAAAAGCAAATGGGTACAAATGCAAGAAAGAAATGATAAAGCTGTAGTACCTTTCTGGAATAAAATAAACTTAAAAACAGCAAATACTTGCATGAACACCTCATGCTGTATTGAATTTGGCTAAAATTAATTTTACATGCACTAATGTCCAGCGGCTGTGTACCCCTCCCATTGTCCATTATTTCCTGCCGTGTTGCACATTGAATTGGGTGGACCTACAACTATATACGTACGCTTATACTCCACCACACTCGGACCAGTCACACCCTTATACGTATGCGGGACCTACAAACTATATACACAGAACCTGCAAATTTATATTTGGGGATAAAACCCTGTTGAGGAGCACAAGCGCTGATCCGAGGGATCAAACGCTGTTAGCAGGGTGCCAACCGCACTCACCTACCACATGACCTACGGCTTGTCCTTAGATAGATATATATAGAGTATCGCTATACATTCCACTTATTTGTACAACTATATGTTACAGTTGAAGATCTAATGGTTTAATTTATTTTGATTGTGATACTTTTAAATTCTGAACCATCAGATCTTTGATCGTAACATGCAGTCGTATAAATGGGTTGTATGTGAAACATTTTACATATATATATTGTTGGTTAGCACAAGAGTGGTCCTCCTTGAGATAGGAGAAAGACACAGTGGCTTGTACAATGCATGTGGCCAGTGGCGATGGTGGATTGTAAGATAGGCAAGCAGAACACGGTTCAGCCTGTGCTTACACGTGAATCACGGAGACATCCATAATCCACGCACGTCACCGAAATCTCTTGTCCCGGCAAATTGAACGTGAGACACGGCCCAGATGCGCCATGCATACCATGGCATTCTGGAAAACTCCGGACTCTACCGGTCTGTTTGCACAACATCCTGACGCAGGCACCCTTGCTCATCAAATATTTTGTACGATGTTTACCAAAGATAAATCAGTAACACTACTGCAATTGTGTACTATAGCCACGGTTGGGAGAGCTCTATAGTGACGGGCTGACCCAACCGCGGCTACGCTTGTGAGGCTAAAAAAAACATTTGTAACCTCAGCTGCCGCTATTATGGTACCAATAGCAGCAGCTAGAGACTCCAGCCGCTGCTATACGATGACCAAAAGAGGCGGCTCTATTGAGCTGGTTAATAGTAGCGATTGATATAGTCAAGCGACGCTATGTTATTGTTTAAAAAAATAATATATTACAGATCATAAATCACAATTATCAGAATTACATCACAACACCATCTCAATAACATCACAGAATCACATTCCAGAATTACACATCAACATCATCACATTAACATTCACAAATCCAAAAAAAATAGGCTTGATAATCTGAGGCTCTTCATCCAAGGCATGCGTTTCTTCTTCATGCTCCACGGAGGAGACAAAGTGCCCTTGACGCTCGACAAAGGGGACTCTTGTCGTTGAGGCTCTTCATAGCCAGGTACTACGGTAGTTCCATCCTGTGGCGGGTCTGGGATTAGACGACTCATAACTGTGTCCTTTCGTTGGTCATGTTGTTACCTAGAGGCAGAAGCAGCACCCAACAAAGGAGACTGTTGTCTAGCTCCAGATTCGTCCTCCGTGAATTGTTGACTCATATGGACTGATCCGTGTCCGGACAATGGGGGAGGAGAAGCTCATGTCTCCGAGAGGACAACCTCACGTCATTTCCAGATGATGAAAGAACCGATAACATTATGTAGAGTTATAATGCCCACCTCGGGTATGGGGCATTCAATCTCGTGCTCCTCATATCCTTGTCCATTCTCCTCGACGGTGACACGCACGTACCAGGGAGGAATATCCTTATTGTGAATTGTTCGTCTTGGAAGTGCTCTGCCTATTACAACCTTCAAGGTCTTTCCCTTCAAACCAAATGGCACATACAACTCACAAGGACATTCGTGCATGATGACATCCATATTTGATAGGGAGGTAAAGCTAGGCGAAGTGGTGGGGCTGCATCGGTATGATCGGGTATATTGCCACTGTGCAAGTCAGCTTCCACTATAACAATAACCTACTATAGCCACGGTTGGAGGGGCTCTACAGCCGCGGTCAGCCCCAACCGTGGCTATGTTTCCGAGGCTACATATAATCTTACGTAGCCTCGAAAAACAGGACAACTGTGGCTATAGCACTCCACTATAGCCACGGTTGGAGTTGTCAACCATGGCTATAGTACTCTACTATAGCCACGGTTGATGTTGTGAACCGTGGCTATAGTGGAGTGCTACAGCCACGGTTGAAATTGTCAACCGTGGCTATTGTATTTTTTAATAATAAAAAAACAAATACACATTACAAATAATAAATCACAATTATATCACATTAACATTAACATTTCACAATTACATCACATTAACATTTCAGAGTATCACATTAACATTTATAAATCCATCGCAAAAATATTCACAAATCCATCAAAGTTATCACAAAGTCCACATAATACTCATGTTTTTTCAAACGAAGTCTACACTACAGGAATCTTCAACTACATCGGGCTCATATGGGCGTTTCGAACCGCACCACTATAAAAGTGCCCGATACTTCTTTGTTACGTCACTTTCGTCGTCAAAAAACTAACCACGAGGACTGATGACCTCCCTAAGCAAAAAACGACACATCATAGCGACAATGTAGTACATGTCGTTTGTACTCAAATGTTTTCGCACCGTCGTGAATCCTTTCTTGGAGATTTCATCAAGTATCTTTCTATCCGATATCCTTACCTGTTCTAGCCTTTTTGTTCTCTCGTATCAATAAATTCACGAAAGTTGGTAGATAATAACCAAAAAACAAAAAGAATGCAAATTAAACACAATCAATCTTGACGTACCTCTTCGAGTGGTCTCGTGAGTGATGGCGTTCATGTAGGTTGCAGCGGAGCTCGAATACGCACGTGTGTAGTATCCATAGTGGACACTGCCCGGTACTTGTTTAATGCACTATAAGATAGACGAAATAAATAACATCATTTTCAGTTTCAACGATAGGAGGATAAAAACAATTAGATGTGACACATATCTTACCGAAAATTTGTCACGAAAGTATATCTGTTTCCGAATCTTGTAACGTGCCACGTTCTTTAACTTTACGTAGTTCATATAAGCACTACAACATTGAGAAAAACTTATTATTACATAAAATTACCGTTATTAATTGTACTTCGTACTTACCAATTTATGACGCTCACGATATCTTCGTAGCGCTTGTAGTCGTAGTCGGGCTATCCAACACTAGTAGATACCCAATTTTTGGCATGATCAGGAAACAAATCCAAAACAAAGATCATAGTAGTTAGTACGCCATCTAGCTTTACCACGAGAGGAGAGGAAGGCGGTGGTCAAACTTACTCGAAGTGGTAAGATGCGTAAATGATGTGTCTATCCTGCCATTCCCTGAAGCACCTGTAAATATAACCTGCAGCTCGAGACCTCGCTCTTGTCTTCATGGTGGCCTTCGGTTCTTCTAACTCTTGTGGTGTCTTGTCCTTATGTATCTTGTCTTTCTCATTTATCCGCGGGTTGATCGCACTTTGATTGATCAAGCTCGGATTGAAGTATCCAACCTTCCAATCGGGTCTGTTGTATTTCTTCTTTTGAAAGGTTGAATTCAAGCTACGAGAAAAAAGCACAAGGCAATATATAACATGTATTTCAAAACGTAGAAAATACGAAAAAGATGGATGGAGGCACTTACATGCACCACAAGGTTATGAAGGTCGTGTCCATCTCACCGAGCCGAAACATAGTGTGGATATCATTAAAATATAGTCCAAGAAGTCGAGTCGGCGGTATCGTTGAACACGTCCTTTGGAAGCTTACAGGTGATCACATCCACTAATTCTTTCGCTGCCGTTATGTACCGGTCGTGTAGCTTCCGCATCTCTCACGGTAGGTTTGACAACATCCTTTTAGATATGAGGGGCTTGGCAAATATGAACTTTGAGAAGTCCTCATTCTCGTCATGACCCTCAAATATGTCATCTTCGTACTGTAGCAAGCGACGAGGATCCGTGATAGGTGTGATTGATTGCACGGGTCCCTACCTCATTCGCTCCAAGTATTTTTTGACATGTTTAGGTGGTGGCTTTGACGGATGCCCCCGCCCCCCGCGCGGGCGTAATATTCCTAGGGATTACGGGAGTAAACCCCTTCTAAAGAGGCTCGACAATCCGAGGCTCTTCATCCAAGACGAGTGTTTCGACTTACGGCTTGACAAAGGGGACACGTTGGCCTTCGGGCTCGACAAAGGGGACTATTTGCTATTGAGGCTCTTGATAGCTGGGTATTATGGCCATTTCTTGTTGTGGGGGGTCTACGAGTATAGGACTCATAACCGCTTCCTGTCCTTGGTCATCTTGTTGCTTAGCGAGCTGAAGCAACACCCGACAAAGGAGACGGTTCTCCAGCTCCGACTTCGTCCCACGTGAGTTGTTGACTCACATGAACCGATCCATGTCCAGGCAAGGGGGAGGAGAAACTCGTGGTTCCGAGAGGACAACATCACTTCGTTTCCACAAGACGAAGGAATCGATAGCATCATGTAGAGTTATAATCCCCACGTCGGGTATGGGGCACTCAATCTCGTGCTCCTCACATCCTTGATTGATTTCCTCGACGGTGACACGCACGTACCCGGGGGAATATCCATGTTGTGGACTGTTCGTCCTGGAAGTGCTCTTCCGGTTGCAACCTTCAATGGTTTGTAACCAAATGGCACATGCAGCTCACATGGACATTCTTGCGTGATGACTTCTGCTTCTAATGGGGAGGTAAAGCTAGGCGAAGTGGTTGGGACTCGTATCGGTCGTGCTGGGGATACTGCCACTTCGCAAGTCAGCTTGGTACATCTCCATCGGTCGCCTCCACTCTACCTTGTCCCTCTGCTCCTTATCTTTCTTGTGAAATTTATGTTTTTTTGTACAAGGAGGCGGAAGAGCTAGACGAGAAACACTCTTTCCAAGTGGCCTTGGAGTACACTGCTCGCACACGCCCACCATTCTCTTTGGTCGCCACGGCAAGGGAGAGTTGGTGTCTCCGATATATTCAGATTGAATAACACCGGACTGCATTTGCGACTTGATTTCACCCATCAATTGTTGGATAATTTGCGCTGAATCCGAGTCCATCGGAATAATCTCCCCATTTTCATCCATTGTAGAATGGGCAAGAATCCAATTTTTTGCTCGTGGCTCGAGGCCCTCCAATGGATCGGGCTTCCCTTCGGCATGGAGCTTTTCTTCCATCACCCTCCACTCTAGAATTTTTTTCTTGTATCCGCCGGGGCCCAAGTGTGGCTTGTACTTATTTTTCTTGTTCACCTCTAACATCTTCGTACTAAGGTCCTTGGCAGGTGCGGTTGTCTTCTGCTGAAAAAATAGTTCCCGATCCTGTGCACTTATTTGTCTATAATCGTCAAAAGGTATTATGCCACGTTTGACATAATTGCAGTTTAGCTCTGGACCTCCATTCTCGAAAGATATGTGACATTGCTGTCACCTGTTGCCTTCTTGGCTTTCTCGAGGTCTGCTGGTGGGAAGAGGATGTGTGATCTAATGGAATTCCACATTTCCTCTTTGCGCTCTTGAGGCACCACCTTCCAATCGGACCAAGTGATTTTGCATTTCTCCCCGACCACTACACCACAATGGTTCCGCCATTTTGCATGGACACCTTTTGGTTCAACAGGCTCCCGGTCGGCGGGGTCCGGGGCTGTTACTTCATAAGTGCCCTCGGCCTTGTTCGCAGAGCGTTTACCCCGCGCTTGCACTTTTTGGGGACTCATGGGCAGCTATGTTATCCGTTTGCGCCTCATGAGGTGTGTCTTGGCAAGCCATGGATACTGACGCTTGTGCGGCCAAGGCACGACGAACACTTCATCGAGGAGCCTAGCATTTAAAGAATCATTAAAGTTCGGTAATTTGCTGATAAGGGAGACTTGAGGAATTTCACAAAAAGAATTACATTTGACGTGATACCTCTTCTGCGGGCACATAATCGGGGTCCTCATCAATACCCCCGGGTTTGCAAGGAGGGGGAGGATGAGGATCCTCGGGTTCTTCCCATTATCTACTTGATGAGGAGCTTTCATGGTTCGGATCCACAACATCCTCTTGTGTGTATTGGATCGCGGGGGGGGGGCTGTCTTCCGAATTATGTGGGTTTGTCCCTTGTAATGGCATCTTGTCCGCCATTATAGGATCTAATACCTTTAGGGAAACAATGAAAAGATTTAAATAGAGGAGAGAGTTTAAAATAAAGGAAATATGACAGGAAAGAAGGACAGAAGAAAATAGAGAAAAATAGTGAGAATTAATTTGCATGCCATCGGAACGGGGATAGCATCATAATCATATAGTAGAAGAGGTAGATGAGGAGGAAGGACATACAATGTAGAACACTTTCATAAGAAAGGCAGCTACACATTATGCAATACATACCGCAATTTATACGACCTCGAGGTAAATAGGTCGGGATACTTGGGCATCCTTCGGAAAATCAAATATAATGTGGCATACACATCACAAAGACGATCTGGAAAATATCCAAGCATCCGACCATGTCTACCTAAGGTCGTACGAGTTGCGATATGTCTTGCATATTATTGTACCAACCTTCCAAATGAAAGACACCCTACATTCTATATTCTTCCCCCCCAGCTACCCCTTCTCCTATATATATATAGAGATGTTTATCAATAGTCATCATCTGCAAAAAAGTTAGGATATTTTTCAAGACTTAGTTGAAGATATATTTTTTGCTCTCGGTGCAGGTTGCCGAATCAACGGCCATCCAACGCTATCATTAAGGTCATTGACTCGTATGTCAACATGTTTCCAACATCCGAGGATATGGTCCATGCTACCACACTCATCTCACTTAGCCCGCTTTCATCATCGAGCATGGCTAGACCAATGAGACGGGAGAAAATAAAGGAACGAAGGGGAAGTAGAGGAAAGTAGGGGAAGTAGAGAGAAAAGGAGAAAAAAGAGGAAAGAGAGGAGAAAAGATGGGGAGAGAGGAAGAAATACAGGAAAGGGGGAAGTAGAGAGAAAAGGAGAAAAAAAGGAAATAGAGGAGAAAATAATGGTCTAGCCATGAAATAGAGAAAATAGAGGGCCAATGTAGGGGAAACGAGAGGAAGAGAGGAGAAAATAGGGAAGAGATTTTAGAATTAGCTCTGAATTAGCTCTGAATTAAGTGTGCCTAAAAGATACACATATGGAGCAACCACATATGCAGCACTTAGCTGGCTATAGCGGTCTAACCACATGTCATCACATATGAGCACTTAGGGAAGAGATGTCGGAATTAGCTCCAAATTATCTATGAATTCAGTGTGCCTAAAAGATACACATATGCAACACTTAGCGGGCTATAGTGGTCTAACCACATACCATCACATATGAGCACTTAGGGAAGAGATGTCAGAATTAGCTCCGAATTAGCTATGAATTCAGTGTGCCTCGAAGATAGACATATGCAGCACTATCAGAGCACTATCGAGCTAAACAAGAGCAAATTTTCAGAGCAGTATCAGAGCCATATTCAGAGCAATATTAGAGCAATATCAGAGCTAATTTTCAGAGCTAAACCAGAGCAATATTAGAGCTAATTTTTAGAGCTAAACCAGAGCAATATCAAAGCAATATCAGAGCAATATCAGAGCTAATTTTCAGAGCTAAACCAGAGCATATTCAGAGCATTATCAGAGCAATATCAAAGCAATATCAAAGCTAATTTTCAGAGCTAAACCATAGCATATTCAGAGCTAATGCAGAGCTAATTTTCAGAGCTAAATCAGAGCTAAATCAGAACATTCAGAGCTAAATCGAGAGCATTCAGAGCTAAATCATAGTAGCACAATCACGGGAACAATCTTGCTCGGCTGGAGAGGAGCCACGAGACCGAGAGAGGGGAGAGGGGATGGGGCATACCCGGTATACGAGAGAGGGGAGCTCGCCGGAGGAGGCGCTCATGGGGAGGAGCTCGTGAGAGAGGTGGAGCTCGCAGGACCTCACGAGGAGGAGCTCGCGAGACGGAGGTCGCGAGGGAGGAGCCACGGTCGGGGGCTCGTCGGGGCGAGAGAGGGGGTCGCGTATCGGGGCCATTCGTCGAGGCCGCGTGCCGAGAGGGGGAAGGAGGCGGCGGCGAGTCCGGTGAGGACCACGGCGCGTGCGAGGCGAGGAGGAGGAGGGCGGCGCAGCGAGGAGGACCTCGCGGGGCCGCGGGGAGGAGCTCGCGAGAGAGGTGGAGCTCACCGAAGCTCACGAGGAGCGGGGGACCTCGCCGGACCTCGCGAGGAGGAGGTCGCGAGGGAGGAGCCACGGACCGGAGCTCGTCGGGGCAGAGAGAGGGGGCCGCGCGTCGGGGCCGTTCGTCGGGGCCACGGGCCGGAGAGGGGGAAGGAGGAGGCGGCGGCGAGTCGGGGAGGACGACGGCGGCACGAGGCGAGGAGGAGGAGGGCGGTGCGGCGAGGAGGATCTCGCAGGGCCGCGGAGTTGGTGGTGGAGGGCGGCGCGACGAGGAGGACCTCGCGAGGTGGAGCTCACGGCGTGGGGAGGGCGGCGCAGCGAGGAAGCGGCGGCGGTCGGGCGGCTCGACGGCGTAGTTTTGCCAAGGCCCGCCGGAAAGTCAGGATTGGCTCGTGGCTGCCGGCCTTTATAGGCAGCGGTAGCCACGGTTGGAGATGGTGGCACGTGCCCCACATGTCGGTGATCCATGCTGCATTAGCTACGGTTCACTTCAATACCAACCGTGGCTATTGTTGCCACAATGACATGTGGGCCCGTTATGTCGGTGGCACAAACAATAGCCACGGTTCGTTTCAATAGCCACGGTTCGGCTTGAAACGAACCGTGGCTATTGTTGTCTCGCTGGGCTCACTTATCATTGACACAATTTATTTTTTTATGAGTAATTTTTCTTTTACTTCTTCTATTTTTGTTATAAAAAATATAATGCCTTCGCATCTAATTCTTGGCATGCCATTGTTTTAGTTGTTTACAAACACATATGTATTTTTTGTTTTTTGTACTCCATAACTTTTTAATATAATATTTGGTCTACAAAATTGTTTTTCTAGACTTTTACATGGGCCAAATGATTTAAATAATTCCAACAAAATTTCATTAGATTTTTATTGGTATGATAGATGCGTGTGCCAATTGTCAATTCAAAACTAATACAAATTCTTTTCATACAAAAAAATCAAATGATACCACGTTTTTTCTATTATTTTGCACATTTATGATTTGCAAACTATAAGCTTGTTTGACCAACATTTTGGCATGGCACTGCTTCCCGAGCATTCCAACTCATTTATATTTTTTATAATTTTTTTAAAGTTTTTTTATAGAAAAAGTAGTTCAAATGGGACTATATGTCTCGAGTGAGTCGAGTTTTATACTCAAACTCATGTTGTTTGATCCCAGGCACATTTATATGTTTTGAAAAATTGAACCAGAAAATCTACGTGTGTGTTTATAAAAGGCATACATACCAACCGTATGTTGAGTTCAAAATCGATACAGTTTATGAAATAAAAATAATTAAATAAATGTTAAAACGTACCATAAGTACATTTATAGATAATTCAAGAAAATAAGTTCGAGATTCTTACAAAACAAAGAGCAAAGTGATAGATTAGAATTTTACAAAAATTTAGAAACAAGAATCGTTGAATTTGGACAATATTTGACTTCTATATACAAGTTTTAAAATTTAAATAGAAATCAAAAGAATAAAACATACAACCTTAAAGAACTAGTGGATGAACTACTAATGGGCCTCATATTAAGAGTGAGGCCCAAAACATTATTGTGATTTTAAAAAAATATTGTTCAATTGATTTAAAATGTTAAAAATTAATTAAATTGTCTTAAGTTGCTGAAAAATAATTATTCTTAACTAGTTTTAACTTGTGGAATTAATAAAAACTATTTGAGTTGTTGGAAAATAAAAAACCAGTTAAATTGCCAAAAAATAATTAAAAAGTTGTTAAATTGATTTAAGTTGCTGGAAATTCATTAACATACTGTTAAATTTATTTGAGTTGTTGGAAATTAAAAAATACTGTTAAAGTTATTTAAGGTGCCCAAAATATAATTAAAAATTTGTTGAATTGATTTAAGTTGCTGAAAATTCATTAAAACACTATTAAAACGATTTGAGTTGTTGGAAAATAAAAAATAGTTAAATTGATTTAAGTTGCCAAAAAATAATTAAAAAGTTGTTAAATTGATTTAAGTTGCCCAAAAATAATTAAAAAGTTGTTAAATTGATTTAGGTTGCTTGGAAATTCATTAACATGCTCGTTAAATTTATTTGAGTTGTTGGAAATTAAAAAAAATGCTTGCGTGCTAATGACAGTAACCACTTCCGTGCTGTTAACCTAACATTGTTAGGGTTTAGATTTTCTTTTGCACACACGAGATGTTAATTTGAATGCTTCATGAGAATTAATGAAGATAAATTAGCTAGTTGATCACCGATAAACAACGGTTCCCCTCTACCCTAGTAGTGTGATTCCTTAACTAGTAGTTCCATTGTTATGATGAAATACACACATATTCTATAAAATTTAAACAATGCGAACTTATTCAATAAAGGGCTGGTTACATATATGTCTCTCTAAACAACACCACATTTTGCATTCATGTAGGTTCGGAGGTGAACGTGGTGACCGCCGAGGAGGAGACCACCTCCGCTGCTGCTTGTGACCCCACCGTCTAGGGTCAAGTTCAAGGCAAGCCCCGGTGCACAACTTTAAATTCTAGGATTTTTCTTTCTATAATTGTGATGGTAGGATTTGATTGTGCATTAGGTGTGTAGAGTTGAATGAAACCACTAGTATGCAGCAGGATTCTTTTATGCCTTGATTAGAGAGCCTTCGCTAGATGCTTGCTAATTAGGGTTTCGTATCCATCGAGTAGTACGGAGACCACTCATAGTATAGGATTATTACTACACTGGACACGATGACAAGATGGAAAGGATGGAGAGGAAATCGGAGGCCGGACGGGCAACTTAGGTGGAAAGAGAAGGACCGACTAGTCTTTAAGGTGGTAGCCCTGTCCGTGCACACATGGACCGCATCGTGTCCGGCCCATGTGGATAAGTTTGAACGTACTTGCTTGCATGCCTGGTGTTGATGGGCCCGATAAACCGACGTAGCAATGGAGGTCTGTGATGCTAGGGAGATATCCTACCCCCTTGGTTACTAGGCAGGAATTTGGGAGGAGAGTAGGGAGCACTCTACTCACGGATGACGTCCGGGACGGCATCACGTGAGGGACCCTATTCGGGGGCGGTAGGCCCGACTAGTGTTACAACACCCGAGCGAAAGGTTGTCTCATGCGGCTTCGGGAAGCGCATATGTGACGTGCAATCAGGTTTCTCCTGCAGGATGTAAATCGATTCGAATCGCTGCCCCTCACGAGTAACGAGTACCACTTATCTCGTTGACCGGAACGTAGTAAGAAGAGGAGTATGTTGATGATAATGATGGTTACAATGATTATTTTCTTGTTAATCACTTGCTTGAGTTTCATGGATTGTTATAGACTAGAGCAAACTAAATTTGAACTATTATACACTTAATGCATCGCTAAAAGATGAAAGTAAGGACGCACTTGTAGGCTGGCTTAGTGCTTAGCAATCCTGTCCCCTGGCCTTTGCATGTCTAGGTGTCAGCTGTAGATGGCCGACTTGACGGGCCGGTCTTGCCGAGCTTTAGTTGCTCGGGGCTTTGCTCTACGTGGCTTTCGGAGGACCCCGCCCCACATGACGACGCTAGAGGAGAGCTGTGGACCAACTACTCCGCCGATGGATTACACTACACATGGGAGTGGTGCGGCCCCGACGAGTAGAAGGAGTTGATTGCCCGTACGGTGTGTAGGGCAACACACCCGTCTCTGCCGGATGCCCGTTGTGTATCACCGATGAGAGCGATTGTATCAAACTTCGTATCTGTTTTATGTTGAACTATTGATGTAACTTAACGCTTCCGCAATTTCGAGACTCCGATGTATCATGATGATGATGGATGTACCTATGTATTTCCTTATCTCTCTTATTGAGCTTATGTTTGTATGTTGTAATATCGGGCATCACAGCGTATGGTGCCACCCAAGATGATCCTGGATGTGACACCCCGTGTCACAAAAATCAGGTTGTTACTGTACTAAATAAAATCTTGCATATGTAAAACAGTAATCAACTGCCCAGTCACATGAAATGATAGATTTAAGTCCTATTAGGGTTTTTATTGCCCCCAAAACCCTAGCTCTTGAGATCTCAAACTTTCTCCAAAGTGGTAACCCCAAATTTTTGCACAATCTGGTAGAACACATCAAGACTTGAATTTAGGACATTTTTCCTGAATTTTTGGGTCAGTACAAATCCCTAGAAAAATCCAACTCTAAACAGAAACAGTACCTGTTCAACAATTTTTATAAATTTTTACATTTCGAATTTGAACTTTGGCCTATAAGGAAAGTTGTTCCACATAATCCAATGGAACCACAGAAATTTTGGTTTGCAAAAATGTCAAAAGGATCAAATTTTATGAGCCATTTACAGAGGAGGACAGCAGTGGCAAAACTGTAAATTGTGAGAATAACAATTGAACAGGGGCCGGCACGATGGCCGGGGCCACCGTCAGCGGCGTTCGCCGCCGGTGCCCATGCCGGTTAGGCGCCGCCCGTCCTCGCCGCTCCGTGCAACTCCACGCGTCGCCCATCGTCCAGGAAGCTTCGCCTCGAAGCGTGCGCGCTCGGCCGTCGATGGCGGGGAAGAGAAGTTCGCCATGGCCGCCGTCCGGGCCATCTCCCCGTGCGCTGCCTCTCCGCATTGCAACGCCCCTCATTCGCGTGAAACCGCTTCGCCGGCTCCTTGCGCATCTCCCCACCAGCCCACGGCCTCCCTTCGCCCTCTCGAGGGCTACAATTTCCACGAGAACCGACGAGCCCCGTCCTTTTCTTCCGCGCCGGCGAGCTCGAATCCGCCCCACTCAGGTGAGCTCATGCTCCACCTTGGCCTCGAAGGGTGCGCGGGAACCTAACGCACCTCCCTGCCTTGCCCCGAGGTTGAACCGAGCCGCGGCCGAGGAGAAACTTGCTTCTTCTTCGTCGCCGGTCACCGCGCCCCCGCCACCCCGTCGACGCCAGCTCACTCCGGGCCACCTCCTCCTTCTTCGACCCCGCGCCGAGCTTCCCCTCGAGCAGGTGATGCTCTCAGCCTTGACCGCCCCTTCTTTCGCGCAGTGGTGAGCACGAGCTCCCACGCCGGAGCCGCCGCACCCGCCATAGCTCGACGCGAGCGAAGCTCCGTCCACCCACTCACCTCGCCACCCCCACCAAACGGTGCGCCGTCGAAAACCGTGCACAGGCGGCCAAGCCCGACCCCTGCGGCGAGCCCTAACGCGCCGTCGGTGAGCGCTGCCGCCGCTCCGGCGAGCCCCTCCCGCGCGCGACACTTAGAAATATTTCGAATCGTGCTGAAATTTCGTAACGGTTAAGGATTTTAGAAAAATCATAACTCGAGTTATACGCCACGGATTTGAACGATTCAAAGCGCATTGGAAAGCTTGTGACATGTACTTTAACATGGTGTACATGAACACCTATGGTTATATAGTAAAAATTAATTTTTGAGTGAGATGAAAATGCTATCGTGACCAAACTGCTTAACAAGATTGCATTTTAAAAATGATGTAACTTCTGGACCCCGGATCCAAACTGCATGAGCAAGGGCTCTTTGGAAAGTAGATAACTTGTACTTTAACGTAGTAGCCTAATCCCAGTACTTCATGTGTAGAAAAATGAAGATTTAAGCACTCTAAGATGCTAAACCGTTATGCCTGCGTGACAACTTGCCGTTTTTGAAATTCAATAACTTTTTGAATACAGCTCCAAATGAAACAGCTATAGGCTCGTTGTAAACCTTGAGTTATGTACTTTACATCAACCAACATGAATCACCTAAGTTCTATAACAAAATATTAAGATTTGGACACCTTAAGATGGCTTCACAAGCAACCTGTTAACCTTGACTTAGTGAAATAAAATGGCTGAAAATGGGCTAAGCTCAAATTGCCCTTTTTACTTGCTGTTATGGTTAGATGATTTTTCACACTTACATGGCACAATTAAACAGACCATAATCACGTTTATCTTTTTGGGCAAGAACGGTCAGATATGGTGTAGGTTAATCACAGCAAACCCACATGAAATGATGAGTACTAGTGGTGCACGATGTATAACGAAGTGATAAAACTTCATCCTAAGAAATGAGCATCAACCTCTTGCATACTAAGTAATAAGAAATTATACCCTATTTTCTTGATCTCAAAAACCAGCAGGTACATTTATACTAAATGATGGAAAGTTTACCTAATTAGAAGGTTGTCCCCATGAAACGAACCCCACTTACCACCATCATGACCATATCATCACCACTCAAGAGCATGTTTAATTTATGCAAACGTTTCGTTACACTATGTTATTGAGAAAGTTCCATGAACTATATAAATACGAAATTCATCCGTTGCTCATGCACTTCATATGCATTCATATAGGAACCCCGACCGGAACCGAAGATCAAGGAGGGCACCAACTTGAAGTGAGCGAGTTCGAGTGTGCTGACTACGAGCCGAATCAAGGCAAGCCCCGGAGCATGACCTATGTTTTAAAATTTCTCTTTATTTTCACATACGTCTATGATGTATTGTGCATTTACGTTTAGGAGTTGCTCGGAAACCTAGTTGCACTAGACTCCTGTATCCTATGGTCTTGGATAGGTATAATCCTTTTTCGATAGAATGGCTATGCTCAAATGAGTCACCGGTAGCAACACCGAGTGATTTGGAGATCACCCGGTCTAGGGATGAATTTTTGGTTACTCTCACATGAATAAATTGGAGACCGTACGGGGGAGTGCATGTGTTGGAAAGCGGTGGCAAGGTTGGCCCTTGTTCGCCATAGCCCCGTGCGTGTCGGTTAAGGACCGTTCGTTGTGACTCCGCGAGCAAGTATTGAGTTGTGTACCAAATGCATACCTTCGTATGGGAGTTGGTAAACTGATGTAACTTAAGAGTCGTAGTGTTGGACGGTCGCTCCACCCTTTTGTGCAAAGTGTTGGTCACGGTGGATGCACGGGTTTGTGAGTAGACGGAGGGTGTGTCATTACCCTTGGACCCGACGCTACTGTGGTTGCATGTGGAATACACACTCGGAGGGTGGACCCGGCTCATATCTATGATAATCTTGTGAAAGGTGGCCATACGTGTTCTTAAATGATGCGTATGTCGTGCATTTGGGTTTTCCCCTGCAGGGTGTAAATCGATATATATCGCCGTCCCTCGCGGTGATGAGTACCACTTGTCTCGAGCAGATTGCATCGTAGTAACAAAGTGAATATGATGATTAATCTTGCTGATTTTAAAGAACTACTTCATGTATTGCAACCATGTTTGTTAGAAATGCTCATTAAATTTACATTCATGTTCCAACCCTCTTAACTTGGCTAAAATGTGAGTTAGGCAACTGCTTTAAGTGCTGTTTTTGCAAGTTCCCGCAAGCCAGGTCAAGCCCCTGCATGTTAGGGTCGGTTCTTAGAACCATTTTTGACGGGTAGGCCTTGCGGAGTATATTAGATACTCAGGGTTTGTGTTGCAACTGTTTTCAGGGTTCCCGCAGCCCGACTATTGTGATTGCTGCGGGAAGTATGTGTGTCAAAGCGAGGAACCTCGGGAGTGGACCGTGGAGTGGGTTCCCGCTTCACCGACTCAAGAGTGAGGCCATGCCGTATGGGCTGGTGTGGTTCTCCTAAGTTAAGCTATATATATATGTACCGTCGAGATCTTTACGCTTCCGCAAAGACATTATCAAGTATTGAAAAATCACACTTCACTTATGTATTGTAAATCTGAAATTCGAACAATGGTTTGTAATAATTAAGAGATCATGTATGAAACTTGTTACTCAAGTAGTGTTCTCTATGTAATCAAATGCTGAATGTATTCCCGATGTATGTGCAATGAACGTTCGCTTCGTCGAATGTCTCCCAATACGATCCTGTTCGACAATCCCTCTCGCTTCGCGAGGTAGGGGTGTCACAGCTGGTATCGAGCCGTGTTGGGATATGCCGTACACTACGGGTCATATTAAAAATCACCAACACATTTATACGGTGAGGAACGACATAGAAAGCCCAAGTAAGGTCTACAGTAGGAATAGATATGGCAAACTAACCCTGGGTTATGCTTGTTTAAATTTTTGCAACTACGGCCCGGCCCAGGTATGTTGCAATTTAAATTAGCGCTCCGTGCCCGCGGAAGTAATAATACGGGACAATGTTGGCTCGTGGCAATCCACGGGGCGGTTCTTTCTATGAACCGTTACTAGGAGAAAGATGATGATGATGAGGAAGATGATGAGATTGTGGAACATTTGTTTTCATAGTTTCTTTTGAATTTGATGTAATGTTTCTGAAATGGTCTCTTGCAGGTACGCTAACCACGAAATTTAGATCGTGTAGTTCCCGTGATGAGATCGTGTGTGTGTTGCCACAAAAAGCGAGTGGTCGGCTATATATAGACCGATCACGTGTTTTATTTTGGAAAGGACGTAGGTTGACGGCATTTCATGTCAACATCCATGCCATGCATCACCATTGCATAAGATAATTGAGCGAGAATGCAAAAAAAAAACCGGTCTCGAACAACTCACTAAAATCTTAACACAAGTCGTGCATGATATCCAAAAATCGGGCAGAAAATCCCACCCGATCGAGAACTAAACCCTAACCGATTATCGTTTTCACGGAAACGGCCACAACTTTTAAATCGTTCACTCAAACGAAACGGTTAAACACAATCCGGAAAGCTCATAACACGTACCATCACCCTGGCATGATGACCCAAGTAAAGGTAGAGTGGAATCATACTAAAAATGACTTATCCGAAAACCTGGCAAAAGGTTGCCAGATTTCACCGAATCGTCGGGTTGGCAGATTCGGGTGTCTCACGAAAATCGCGATAACTTTTGAAGTACTTATTCAAATAAAACGATCTACCCCATTCTGGAAAGCTCGTGTTATGCCCCACATTTCATCTAATATCAGGTCAGCAAGAAAAATTTGCTAAGCTGGTCAAATAAGCAAAAACAGAGAACCAATTTGTAGTTTCCGGCGTTACCAGAAAGTCTGGCAGAAAAATCCGTCGAGCCGGAAATCGCCATATCTTTTGATCCGCTTAAGATTTTTTCGTGTTCTAGGATGCGTTGGAAAGCTTAGGAAATACTCTAGCATCTGGTTATAAATTTTGGTAAATTTTACTGTACAAACAGAGACGAAATTGGGGAAAAACAGAGAGGGTACAGAACCGGTTACGTGTAAAGGATGTCAGTTTCTTTCTGTCTTCTTTTCAGCATGTCAATTGAGCTTTTATTTCCTAAAATTATTGATAATAATGCTGCTTAAAATATGTCCCTAACCATGATCTATAGATGGATGCAAGACAACTCATGACTGAAAGGAATCAGCTGAGATCTGAGGTGGAAGACCTCACTGATCGTCTCACCGATGTCACGGACGACTACTACTCAGCGAAAGAGGAGAACAAGCAGCTGACCGCCCGTATCACCGAGCTGGAGCAGGAAAATGCTGCCCTGACTGTACGTATCAAGGAAGTGCAGGATGACCTTATCTTCAGCGACAACCTACGTGTCGTCGCAGATAGGGCAAAAGAAAGAGCTGAGCAGGAAAAGGCAGAACATGAGCAGATGGCTACGTTCTGTGATGAGGAGCGGATTGAAGCGCTAAATGAGCTGAATGCAGCTAAGACATCTATTACTCAGAAGGACGAGACCATCTACTCCCAGCAGGCCACCATGCAATTCCTGCATGGACAGCTTCAGGCCGCACAGACCAACATGGACCAGCTGTTCACGGAGATAGGGAATCTTCAGCACCAGTTGGCCGCGTTACAGCAGCACCACCAGGTGTTGCTGGCAGCTCACTGGAACCTGTTACAGCCACCACCGCCGGAGAACAATGGTGACGACGCTGCTAGCGATGCTTCCGATGTGAACAACCCGGAAGACACCGACAGCGATGCTTAGACTACTAGCTAGTGTTAAGAAAGGAACTTGTAAAATTAATGGTAGTGTACTAAAGAACAAGAACTAGTGGCTTGTACGTACGTAAGGACGTAGTGGTCGCTGTGTTTTGGGTAGATTGACAGCATAGGAGGTATGGATGACTAGCTAGGCCGGAAAACTCTGGACGTATAACCCCGCGCTAAGAAGTGTTAATATCGCGCGCTTTTGTGTACAAATGGGTTGCACCTCGAAATATATCTGAACCACTAAGCTTATGTTTAATGAATATGTGTCTCGCTCCGTCAAAATTCAGAACCGTGAGGAAAATTTACTAAGTTTGAATGGTCTGAAATTGTGAGCAAAAATCTTTGGTTTAATCAATTTCAGATCATAGAAATTAATCTCCCAGGTTATGCAATCTAAAAATTTCGTACCGAAACTTTTACTCCATCAATTTCAGCACCTGATGAAATTTCCTCCTATGGATTGCATTCTGAAATTCATGTTCATATCATGTCCCTTAATTACTATCATTGTCTATGGCTCCGAAACGCTGAGACTAATGGTGTAATTAAATTGTGTGGCAGATGGTGAACACTCGTCGCACGGTGGATAATTCGGGGGAGGGTGCTTCGTCGCAGCCACCTCCTCCACCACCGTTGACTGCTGTGGAGCAACTTGTTCATAATCAGAACGAGATGTTTCGGCTGTTCCTGGCGAGCCAGAACAATAATGCCCAGGCAGCAGCTCCTCCACCGCAGCCCCGTCCCACCTCTTATGGGGATTTCTGGGCGACTCAGCCGCCATCTTTCTCGAAGCAAAGGACCCCCTGGAAGCAGATAATTTTCTGCGTATCGTGGAGTCCAAGTTTGCTCTTCTGAATTGCACCGAGCACCAGAAGACTCTATTTGCAGCACAGCAGCTCCGTGGGTCGGCTAGTGCGTGGTGGGCAAACTACACCGCTGCACTCCCCGCAGATCACCAGGTGCTCTGGCCGGAATTCTCGGCAACCTTCCGTGCACACCACATTCCTGACGGTGTCATGAGAAGGAAGCTTCAGGAATTTGTTGACCTGAAGCAAGGCTCCAGCACTTGTGCAAGAGTATGCTCGGAAATTCAACTATCTTGCCCAGTATGCTTCCTATCATGCTGACACGGATGCGAAGAAGCGTGAGTGCTTTCGGAAGGGTTTAAATCCGAAACTACAAGACCGCCTCGCTCTCTTGAATGGCACTTTCAATGAATTGGTTAGTGCCGCCATTGTGCAAGAGGACGCCATTCGCGTCAATCAGGATGACAAGAAGAGGAAGCGCGCCGCGGGAAGTTCATCCGGTGCGCCACCTCACAAGTTCAAGCTTGCAGTGACCAGCCCCACTGGTCAGAAATTCCGTGTCCCGGTGCCTCCAATGGGTGGGCAACGCACTACCTTCCAGCAGCCTTATCGTGCGCCCCACCACTCCTATCAGCACCGTGGTCACCAGCACACCCCGCAGCAGCATAGCCAAGGTGCCGAGGCCATCCCCGCAGCAGCCATGCTTCAACTGCGGCGGCATTGGTCACTTCATCGAGAGAATGCCCACACCCTCGCCGCAACAATGGCAACAACGGAGGGAATAACCAGCATCAGCACCACCGCGGAAATAATGGCAACAATAATAACCGCGGCAACAACAACAACAATCATAACAAAACCCCCACCAAAACCGGCCGTGTGAATTTTACTACGGTCGAAGATGTGCAAGCCGGAGAACCGGTCCTCTCGGGTATGTTTTCTATATCCGGATATTCCGCTCTCGTTCTTTTCGATTCCGGCGCCACACATGATTTCATCGATCAAGCATGTGTGGATAGGTTGCATCTATCATCCACCATTTTGCAAACCCCATACACTATCACATCGCCTGGTGGTCTCATTCACACAAACCATGAAGCAAGAAACGTTCCCCTGGAACTTGCCGGAAATACATACCCCTCAACACTAATCATTCTAAATGGGCAAGGCAGAGATGTGATATTAGGAATGAAATGGATGAAACGACATAGAGCTGTCTTACACATAGATACCGGGAAGTATATTTAAATTCACCTCCGTACGGCTCGGCTATCCTATCATTGCCGTACCCAAAAATTTCTAGAAATCAAATTCAGCACCTAGCATTAAAGAAATTAGAAGACATACCGGTAGTATGTGAGTTTCCCGATGTGTTTCCGGATGATTTGCCGGGAATGCCACCTGATCGGGAAGTAGAATTTAAAATTGAACTTCAACCCGGAACCGCACCGATATCTAGAAGACCATATAAAATGGCTCCAAACGAATTAGCTGAACTTAAGGAGCAACTCAACGAACTTCTAGACAAGGGGTACATACGCCCAAGTGCTTCGCCTTGGGGCTGCCCCGCCCTTTTTGTGAAGAAGAAAGATAAATCCCTAAGGTTATGTGTTGATTATCGACCCCTCAATGCGGTGACCATCAAAAATAAATACCCCCTCCCACGCATTGATATGCTATTCGATCAATTAGTCGGTGCAAAAGTATTCTCAAAAGTCGATCTTCGCTCGGCTACCACCAAATTAAAATTCGGCGAGAGGACATTCCTAAAACCGCTTTCTCTACGAGATATGGACTTTTTGAATATCTCGTAATGTCTTTTGGACTGACAAATGCACCGGCTCATTTCATGTACCTCATGAACTCGGTATTTATGCCGGAGCTGGACAAGTTCGTGGTGGTATTCATTGATGATATCCTCATTTATTCCAAGTCGGAGGAAGAACATGCTGAACACCTCCGCATTGTGCTTCAACGACAACGAGATCATCAACTTTATGCAAAATTCAGCAAGTGTGAATTTTGGTTGGATCGAGTTCCATTTTTGGGTCATATCATTTCAGCTGAGGGAATTTCCGTCGATCCAAGTAAAGTTGCTGACGTGCTAAATTGGAAGACTCCCAAAACCGTCAAGCACATCCGTAGTTTTCTCGGACTTGCGGGATATTATCGGAAATTCATTCCAAATTTTTCTATCGTCTCCAAGCCAATGACCAAATTGTTGGAGAAAGACTCTACCTTCAAGTGGAGCCCGAGTGCGAAAATGCCTTCCAAACCTTGAAGAAGCATTTAACCACCGCTCCCGTTCTAGCTCAACCCGACATCAACGAGCCGTTTGACGTATATTGTGATGCGTCCGGCATCGGAATGGGTTGTGTTCTCATGCAAGAAGGCCGAGTCATTGCCTACGCCTCCCGCCAACTCCGCAAACATGAGAAGCACTATCCCACTCATGATCTTGAATTGGCATCGGTAGTTCTTGCTCTCAAAACTTGGAGACATTATCTCTTGGGAAATCTGGTGCATCTCTATACCGATCATAAAAGCCTCAAATATATTTTCACGCAGCAAGAATTAAATATGAGACAACGAAGGTGGCTAGAATTGATAAAAGATTATGAATTGGAAATTCATTACCACCCCGGAAAGGCTAATGTGGTTGCCGATGCATTAAGCCGCAAACACCGAGTGCAATCAAGTTGAAATCTGCTCTATGGAAAACTGCAGCAAATCTGAAAATGAGAGTAATCCTTGTCTTCATATCATTCCCTATGGTGCATTACAAAATTTGGCTCTTGTTCCTACTCTCCGAGAAGAAATCATTGCTGCCCAGAAAACGGATGAAGGTATGGAACACATCCGACAGAAGTTGGGTACCGAAAAGGCTAAGTGTTTCCGTCAAGATGAGGAGGGAGTTACGTGGTTCAATAACCGTCTCGTTGTTCCTAAGAATATGGAACTACGGAAGAAAATTCTTGATGAAGCCCATCTCTCTAAATACTCCATACACCCCGGTAGTAACAAAATGTACCGTGGGTTGAGAGAAAAATTTTGGTGGACTCGCATGAAGCGAGAAGTGGCTCGTTACGTTGCCGAGTGCGACACTTGCCAACGAGTCAAGGCTGATCATCTAAAGAAAGCCGGACTATTGCACCCATTGAAAATTCCCGCTTGGAAATGGGAAGACATAGCCATGGATTTTGTTGTTGGATTACCTCCCACCTCCAAGAAACATGATTCCATATGGGTAATCGTCGATAGGTCGACGAAATCAGCACACTTTATTCCAGTACACACCACCTACGGTGCTAAGAAGTATGCTGAATTGTATATTGCCCGTGTGCTATGTTTACATGGTGTGCCGAAGACCATCATTTCAGATCGTGGTCCGCAATTTGTTTCTCGATTTTGGGAACAATTGCATGCTAGTCTTGGTACTACCCTAATCCGGAGCTCTGCATATCATCCTCAAACAGATGGACAATCGGAAAGGTTGATTCAATATTTGGAGGATATGTTGAGAGCTTGTGCTTTGACGCAAAAGGGAAATTGGGATGATCAGTTACCATTCATTGAATTTTCCTATAACAACAGCTATCAAGAAAGCTCGGAGTCACTCCTTTTGAGGCGTTATACGGACATTCTTGCCGTACGCCGTTAAACTGGTCCGAGTCGGGCGAAAGAATAATATTTGGTCCGGATATTGTTGAGCAGGCCGAGGAAAAAGTGAGAGAAATACAAGCTAACATGAAGGCTGCTCAATCCCGCCAAATAAGTTATGCAAACAAAAGGAGACGCCCGCTGGAATTCGAGGTGAATGATCAGGTTTATCTTCGGGTCTCTCCCAATAAAGGTGTGTCACGTTTTGGTATAAAAGGAAAACTTGCTCCCCGCTACATTGGACCATTCCCAATTGTGGAGAAGTTTAGCCCCGTGGCATACCGGTTGCAAATGCCGACAAACTTGGAACGTGTGCACAACGTGTTCCATGTGTCGCAACTCATGAAGTGTCTAAAACCACCCATCGATGTGGTCATCTCCGACACCGAGCAATTGCAAGATGATCTATCTTATCCAGAAACTCCCGTCCGGATCCTCGATAAAAAGGATCGTGTTACTCGTAACCGCACTATCACCTTCTATAAAGTGCAATGGAGTAATCACACTGAGGATGAAGCCACTTGGGAACAGGAGGAATTCCTGGATAATCATTTCCCGAGTTCATGGCTTCACAATCGAGGTAACGACGCACCTCCCTTCGACCGCTCTTTTATCAACCGTAATCTCGGGACGAGATTTCTTTAAGGGGAGGGCTGTGACACCCCGTGTCACAAAAATCAGGTTGTTACTGTACTAAATAAAATCTTGCATATGTAAAACAGTAATCAACTGTCCGAGTCACATGAAATGATAGATTTAAGTCCTATTAGGGTTTTTATTGCCCCCAAAACCCTAGCTCTTGAGATCTCAAACTTTCTCCAAAGTGGTAACCCCAAATTTTTGCACAATCTGGTAGAACACATCAAGACTTGAATTTAGGACATTTTTCCTGAATTTTTGGGTCAGTACAAATCCCTAGAAAAATCCAACTCTAAACAGAAACAGTACCTGTTCAACAATTTTTATAAATTTTTACATTTCGAATTTGAACTTTGGCCTATAAGGAAAGTTGTTCCACATAATCCAATGGAACCACAGAAATTTTGGTTTGCAAAAATGTCAAAAGGATCAAATTTTATGAGCCATTTACAGAGGAGGACAGCAGTGGCAAAACTGTAAATTGTGAGAATAACAATTGAACGGGGGCCGGCACGGTGGCCGGGGCCACCGTCAGCGGCGTTCGCCGCCGGTGCCCATGCCGGTTTGGCGCCACCCGTCCTCGCCGCTCCGTGCAACTCCACGCGTCGCCCATCGTCCGGGAAGCTTCGCCTCGAAGCGTGCGCGCTCGGCCGTCGATGGCGGGGAAGAGAAGTTCGCCATGGCCGCCGTCGGGCCATCTCCCCGTGCGCTGCCTCTCCGCATTGCAACGCCCCTCATTCGCGTGAAACTGCTTCGCCGGCTCCTTGCGCATCTCCCCACCAGCCCACTGGCCTCCCTTCGCCCTCCGAGGGCTACAATTTCCACGAGAACCGACGAGCCACTGTCCTTTTTCTTCCGCGCCGGCGAGCTCGAATCCGCCCCACTCGGGTGAGCTCATGCTCCACCTTGGCCTCATAAGGGTGCGCGGGAACCTAACGCACCTCCCTGCCTTGCCCCGGGTTGAACCGAGCCGCGGCCGAGGAGAAACTTGCTTCTTCTTCGTCGCCGGTCACCGCGCCCCCGCCACCCCGTCGACGCCAGCTCACTCCGGGCCACCTCCTCCTTCTTCGACCCCGCGCCGAGCTTCCCCTCGAGCAGGTGATGCTCTCAGCCTTGACCGCCCCTTCTTTCGCGCGGTGGTGAGCACGAGCTCCCACGCCGGAGCCGCCGCACCCGCCATAGCTCGACGCGAGCGAAGCTCCGTCCACCCACTCACCTCGCCACCCCCACCAAACGGTGCGCCGTCGAAAACCGTGCACAGGCGGCCAAGCCCGACCCTGCGGCGAGCCCTAACGCGCCGTCGGTGAGCGCCGCCGCCGCTCCGGCGAGCCCCTCCCGCGCGCGACACTTAGAAATATTTCGAATCGTGCTGAAATTTCGTAACGGTTAAGGATTTTAGAAAAATCATAACTCGAGTTATACGCCACGGATTTGAACGATTCAAAGCGCATTGGAAAGCTTGTGACATGTACTTTAACATGGTGTACATGAACACCTATGGTTATATAGTAAAAATTAATTTTTGAGTGAGATGAAAATGCTATCGTGACCAAACTGCTTAACAAGATTGCATTTTAAAAATGATGTAACTTCTGGACCCCGGATCCAAACTGCATGAGCAAGGGCTCTTTGGAAAGTAGATAACTTGTACTTTAACGTAGTAGCCTAATCCCAGTACTTCATGTGTAGAAAAATGAAGATTTAAGCACTCTAAGATGCTAAACCGTTATGCCTGCGTGACAACTTGCCGTTTTTGAAATTCAATAACTTTTTGAATACAGCTCCAAATGAAACAGCTATAGGCTCGTTGTAAACCTTGAGTTATGTACTTTACATCAACCAACATGAATCACCTAAGTTCTATAACAAAATATTAAGATTTGGACACCTTAAGATGGCTTCACAAGCAACCTGTTAACCTTGACTTAGTGAAATAAAATGGCTGAAAATGGGCTAAGCTCAAATTGCCCTTTTTACTTGCTGTTATGGTTAGATGATTTTTCACACTTACATGGCACAATTAAACAGACCATAATCACGTTTATCTTTTTGGGCAAGAACGGTCAGATATGGTGTAGGTTAATCACAGCAAACCCACATGAAATGATGAGTACTAGTGGTGCACGATGTATAACGAAGTGATAAAACTTCATCCTAAGAAATGAGCATCAACCTCTTGCATACTAAGTAATAAGAAATTATACCCTATTTTCTTGATCTCAAAAACCAGCAGGTACATTTATACTAAATGATGGAAAGTTTACCTAATTAGAAGGTTGTCCCCATGAAACGAACCCCACTTACCACCATCATGACCATATCATCACCACTCAAGAGCATGTTTAATTTATGCAAACGTTTCGTTACACTATGTTATTGAGAAAGTTCCATGAACTATATAAATACGAAATTCATCCGTTGCTCATGCACTTCATATGCATTCATATAGGAACCCCGACCGGAACTGAAGATCAAGGAGGGCACCAACTTGAAGTGAGCGAGTTCGAGTGTGCTGACTACGAGCCGAATCAAGGCAAGCCCGGAGCATGACCTATGTTTTAAAAGTTCTCTTTATTTTCACATACGTCTATGATGTATTGTGCATTTACGTTTAGGAGTTGCTCGGAAACCTAGTTGCACTAGACTCCTGTATCCTATGGTCTTGGATAGGTATAATCCTTTTTTGATAGAATGGCTATGCTCAAATGAGTCACCGGTAGCAACACCGAGTGATTTGGAGATCACCCGGTCTAGGGATGAATTTTTGGTTACTCTCACATGAATAAATTGGAGACCGTACGGGGAAGTGCATGTGTTGGAAAGCGGTGGCAAGGTTGGCCCTTGTTCGCCATAGCCCCGTGCGTGTCGGTTAAGGACCGTTCGTTGTGACTCCGCGAGCAAGTATTGAGTTGTGTACCAAATGCATACCTTCGTATGGGAGTTGGTAAACTGATGTAACTTGAGAGTCGTAGTGTTGGACGGTCGCTCCACCCTTTTGTGCAAAGTGTTGGTCACGGTGGATGCACGGGTTTGTGAGTAGACGGAGGGTGTGTCATTACCCTTGGACCCGACGCTACTGTGGTTGCATGTGGAATACACACTCGGAGGGTGGACCCGGCTCATATCTATGATAATCTTGTGAAAGGTGGCCATACGTGTTCTTAAATGATGCGTATGTCGTGCATTTGGGTTTTCCCCTGCAGGGTGTAAATCGATATATATCGCCGTCCCTCGCGGTGATGAGTACCACTTGTCTCGAGTAGATTGCATCGTAGTAACAAAGTGAATATGATGATTAATCTTGCTGATTTTGAAGAACTACTTCATGTATTGCAACCATGTTTGTTAGAAATGCTCATTAAATTTACATTCATGTTCCAACCCTCTTAACTTGGCTAAAATGTGAGTTAGGCAACTGCTTTAAGTGCTGTTTTTGCAAGTTCCCGCAAGCCAGGTCAAGCCCCTGCATGTTAGGGTCGGTTCTTAGAACCATTTTTGACGGGTAAGCCTTGCGGAGTATATTAGATACTCAGGGTTTGTGTTGCAACTGTTTTCAGGGTTCCCGCAGCCCGACTATTGTGATTGCTGCGGGAAGTATGTGTGTCAAAGCGAGGAACCTCGGGAGTGGACCGTGGAGTGGTTTCCCGCTTCACCGACTCAAGAGTGAGGCCATGCCGTATGGGCTGGTGTGGTTCTCCTAAGTTAAGCTATATATATATGTACCGTCGAGATCTTTACGCTTCCGCAAAGACATTATCAAGTATTGAAAAATCACACTTCACTTATGTATTGTAAATCTGAAATTCGAACAATGGTTTGTAATAATTAAGAGATCATGTATGAAACTTGTTACTCAAGTAGTGTTCTCTATGTAATCAAATGCTGAATGTATTCCCGA